>JADHKT010000016.1:7332-320093 GCA_019925285.1 Graphium sp. VPRI43844
GGCGCGGCGGCCCGCCCCCCCCCCCCCCCCCCCCCTTATCAGCAACCATTGACGTCAACTAGAATAGACATCCCCCCTCCACGCCGCCTTTTATGAGGGACACTAGCAAATAAAACCGAAGAAAATTAAAGTCGATAAGTGAGAAGAAGAAGATAACAAGTTGGAAGCCATGTCGATGAGAGCTATTGGTAAGTCAGATCACTTGCCCCTCCCTCGGCCCCCCCCTCGCCCCCCCCCCCCTCGGCTCCGATCCCGCCTAGGTTGCCCATTCCCATTTTCCCAAGGAGTTTACGAACGAAGCGTTTGAGCCATCACACACGATTGACATGATCCGGCCGGGTAAAAAACAGACATCGAAGGCGGGTCTGGTCCTCGTACCGCCCTTTACATGAAGCAAGATGCTCCGCGTCCAAAGCCCGCCCCTGGTGAAGCTCTTGTAAAGGTGCACGCCTTCGGCATAAACCGCATGGACCTCAGTCAGCGCGAGGGAAAATACCCACTTCCGCCTCATGCCCCCAAGACGCTCGGTGTCGAGTTCAGTGGTGTTGTTGCTGAGCTTGCCCCAGGGGCTGCTGAAGGTGAGAGTACCCCGTTTGCGGTCGGTGACGAGGTTTTTGGGCTGGCGTATGGCGGCGCATATGCCGAGTACATTGCCGTGAGCTCTAGAATGTTGCTTCACAAGCCCAAGTTCCTGTCTTTTGAGGTGGCTGCTGGCATCCCCGAGGTCTGTTTACGGTCACTTGCAACTACCCCTCCCCAACCTACTCACGGACTCTAACGTGTTAGACCAGACATGGATAACCGCTCTACAGTGCCTTCACCTAGTAGGTGAACTCACTCCAGGAAAGTCCATCCTCTGGCATGCCGGCGCCTCCAACGTCTCGATTGCAGGCATCCAACTCGCCCGTGCCATGGGCGCCTCAACAATCTACGCTACTGTTGGATCTGATGAAAAGTGCGCTTTTGTGACCAAAAAGCTCGGGGTGGACGCTGCCTTCAACTACAAAACTGAGGACTGGGCAAAGGCTCTCCTTGAACATACCGGTGGCCGTGGAGTTGATATCGTCGTCGATTTTGTAGCCGCCAAATACTTTCAAGACAACCTCAATGTTGCTGCGCGAGATGGACGTATTGTCATGCTTGCGCTATTGAGTGGCGGAAAGGTTCCTTCCGGTGTTGACATCGGTCCTATTCTTTACAAGAGGATTCGCATCGAGGGAAGCACGCTGCGGAGCCGCGACCTGGATTATCAGAGCAAGCTTCGCGACCTTTTGGAAAGCCATCTTGCCGAGTTTGAAAGCGGGAAACTGGAGGCTGTGATAGAGAAGGTTCTTCCATGGGAGAAGATTCAGGAGGCCCATGCTCTATTGGAAGAGAGTAAGACGTCTGGCAAAATTATCTGTACCATTTCATAATCACATAATAGGGAGAGTACCATATTGTCAGGATAAGGTTACATGGACCCGTAGATCCAGGCAGGGTACGTTGCTTACCGGGTTTCCCATGCCTAGGTGCCTATGAATAATCATCGTTACTGTCATATGCTCTGTCGCCGGTACAAGGCGAAAATAATTTCTACATATTCTCATCCCCAGTGCAA
This sequence comes from Graphium sp. VPRI43844, assembly GCA_019925285.1. Taxonomy (NCBI): domain Eukaryota; kingdom Fungi; phylum Ascomycota; class Sordariomycetes; order Microascales; family Graphiaceae; genus Graphium; species Graphium sp. VPRI43844. The sequence goes on from JADHKT010000016.1 coordinate 8,933, forward strand.
AAAAGAAGCCAAAAGACCTAGAAGACAAGAAAGCCAAGGCTAAGGAAGGACAATCTCGAAGATTGCCTGGCTTCTAGTGGCTCCGGACCCAAGCGAGCATCTGATCATATGCAGTGGACTGCGCCTCCTTGATAGACTCCTGCTCGTATTGGCCGGTGACGGCGAAACCTGTTATTGTTTAGTAAACAAACACAGACAGTCCATCATGAGAGAATTAGGCATTGCGGGCATTGATCGAATACGACGAGGCCACTTACCATGAGGAACACCTGGATACACCTTCACCTCGTGTTCGAGGTTAGCTTTGGCCATGACATCTTCGCCGTAGGACCGGACTTCGTCTGGGAAGAGGGGGTCGTTTTCAACACAAACGAAGCTAGTGGGAATCTTCAAGCCTTCAAAGTCGTCGGGTGTGACAGATGCGGCGTGCGCCAGCGCCCCGACCTTGATTAGCGGGCCTGTCCGTACGCTCCCCGTCTCGTCATCATCCGTTTTCTGGGTCGGAAGATAGGGTTGTTTCTCCTTGCCCAGTAGGATGATGTACCGCCCGCCGATGCAATAGCCAACAGCATAAATGCCCCCTCCATGTGTGACACAGTCAGCATATTTCTCTTTACACCCGTCGATGACAGAGTAGAGAATGGGCATGACTTTCTCCGCCGTGTGGCGTGCGAGCCACATGTCGATAAGGAAACTCTTGGCAGCCTCGACAGCACGCATCTTGAACTGGTCCAACAGTGAACCCGTGTCCTCTTCGTCAATCGCCCCTGAGTTGGGTGCAGGGTCCCCATTGAACAGATCAGGCATGGCCACTAGGAATCCTTCGGAAGCATACTTGTCGGCCTGAATCTGGTTGTTCACCGAACGCAGACCAGTGCCACCCGTCAACAGCAGTAACAGCTTGGCGGGGACATGAGGATAGTCGCTGGGTTTTGAAATGTAAACCTGATCGAATGACGTCAGCTATGATTTCAAAGGTAGAGCAACACCCGTTAGTGAAATGGAGGTGCACACCTCTATCTCATTGATCTTGATAATCTCGCCCGTTGAGGACTGTCCAGCTGCTATGAGGACGTTAGCGCAAGCCTACTAGCGAAGGGCAAAGCAATTAGATTTGGTCCCCTTACGTGTCGGTCGGTCGCTGACACAGTGCTCACCAACGACTGGATGGTTCGAGCGAGGTGCTCCTTCAGCGGCATCGTTCTCAGGAGACCGGGTGCCGAGTTCTAGCTCTGTCATGGCTGCAATGCTGTCTTCGAGCTAAACGATAGGGGTGGGGTTGGTGCTAGCTTTTGGGAGGGGGTTTTGATTGATACAATAAGAGGATAGTCGGTTGGATGCTTGTTATCGTGCGAATACTGGCAATGTAGGAGTAGAGGTCAAAGGGAGGACTCAGATTCTCGTCGATCCCAAAGTGTTCCTGGCTCTCGTAGGCTTGTAGTGAGCTGATCGATCCTTGAGCTTGACGAAGGAGGCGATGCCCTGTAATAGCTACTTGTACTCCGTAATACTGGAGGTGTTGGTACCTTTTGAGACCCTGTAGGACCGCAAACAGGGCAGAATTAGCGGGCAAGCGGGTTATTAGTACGGAGTACTAGGTACAGCAACCAGTACTCCGTACGTATCGAGTAAGAGAGGTATCCACTTTTATTTGTCAGCCATCGAGGTGGGGTCAAAACCCCGCCATGTTCAATTTACTTACGGAGTAGACGCGGTCCTGACGCGTTTTCTCTTAAAATCTCATTAGACCAACCTCTGAATCGTACCTGCACAGCATACATACTGGCCTGATTCTATCATTCCATAGACGATCTGACCGTACCCATCGTACCCTGCATAGCACCCCAATCTCCGAGTCTGCACAGTTTGGGTTCTTTTATATTCTATTTTGCGTTGCACTTCCGCCTTCCTGTCTCTTTCCAAGTAGGTTTTTGCGGCCCAGCATGTCTGCGGACTCAGTCTTATCTACCGGTTGCCTAACGTATGTGACTCTGATCTTACCCTACTCTCTTACCGACTACTGACAGATCTCACTCCCTCCAGCGAAATCTTCCAAGATTCTGAGACGGCCAACGCGAAATACCCTGTTCCTATCCTACAGTGCCTACATATCAAACCTATTGCACCTGCTGACGGGTCTCCCGAGCGATTCCGTGTCGTGCTAAGTGATGGCGAGAGATTTGTTCAGTGCATGCTCGCCACACAGATAAATCATGTTGTTACAGAAGGGAAGTTACAGGTCAACCGTGTTGTCCGTGTGAAGCAGTATCAGGCAAATGCTGTCAAGGGGAAAAAGTAAGGTCCAAATTCGCCACCCTAACAGCCATTCTTCTCTTATTCTCTTCTCTAACTGACGCCAAATCGTAGGATTCTTGTTATCCTGGACCTTGAAGTGATTGAAAAACTGGGTACTCCGGAAAAGATTGGAAAGCCACAAGGCTTCGACGACAAGAAAGAGACCACTCCCGCACCTATCGCCGGCACCAGCTTCTACGGAGTGAAACAAGAAGACCCCCCCAAGCCCAAGATTTCAGCTCCTCCCATGGCTACTGTTTACGGCCGCTCCACAAACATCTACCCAATCGAAGCCGTGTCACCATATACGCACAGGTGGACCATCAAGGCCCGAGTGACGGCCAAGTCAGATATTCGAACATGGCACAAGAACACCGGGGACGGAAAGTTGTTCAGCGTTAATCTACTTGACGAGAGTGGCGAAATTAGGGCCACCGGATTCAACGAACAAGTCGACCAGTTTTATGACTTGTTCCAGGAAGGATCCGTCTACTACATATCAAGCCCTTGCAAAGTCCAGCTTGCGAAGAAACAATTCAGTAACATCCCGAACGACTATGAACTCACGCTCCTGGCGGATACCGCCATTGAAAAGGCAGAGGATCAGCATGATGTCCCGCAGGTGCGGTTCAACTTTTGCTCAATCGGAGACCTTCGTGATGTCGAAAAGGATGCGACGGTTGACGTCATTGGCGTGTTGAAGGAAGTCGACGAAGTATCTCGGCTTACCTCCAAGTCGACAGGAAAGCCGTTTGAAAAGCGCGACCTAACCATCGTTGACGATACAGGTTACTCTGTCCGACTGACCATCTGGGGCAAAACGGCCCAATCGTTTGACGCGAAACCCGAGTCGGTCGTTGCTTTCAAGGGTGTCAAAGTGTCTGATTTCGGGGGCCGAAGCCTCAGCCTGCTCTCGTCGGGTACCATGGCTCTCGATCCTGATATCCCAGAGGCACACCGGCTAAAGGGCTGGTATGACTCTCAGGGCCGAACCGACTCGTTTGCCACACACAGCGGCATGAGCAATATGGGTGGCGCTACTGGACGCCAGGACCAGAATAAACTTGTCTCCCAGGTGAAGAACGAGCAGATTGGTATGTCGGACACGGCCTACTTCACTATCAAGGCCACGGTCGTCTTCATCTTGCAGAGGAACTTTGCGTACCCGGCCTGTTTGAACGAAAGCTGCAATAAAAAGGTCACCGACATGGGCGATGGAACGTGGCGATGCGAGAGCTGCAATGTAACTCACCCCAGGCCGCAGTACCGTTATATTCTGGGCATCAATGTGTGCGATCACACCGGCCAACTCCTCCTCAGCTGTTTCGACGATGTTGCCAAAATGATCATGGGTATGTCTGCCGATGAGCTCATGCAGATCAAGGAGGAGGACGAGATCCGCGCCACCCAAATCTTTGAAAATGCAAACTGCCAGAAATTCACATTCCGATGCCGTGCCAAGCTCGAGTCCTTCCAAGACCAAGAGAGGTATGTTGGAACCATTATATAGGCGCTGTTGACATTGGATAGTAGACAAAAAACTAATCCGTGCACGTCTAGGATACGATATCAAGTGATGAGTGCATCGCCCATCGACTTCAAGAGCGAAGCGCACCACCTCGCCGAACTTATCAAACAGTACAACATCCAGTGATTCATCTGAATAGTACGATGAAGAATATGAACTTCTTATTTTTACGATGTATGAAAGATTGGTGTTGTGATTGCGGAAGCCAATGGACGGAAATAGGGGCATGCCGGTTCGGAGAGTTCAATGCAACGGTTGCGAAAGATAATACAATATAAGAAAAGACCAGGCAAAAAATATTGGGAGGAAAACTCACAGTAGTAGATAATTGTTTTCTTGTTGTTGGTTGTGAGGTTTAGCTTTTTTTTAATCTGATTTTTTTAAACCTCTTATGGTTCTCGTGATGCTCGTGATGCTCGACGGGCAAATGTGTATGTAGCGTCATTATGTCAGGGGCAAAAAAAAAATAAGAGAAAGACATTAGGTCATTAAACATAATATTTGGATAGCTAACTATGCTACTCCGTTCCTGTATCGGCAAGGAACACGACACACGCTTTCTATTTAAGTAGTCTCTCTCATCGTCAGAATCGCCGTGTCATTCGCCCTAGAAGTTCTCTCTGTCTTGCTTTTGTAAAACGATACCAGTCCCATAGTCTTCACATTTCCAGGCTGAGTTTTTCCGACTTCGTATTAGACAGTTCCAGCATAGATGGTGCCCATCAAATCTTCATCCTCGACGTGAGAGGTAAACTCGTCGGCTATCTCATGGCCGTCGGAGCCTTTGTCGGACCGCTTCTTCTCGCGGTGCAAGAACCGTAAGTACTCCTTGGACTGTACGAGGCGTTCGTTGGCTGCTTTGTAGGCGACGTCGAGTTTCTTCATTTCCGATGTAGCTACAACCACGCGTGCAGCGAATTCATCTTCAGTGAGTGAATCAACGGGCGAGAGGAATTCGAGGTATGCAGGTTTCCCGTCCTGAGCAGGCTGGAGCACTCCTTTGGCGAGGCCGGAACCCAGAATCTCACGGACGAGAGCTTCGACTTCGGTGTCAGTCGCTAGCGGTTCGCCGGTGGCGGCGCTCTTGGTGAGACTACGCAAGGTCGGGATGCTAATTTTGGAAAAGGCTTGCTGCAGATTGATAATCTGCCATTTTTGGTAAGATGAACGAACCTCGCGGATCAAACCGGAGTTTTGGTCTCTGGTCCACTGCTCTTCGTTCTTTTCAATGAAAGCCTTCAGCGAGGCAGCTTCGCTGGTAACATAGATATTGGCTGCTTCTTGGTAAACTTGGGAGAGTGTACCGAACGAGCTCTCAAAAGAGCGGCTCGTCAATGGCGGCAGGCTTTGAGTGGTGCCGAAGAGAATCAGGCTGACTAGTATCCACTTTTTATACGCCGAGACCATAATCTTGCTCGTCATACCGTCTCTAAAGGGGTGGCTGATACATCGTGAAAATGCGTCGAAAGCTTTCTGCCAGTGGCGTAGGGAGCAGTATATCAAACCACAAACCAACTCATACTCTAGAACTGCCTGTATGGTGAGTTTCGCAGATAGTTCTGACTGTGGTGTGATGTAAGCGGTAGGATGAAGACTAGGCTCGCACAGATGTTTGGCGGGGCTTGTCTGACCGAAATAATAAAGTGTAGGCTTGTCGATGAGGTGTAGAATGAGGGAATGGGAATCAGTTTGGTAGGCGAATTCGACAAGGCGACAGTGACTGGACGTCAGCATACTGCCCGAGGGATCTAGACGAAGAAGGGCAGTGGCGACTAGTTCAGTTGTCGTTTCCGGCTGTGGGCATGTTAGAAACAAAAACCCAGCACAAAGAGGGGTTTCTGCATCTTCATACCGGAAATATGTTCTTGTCCAGGACGGCATTAATCACGTTGACGAATGAGCTGCCAAAGTATCGGATTTGGCGAGGCTCGAACGAAACAAGAAAGAGTGTGAGGGGTTTTTGAAAATCATCGAGGCGGGAGTATGAGCTCTTTTCGATGGCTGCCAGAGCGATCTCAAGGACGACGAGGAACGAGGCCGATTGTCGACTGGGGTTGAGTTGCTAAGTCAGACGAGATAACGTTAGACTGAGTAGTATGATATCGGGACGGACGGGGAAGAATACAAATGTACGGAAGGCGCGCGCAAGATCAAAACTGCATACTAACCTCCAATAGCCGGTCAGCATTCTTCTGAATGCTATTCGCGTGATCCTTCACAAGGGAGTCAACAAGTCGAATGTGGGAGCGAATCGCGATAGTAAACATGTCGTTGTCGTCCCAAACCAGGTCAGGTTTGGGAAACCCGGCGAGAATCGGTAGACACTTCTCCATGGCGAGCCGTAACAGGAGGATGTGTGCGCAGTCTCGAGCTGAAGAGAGAGGGGACGATCAATATGACGAGCAGCAGGTGGGGTTGGGTGGCCAGCTCTACCAGTGTAATCTTACAATTTTCGACTTCGGAGGGGGGCTTGATTAGGGATTCGCTTTCTGGCGGTACCGTTAGGACCCTGTTACCTACGGAAATCTGTGAAGATTTCTTAAAATCAAGTGTCGTTGGTGTGCATGCGTTTCCCGTTTGCCTCGTTTGAAGCTGCAATTGCTGAACGACGTGAGTTCTGAGAGGCTTGGTTTATTTGCTTGAGCTCCCGGTGTTTTGCCGGACTAAATTTGGGAATTAGTGGGGGGAGGGGCAAGAGCTAGCCCGAGTACATTGAGTGCTGTGTCACCAAAAAAAGGTACAATATCACGTAGCCCACAGCACGGATAGCAGGTAGTCTTACGGAGTATTACATAGCTACTTCACCGTCTCCCATCACCAAACTCGCACTGAAATTGCAATATACAGAGTAATAGCGATAATGATGGATCTAGGTCTCCATATTAGTTACTCTCTTGCCCCCTTCTTTTTATATCCACAACCTGCTAGTCGTAGATTCCCCAAAACCTCACCCATCCCTTCCTTATACGTCTGGCGATGCCATCATCCTATACGAGTCGCTAACGTTATAGCTCTTATATCATTCGCTCAGAGTAGATGAAAATTCGAGGGTCCTTTGCCGCCTCGGCATCACTAATGAAAACGCCGTTGTTACCATAGAACGGGCAGTCTTTGAAAACACCAACAGGTAGAAAAAATTCAGGTTGTGCATGAAAGAGATGTTGGCCCCAGCACAAAGCTTCGAGGCAGGGCAGTCATGACTGTCGAAAACCCATGCAATTTTAGACGGAAGAAGTTTCATCATGAGGCATGGAATGGCTTGCCGCGTCCGTCTCCGTCTTCGCGTCGCCATTGATCGCGCCGAGAAGGGCGAGGCTGTTGATTGCCTCCATCGAATGGCCGTTAACCGGCGACGAACGTGCTCCAGATTGTCCGTTCTCCTTCCGAGGAGGACCGATGGGGCCCCAATAGCATGCTGTGGTGGTGGAGAAAGTTTGCTCGCCAGTCGATGTCACTTGTGTGATACTCTTAGTACCAATGCGCTTGCCGTGTCCATTGATTGGCAGCGTGGCCTTGTCGTCATGGTTTCTCGTGGTTGTCATGGCTCCCTCCTCCTGACTGACTAGGAGACCAGGTAGATCGTTCTTTGGCCCATTGTTTTGGTCCTGAGCCTGTGCCCTGGCCTCGGCTTGGCTGTGGATACCTGAAGTAGCGGTAGGTGACATCTGAAAAGAAGGGTATGATCCGTTGGGCTGGGCTTGGATCTTTGCCTGCTTATTGGGCAGCTGGTTCTTACCCGGCTGGCGACCCTGCTTCGCATAGGGAATCTTCTGGCCACTGCTGTCAGCGCCATGGATGGTATTGACGCCGCCACTGTTGTTGGTTCGTTTGCTTCCCTTCCAGATCTGGTCTCGGGGGTGGCTGGTAGGACCTTGCTTGACAATTTCATCCGTTGCCGAGTCTCCATTCTCTCGCTGGCGCTGTAAATCGGCCTGGTGCTTTTTCCACCAAGCAGGATAGCCATGGAACAAACCTAGAGAATGCTGAGTGATGCTATCATGTGGCATTTCGTGTTTGTAGCGGCAGCCCTGTTGAGTGAAGGCGCAGACACCCTCATGGACCCATTTGTCGCAGTAGATTTTGATCTTTTTCTGCGAACCTGCAGACTTGACAATGCTATCAATACGATTCTGTAGCCCCGCGAGTCAGCGTTAGCATCGTTTGCAAGAAAATCGACAGAAAAGAGTGGAAAAGTTTCGAGATGATTTGTGATAGCAAGGGGCATGGGTATTGTATATTGGGAGAGAGCGAGGGTGAGAGTTGGCAGACAGAAGTGGTTCTTGCCGGAGGAGTCGGAGGGAAGGCGGAGGAGGAGGTGGGGAAAGAGACGAGATGCAATTCTGAAAGACAGGAAATGCCAACCAGGTAGACTGCACCTGAACGGTGCCAGCGCGCACTTTTTGGTGAGGGTGAAACTGAGAACTGTGGAAAACATGACGAGGGTTGTGGACAACATGGTGATAATAGTGATGCAAAACGCCAGCACTTGGAGCGTTGGTGGGCTGATGGAAAGGAAGTGTTAGTGCACACCACCGGCCAACATCAAAAAAAGCGATGTGAGCTCGGCGCAATTACCTTGAAGGCCGTGGGAGGAGGATTCTGAATCTGTTGCCTCTGGGGACGTTGCTGACGCGGCGGGTGCTGATAATGCTGCTGGTGCACCTGCTTCGTACGATTTGGTCCGTGGTAGCTCGCCAGTTCGTTTGAGACGCACATCCCCTGCAGTTCTGGCAGGACCAGCATACCCGGATTGCCGGGTTGGAGCACCGGGGTGTTCTTCATCAGATGGATCATGTCTGCCGGAATGAGTGGAGTGTAAATTCCATCACCACGATTAATACAATAGGTGAAGCCACTTTTCACAAGGTGGTGAGGTATGAAGAGCGAGTTTGGCATATATAGGTGGACGGGGCTGGCCGGCGGACCGGCAAGGGCTTGGGGCGGATTCGGCATGACCTCCGGTCCACCAATGCCTCCGGAAAGCCGCCAATTTTCTACATTGACATTTTGAGGATTCACCACAGCATGGTACGCTCTTCCTCGAGGGATAATGTCTCCTCCAGAATGATGCTGTTGTGTTCCAGGGCCATACCCGGCTTGAATGGGGTAGGCAGGCATTGATCGGTTAGGCCCTGAACCGTCGGCCATGGAGTTCGGGACCGCTTGGTCTTGGTCTGATCGTGATGTGAATGGCTGGTTAGAAAAGACTGGTCTAGATGAAGTTGTCTGCTGGCCTGCCATAAATTTGGCAGAGTCGCGGAGGCTGATGAATGGTGAGCGCGTGGTTTGTTTGCTGTTGTTTGTCTAGGCTGACGGTGATGCTTCTTCGTACCTTATTGAACCTTGAGGAAAACCCGACACCAAGATAGAAGAAAAAAACACAAATGCAAGAGAGAAAAAGAATGAAAGAGGAAAGAAGAAGATCCGAGAGGGAGATATACGGGGGTATGGCTGAGAGGGAGGGAGGGAACGGCGGAACCAAACCAGTTAAGTAGTTCGTTCACACACAAACGCTATCTCTCAGGCTGCCATCCAAACAAGAGTCATTTCTTGACAAACTGTGTTGCGTTGAACAAAGCCGGATAGATGCACTTCCTGCTTCTCCCGCCCTAGCCTTTGCCATGCATTGATATCCAAGGACAGACGGGCCTTCCGGGACAAGACACACAGATGCATGGTTCCCTTTTGCCATCTTCAAAATCTCTTTCGTTGTCATCTCAACCTACTGTCTATTACTTAGTTGTTTGTGTGATGGCAGATTTAGTAATGAAAGAGGGCCCTGGTTCTGGTTACCTGCAACTCCGTTTGCTCGTCCCACAGGGCTGCCACGCCCGTTGCAGCTTGCAGCCTGCGTAATTAATCAATCCCCATGCCCGTGCTGCCACGCGTTTCCTTGTAACTCCTTATGATCCCCCCGGCTGTTCCCCCTGTTCCCCCTGTTCCGTTACTCAAAGAGGCGTAGACAAAGCAAATGGAACACCGCGATGCTTATATTGAAAACCTCATTCGTTTACTTTCTCCCACCATCCACACTGTTCGCTCCCAGCAAGCCAGTCTCCAGAAAACTCCAGAAACCTGCCAGGCACAAAATAAAAAAGAAACGAGAAGAAACTAAACGAAAAAAAAAAAAGCCAAGCTCATTTTTAGAAATAAACCCACCCCAAGCGCGTTGTTTGCGGAGTGTCATAAAATCATCCGGTCGCTTAATATCAAAGGCAAGAGCAGATGTATGATATCAAGTCCTTACTAGTATTGTTGTGGGAAAAAGGGGGGGTGGATTCTCAACCAGAATACGAGAAATAGAATCAGAGTCAAGAAAGCGTTTGCTAACCCTGGTGAAGAATAGCCTTTCGCCGATTCAGTTCCCCTGAGATGACGCCGATGTGCCCCATGATAAGGGGTCTCTGGAGGCGCATTGTCAGCTCCTGCTTAAGCTTGTACAGTTTCAGGCGAAGCCTGGCCAAGTTGAACATATGTATCATTGGGCTGAGCATCGAAATGCTGTGGCATGCCAGTTCTTTGGGAGTGGTTGATCTGATTCTGGACTGCTATGTGTGGCTGTGGTACGCCAGTCTGTTGAGGCCCAGGGGGGTAGAAGACCACCCTAGTCCCGTTGGGCGCGATCATGACGTGCGGTTTCTGTGAGGGTGGTTGGAGGTACAGGGATGGCTCTGGCATGCTGATAGGATTATGAGAAAGAACCACGGGTTGCTGAGTAGGAATCCCTTGTACTAGATTTGGATTATATTGGTGGTGGTACTGGGCCCTGTGCTGGAGAGGGGCCGGGAGAGGGGCCGGGAGCGGGGTTTGGGCCCGGATTGGAGCTGGACCGCCGTTCGGTGATATAATGGGGAATGAACCTGGTTCAGGCTTGGGTGTTTTGGGACGAGGATTGGGCGTCGTAGAAGGATTGGTTGCAGTAGTTGCCGGCTGGGGCTTCCCGCCACGCTTTTTGGGGTCAGGCGGCATAGCTGGGCTAGCATCTGTTTCTGGCGCTTGGGCGACAATGTCTGCAGTATTTTTCGCACGCTTCTTGCCTAATCGAGCATCCCCCTCACCTGTGATTGTAGAGTGAGACGCAGGTCTTCCCCGTGATATGGATTGGATAACCTTACCTAAACTTTCCTCCATGGATGTTTCCGACTCGGAGCCGGAGCCCTTCTTGGCGAATTCGCCATCACCATCGTCGGAGTCCCCAGGACCAGCATCGTCGGCACCTGTTAGCCCATAGGCCGCAGGGTTGGAGCGATAGTTAATCTTTTGTCGTTTCCTTCCCCCTCGCCCGAGCAGCTCACGGTTCCTCTCCTCCTCTTCTTGCCTGGCAATGGCCTCTCTTTCGGCGAGGATGGCGTCCCAGATGCCTTGTTTGGGAGCGACAGGGGCCTCATGCTCCTCCAGATCCGGGTTGTCCTCTACAATGCCCTTTTCGTTGGCCCAGACACGTGCAAAGGTCAGCTTGTCGCCTTCGGCAGGCGCCTCCGTCTCTGCCCTGTCGAGGAGGCGATCGACTGCAGCCGAGTCGTAGACGTTCTTTTCCTTGTTATCCTCTGAGAAAAGCGCCTCGGCCCCAAACTTCAAAATGGATTCTAGGTCCTTCCCGGCATCCTCAGCTGCATCCATCTGCTCGATGAGCACATGGTCCAGCGCCATCTTTTTCTTGCCAATCTGCATAATTTTTTCTTCGGCGGAATTGCGAGTCATCAGCTGGAAGCACAGCACCTTCTTTGTCTGTCCAATCCGGTGCGCTCGGGAAAACGCTTGGGCGTCCTGGTGGGGGTTGAAGTCGGGGTCCATGATGATGACGGTATCAGCCGTGGCTAGGTTGATGCCTACACCGCCAGCGCGTGTTGATAGTAAGAAGGCAAATAAGGGCGAGTCGGGCTTGTTGAAGGCATCGATTCGCTTCTGCTTCTCGAGAGAGGACATGGAACCATCAAGTCGGATGTGTTGCATACACATGCCGTTGAGGAAGTCTTCCAAAATATCAAGTTGGCCGAGAAATTGGGAGAATATTAGGACGCGATGGCCACGCTCCTTGAGTTTTGGCAACATAATTTCCAGGAGCAACAGCTTAGATGATGCTTCTACAAGATTTCGGTGAAGCATCTCCGGCGATTGGTTCCGTTCCTCGATTGCCTCGGAATAGATGAACGGGTGGCATAGGCATTTGCGAAGCTGCAAAAGGATGTTGTTTAGACTACCCCGATCCCTGAGCTTGAATCTTTCGTTGGAGAAGAGCGACTTGATCAGCATTGGCTTTTTCGACATGATGAAGCGGCAGAGTTTTTCTTGTAGCACAGACATGCTGACGGGGACAATCAGCTGAACCATGTCGGGGAGGAACTTGAGAACGTTGCTTTTCGTTCTTCGGTAGAAGTAGGGGCTGATAATCTTGTGCAGTTGGCGGACTTTTTCCGAGGTGAGTTCCTCGTATTCGTCATCGAGTGAGCCGGCATTATACTTAGAATCGACAAACTGCAAGAGGTTGAACAACTCTCTCTTATTGTTCTGGAGCGGTGTTCCTGTGAGGAGAAGCCGATACGGGATTCTTAGTGAAGTGAGAGCCTGGTAAAGAATATTGGCGTCGTTTTTGAGTCGTTGGCCCTCATCCACAACCAGACCGGCCCAACGAACTCTCTTTAGGAAGGTGATGGGGTTTCTTCTGTCTTGGACTGCTTCGTAAGACATGACAACGACGTGCGCCATAACGTCATCTGGGCCGTTCGGGAAGAGTTCATAGGTGTAGGCTAGGTCTTGGGATATTTTGCCCCCGTAATAGGCAACGACACGAAGATCAGGAGCCCATTGCTTTATCTCTCGGCGCCAGTTGGCGCAGGTACTGTTCGGCACGATGATAAGAAAGGGCCAACACTATTCGACCGTTAGAAGCAGTAAGCCAAAAAGCAAAAAGCAAAAGGGAGCCAGTTGTTTTTTTGTCTTGGGGGGGGCATACTTTGGGTTGTTCCAGGATCAGAGTCGAGAGGAGTGCAATAACTTGTATAGTCTTGCCAAGCCCCATCTCATCAGCCAGAATGGCATTTTGATCCTGGTGGTAACGGTAGAGCATCCAATTAACTCCTTGCAACTGGTATTTCATGAGTTTCCCGTGAAGATTCTTAGGTTGCTCATGTAGTTCGACTTCGGTTTCGAAATCCAAATCCTTGAACGCGCGAACTCTTTCTTCCATCTTATGTGGCGAATCGGGATCAAAATGAACACGGCCAATATAGTCGTTGAAAGCCGAGCGGAATGACTCGTAGTACGGGCTGTCTTCTGAAGGCGGTGTGTCCCATACCGCATCCTCATATCCAAGACCCTGGAATTTGATATAAGCTCGTTTGATATCGAGTATTTTGCTCTTCGTTTTCTCCGAAACGCCGAGGTTGGTTCGAAAGTTGACATCAAGGATAACATCAGTGAGAAGAAAGTTTTCGGGAATGGCGGTGTCCTTGTCGTAATGAAGAAGTGGTTGCTGAGAGGCCTGTTTCTCGAAAGCAATGCGTGACTGCGCGGAAACGGTGCCCCAGATCCATGCACCAGACATCCATTCGCAGTGGAAGAAGGACCGAGCCTTCCACTTCACAAGATATTCTTTACTATCATGCCCGACCTGGGAGCAGTCGACCAGCCCAGTTGTCGATTGGGTTGGCCTCCAGGCAACCAGCTTGTCAATCTCCAATGACTTAGAAGCACACGCAGCACAATCGTCACATGTCCAGCTACGCTTGTAACGCGTCAGCGGGCCGCTCGTGTCTGTGTCTGATTCGACAATACCATCGGTGACCGGGAGGTGTTCCCAATGCCAACCTCGTTTACAAAGAGAACATCTAAAAATGACGACATCAGCCTGATAGAGAAGACTTGGATCAACCTTGGTCACCGGGTCGACACCCCCGTTCTGTTCGCGGAGTTTCTCTTCTTGCTTAGCGGTCTGGTACGGCGAAAACGCAACTGATGCGGCACCGAGTTTTTTGCAGGTTTGGCACATGGCCTGATTAGGTCGAGTGGCCTCATCCTTTGTGGATTTGTCACCCACGCAGAAGCGACACTGTAGAACAAAGTCACATTCACTGATTTTGGTCACTCTGTGTAGTCTGCCATGTCTTAAACCAAGACAGCCCCAATGGTAGGCAAAGGAACAACCCTGGCAGTACACAAGCGGCTCCTTCGCGCCGTGGGGTGGGCTCTTGCATGACGTACATATGTCTTGATGGGCCTTCGCAAAATCGGATTGTCGCGAGATTGACTGGAAGACCTCTTTCGTCAAGACGATTTTGGGGGCAGGCGGTGTCTTGTCGGCATCGATGAAAACGTCCAAATTTATGGCAGATGAGATTCCCATGCTTCTGCGGTTTCTTGTTGACCGTTCCGAGCGGCGGGGTGCCTCAAATTCGACTGACGGACTTCGATACCGTGCCCGTGTCAGTTTTGACTGCTTTGATCTTCGGGCGGCAGCTTTTCGGCGGCGCTTTGAAGGTCTTCCAGGTCCCAGAAAAAGATTAGACTGGACCAATTCAAACTCGCTGTCTTCGTCATCTGAAAGCCTCGAAACGGGGTCACCGGCTAGTTCATCTGAATCGTGTTCTCGTACAATGAGCGCTCGTGGGACTAGATTTGTAAGTTTTTGAAGGCGCAGACTCCTTACAGGATTGTTTCTTGGCCGAAGACTTTCTAGAGGTCGTCGGAAGGCTCGTCGGGTATTTGGTTCGTAATCATCGTCGTCGTCGTTGCCGTCGCCATCCTCCCCCGCGTCGTCCTCGTCATCATCACCATGGCTGGTTGCTGACGGTGGACCATAATTGTATTTTCTCCTCGTGCTGGTGCGTAGTCTAAATCGAGACGATGAGTTGTTCGATTTGCTCTCTTCGTATTCCGAGAGGGCCGCAAGACCGTTTGGCAAGTTCTCCAGTTCCTCAAATGAAACCTTGTAGCTATCGGTTAGCAAGCCTATGGGCGATACGACCCTTGGAATAGTGAGAGAGAAATGTATATCTTACCATATTATGGCGCTCATCCCGGAAAACCGCTGTTGTGCCATCCTCAGCAACTGCATCGTCAGCGAGGTATTCGACGATGCTACTCGTGACATTCTCGTATTCCTCTAAGTCGTAAACTGTCCTGAGAGGCAAAACAATCTCAATTTGGCTGTGAATGGGAGAATCCAAGGTTGGTGATGCCTCGCTTTGCGAAGCCAAGTCGTACTCGCTGGCCTCAACAGCCATGGTGATACGCAATCATTAGGGATAGTAAGAAGGCAGAGCTTCAGGTGAATAAGTTATGATATACAGTGGAGATGAGGGTAGAAAGGAAGAGAGAGAGGAAATTGAAGAGATGCTTGTGGTAAAGAGTTATTCCTCACTTTAACTTGCATTTGTGAAGTGTATTAAAAACGCGACGCGATGCTCCAATTGCACTCACCGCCTAAAAATCCACCCGACCACCAAGAAAAGATCCGGCACAATAAGGTGGCTACATACCGCCTTCCCTTTTTGCTAGACCATTGTACGTTAATACAGGACAGTGAGAAAGTACAGAGTACTATTATTATGGGGCTTACATACTGGTAGAAGAAAAAAATTAGAGCATAGCTTGGGTTCAGGAGAATCACCACACGAAGACGAAGAGATAGCTAAGCTATCTATAGTGCCTTACTATGGTGTATATTTCTCAGGCGCACAAAATCTCTTATGTACCTCGAGTGGCATGCATCTGGCCAGGACCTTTTTCACTTTTTACCAATCGCTACTCGTCCCTCTCTGCAATTCACCGAGGGCTGCGACGATCATCCCGACATAGCACACGCGCACCGCGCGTCGCCCCTTCGAATTCTAAAAACACCAAGAGCTTCAGACAAGGGCACGATGCGTTCTCTTCTAATATGGGGAGTGGAAAGATGTCCCCACAAGACTTCCGGCGAGCCATAGTTGATGGGAAAGTCGGGCGGGACGAAGCATCTCAGGGACGCCAGACTCGACGAAAGAGATTTCACGACCCCAGCTCGGATTTCGGCAAAAGGAGCCTAGTATACCATTTGAAAGCTGGAAATCTCGAAGAAAAGGCGAAAGGAATGTTTTCATCCTCAAAGACTAGCCCAGCACCTAAAGAACAACCACCGACTAAGCCGCAAGGGAGACGGAAGGAGCAAGACATGGAACGCTCTGGCTTTCCTGTCGGGAACCAACAACGTGCATTGAGGAGCGAAACCAGCGATTCCACTTCCCGATTTTCTCTCAAAGGCCCAAGATTGTCTCACCAAGATGCGCAACAGCATCGACCTCGTCCGCCTCCTTCCCAGAGCCGAATGGCAGTGCCATCCAGTTCCAGAGACCGTTTCGATGAAGATGACGCATTAAACACCTCCTTCCGAACTCGGGGCCGTGGGCGCGACACACACCCGATATCGATTAGATATACCACGGCAGCATCGCAATTTCTTTATGGAAAGTCCGTCGTGAAGGCTGCGCTCAAGGCCAACAAACGGCAGTTCTACCATCTTTATATTTACGGAGGTGAAAATCGGAGTAGTCTTGTTGACGATCTGATCATCATGCCCCTTGCTAAGAAGCTTCGGGTCCCAGTCACGATTGTCAAAGATGGAGGGCAACCCTTGATGGACAAGATGAGCGCTGGTCGGCCACACAACGGGTATGTGCTAGAAGCTTCCCCCATTCCCCAGCCTCCTGTTGTCAGTCTCGGGGCTGTGTCCAGTGAGCCGCGACAGTCGACATTCCATGTCACCCTAAGTCAGCAGACAAAGGAGGATGAGCGCATTAATGGTGCCAATGATACCATCAAGTATCAAGCGACTCGAAATCGCTACCCCTTGGTTCTTTTGCTACATGAGATTGTCGACCCGGGGAACCTGGGTGCCTTAATCAGGACTGCGCGTTACCTAGGTGCTAGTGCTATTGGGATTACACATCGTAATTCCGCAACTCTTACGCCTGTCGTTCTCAAGGCGTCCGCTGGAGCCGCAGAAGAGATTCCAATCTTTCGCGTTGCCGCGCCCCTTGAATTTCTCGAAGAATCGCACAAATTCGGATGGAGGTCGTACGCTGGAGTCGCGCCGGACCCGCACTCCAGGGATGCGCGAACGCACATGTCGACTTACGAGATCGAAGCCAACAACCCCTTGGCGGAGGGTCCTGGCATCCTCGTGCTTGGCAACGAAGGCCAGGGGCTTAACCGGTCCCTTCGGCGCGCAGCCAGTGTCGAGGTGTCTATTCCTCGACTTTTCAGGAACACTGATGTAGATAGCCTCAATGTGAGCGTCGCTGGTGCGCTTTTATGCCATGCATTCCTCCGCAAGCCCCCGGTAAACAAGGCCACAAAAAAGGAGACACAGGACATCATGGAGACATCGATGCATGAGACTGGCTCTAACCAAACTCAAGCCTCCGCCGAGGTATCCTTGTTTTAATACTGTTTCAATTCCATCCTAATCATGTATAATATGTTATCTGTATGACTAGTTATCATCTGTTACTACGATCTATAGACAAAAGCGATGCCAAATGCCACACATTAGAACAGATCTTGTCTAGGCTGTATCTCTCAAGCCAGTATAGAACATTTATTGCATAGCCGGGCCCCCCAAATTACGCCAATACTTCATCGCTTCCAATAGGTCTAGAATGCAACTAGAAGTTCGTAGAATTCATTACGCCGTCTTAGCAAGACATCGTTCCTCATACTTTTTTAAAGTTTTCCCATCAATCCCCCCAATGCGCCCATCCGCATCCTCTAACACATCCCTCACAAGTTTCAGAGCCTCCGTAAACCTACGAAGGAAATAAAGCTCCTCGATGGCGTGGATGATATCTTGCGCGACGAGTTTGGGCACAGCACCAGGTGCCAACGGAAATTTAATCTTTGCCCAAAGCTGACGAGATTTTCCTCCGTTAGACGAAAAAAAGGAAAATATAGAATATTTCGGGTCTGAGCGAAAGAAGAACAAAGGAAGAGGGGGGAAACGCACCCGTCCGTTTTCAATTCGTGGAAGATATCCCTTTTTGAGCTCCTCGTATGTACTCTCGGAAAGCGCCGTTCGCAAATCTTGCGCCTCGGTGTTATCCTCTCCATCCGAGAGCGATAGACCGGCTAGGAAATCTTGCTCGTCGTCTGACATTTCTCTCCTTTGGCCTGGTGGCCCCAAGTTCTCTTTCCGAGGGATGGAGTTTTTGGGTTACGCTGTGGCTTAGGGCGATAGATATTTTTAGACCCTTTTTTCACATGTGTGGGTAACTTTTCTGTCTGTCAGAATCGTCCGCAAATAAGTGTCATTTCGCGAAATTATAATTGATTTTTCTCATCACCATTCAAAGTTTATCAGACAAATTGAATTCTTGAGATTGGCCTTCTATCGCAGTCCTATCTCAACACTGAAAAAAATGCAAGGAGAAGAGAATAATATAATTGGCCGCCTCATATACAAGGCATCTTAAGCTTTCCACTCTATCTGTCTATCCTCATGACGCGACTAAAGTAACAGCGAAAAAAGGCCTCTCGAAATCAAAAGGTTAGGAAGTGAAAACTGGTCATTTGGGTATACCCCAAACTCCGAAAGAAAAGATAAGATGAAAAAGGCTAAACAAAGTGCGTGCCGGCTCTCAAAACAAGAAATAGTATAATACGCCTTGAACTCCGATAATGCCTAGCGGAAAAGAAAAAAAGGAATCCCGGCCAACTTTTGTTTATGTTCCGTTATGAAATACAGGTGCGCTCGCATGTCCGTCGAAGCATGGATGTCATGAGATGTAGGAAATCAATTTCGCGTGAATCGACTGTCGTGAACTCCAAAGCTGCGAGCGCCGTAGGCATGTAGAGTTGGCCCCTACTGCCGTGGGAAAGTTCGGTGGAGTGCTGTATCTATTGCCGAAGTTTCATTTGCTCCCGCTCGCGTTCTTCGGCAAATGCTCGTCGGCTCATGGCCAGGACGATCTCAAAGCCCTCGCGGCCCTTAATGGCATTCTCCTTGAAGCGTGTCACCAGGCTGTCCTCGATATTGTTCTTGATTCGTTGCCAACCGCCACACAAGGCGGTGATTTTGGCGTCTTGGTAAAATGTAGTCGTGGATGGTCCAGAGGGTTTGTAAACGACTGTCTCCTGGACACTGACGAGGTTCGACCATGTTAGGTTCTGGGAGACCATCGTGACCGTCTTCTTCACAGGGTCGACATAGCTGGCCTCGTACACATGTGACATTTCCATCGAGGCACCCATGAGGCTTTTCAGCCAGTCAGGGGCAGTTTGTTTGCAGGTGATGAGGCGCTCTGTACGAAGAATGCCGGTCTTTTCGTCTATGCTTCGGGAGATGGTGTCGACGGCGACGACATGCGTCGACTTGTTATTCCACGGGCCATATTTTCTCCAGTTGGCGAGGGAAACCTCCTCCCAGGAGTAGTTGAATGTGACGGTATTGGAAAAAACCTTCATTTCTTTTTTTTTTCGGAAAAGGATATTGGTGAAGTAGAGTCGGTCGGTATAGAGAGGGAAGGGATAGTCGAGAGGTTGTTTGAATTTTAGGGCAGGCGATTCTCTCGGCGTTAAGGGGACTAAAAGAAAAAAAGGTGGAGAGTTTCGGAGGTTCCAAGGGGAGCGTGATAAAGGAAATTAATAAAGGAACAATGAAAGCATGGTGTTTTCAATTGTTCATCGGTATCTATACGCTTCGTGCCGCTTTTTTGGGTAAAAATCGGACAGTGTCCGTACGAATGATGATTCTGGACAAGAAAGAGTGGAGGGTGAAACTGCGAAGTATTAATAGAGAGTTTTTCTTATTTAAATTTTGAGGGTCTCGCGATATCGCAATTTTTTTTTCCATGCTGCTCCACTGGTACAAACGCCTGTGAAAAGTCCTGCTAATAAATCCCATGCCTTCTAAATCCACTTTAGGCTTAGTCACTCCCTCAAACCTTGAATCCTATGCTTCTGATTGGTCAACTTCGCCTGGGAGCTTGGCCGCGGTTATCTTTCGGAATGCAGATTTGGGGGCGATGTACTTCATAATGCTCTCTGCTGGAAATTCTCTCCCCAAGCTCCATGAAATACCTATTAGCTAGTTCGGACGCCAGGAACAACCCGGCTCATTTACGTGTGTGGCAAGGAACAGTCACTCTAACCACATATTACCTGTTTCGCGCATTTTCTCCTTTGTTCTGTTTCCATTAATATTGACCAACCTCTTTGTTTTCTGTCTTCCATCGCAATCACTGTTTTTTTAGTGTATATTACTACTCGCAGGCATTGCTTTTCTTTGCTTTTCTTTTCTTTTCTTTTTCTTTTGGTTCTCAGGGAAAGGGGGAAGCAACTCTCTTTTTATACTACTCGTAATGCTTAAGCCTATGGTCACTAGACAAAGCACACGAGCACATCTATCTAGCTTCTCACCCCGCGCCGCGCTGTTTTAGCATGAAGTGGAGGAGTCCCGAGGCACTACAGCTCCCCTCTCTCGGCGACCGAATCGGCGGGCATTCCAATAATCCAAATATGGAAATTCCGTTTCCACCATTCTTGATTTATCACCATGGCTAGAAAAAAATCGGCGGGATATATTGGTTTCAGACCCAAACGTCTCACGAAGGATTTCGTTTCTTTTTTCTCCCTCTTTAGCTCTCGAGTCTTCTCCCATCGAACTGTTCAGCGCTGGCGCAGCATCAATCCTTTTAAATCCGTAGGCCTTCTTCCAAGCCCTTGAGCGCTAGATTTAAACCCAGCAGATTGAACATCCGTTTTGTTCCATCTTCTAATAGTCTTCTCCACGACTGATCACCTCCTTTACGGTTGGCCGGAGAAGAATAGTCTATGTGGTTATGTTAGCTTGTGACGAAATTTGATTCCGGGGGAATTTCCTTACGTGTTCGAACTGGGCTGTATAAGACCCTTTCTTGTCGCAGAGTGGCGGGTACGCTTCCACGATCCCGCTGCTAACAAGATTGTTCAGCTAAAAAAGAGATGGGGGTGTCAGTCTATAGTGCTTAAACAAATAGTCCAGTTATGGACAGCCTAGTTTGGGCCAGAGAGGGAGAATGCTCGACGTACCCCCAAAAGGTATTTCTCCTGGCCGAGGCGATCAAGGTACCGCCTGCAGAAAGGCAGAGTGCCGAAGTTCTTGTTGATCACATTCAACAGTTGCTTAGCTGAGCTCAGTCTAAGAGAGGAGAGAGGCGCATCTCCGGTCTTGGCATAGTGAGATACTTCCATATCGTCACGCACGTAACCGTTACCAGTGCTACCAAATGTTTCAATCGCAAACACATCACCTTCCTCCATTTTGGTTTGGTCGTTGCTCTTAACAATAGGGACGCTCTTCGTGCCGTGGATGCTGAATCGTTCAATGGTGTGGCCGTTTAGATTTCGGATGGACTTCACAGGGTACGTTGTGCCATTAATTTCGACCTCGAAACTCTCCATGACCTCCTGGATGACACCGCCAATCTCTCCCACACGAACGTCGATACCGGCTTCGCGCACACCAGCGTTGGTGGCCTCCTTAACTGCGAGTAGAAGGTTGTCGAATTGAGGTTCAAAAGCCATGGTGAAGGCGCTGTCAACGATGCGGCCGTTGACGTGGACGCCGAAATCGACCTTCATGACATCGCCGCTCTGTAGGACCATCTTGTTTCCAGCATTGGGGGTGTAGTGCGCCGCGCAGTGATTGATGCTAAGGCCGGTGGGGAATCCCATACCAGCCTTCATAGCATCGCCCTCCTCCAATCCCCAGTGGCCTGTGAGCCCTCGTACACTATCTTCGATGCCGTTTGCAATATCTGTTAATGTCTGGCCAGGCTTGATAGTCCTTTGTGCCCATTGGCGGACCTGTCGGTGGACCTCAGCAGCTTCGCGATAGTCGGTCAAGAAGTCGCTGTTGATATTATCGAGGTGACGCTTTTCCTCGTTTGTTGTCCGGTAACGGTTCTCGTCCTTATATTCAACCTCCTCCCCAGGTGGGTAGTTCTTGTTGGGGAAGAGTTGGGATACAAGGACTCGAGGGGGGTCGCTCTGCTTGGTAGGTACGCCTGCCTTCTTCTTCTTCTTGTTCTTTCGCTTCTTCTTCTTCGCGGCACCAGTTGCTGCAGGAGCGTCGGCAGCGCCATCCTCGGCGTCATCTTCGGATTCTCCGTCGTGGTCGGCAGCCTCCGCCGTGTTGCTCTTATCTGCCGTGGCCGTCGGAGCCTCTGCTTTAGACTCATCGGAGACTATAGAGGGGAGGGGTAACGACAGTTAGCAGCAGCTCAAACGTGGGTCCTCATTTCTAGATTGTGTAGTGCTGGGTGCCGTCACAGGCGGCGGGGAAACAAACTGACTGTTGAGCTTTTTCAAAGCCTCCGCAGGAGTCTGAGCTGCCATCTTGCTGTATTCTTGACTATTTGCTTGAATGGCGTGAATGGGGAATAAGAGCAGGAACACTCGAGGGAAAAAAAAATTATGCGGTGGGCAAAGTGGGGGTGGATACATGGGTTTAGTGGAATGACATCAAACTCTCCACGAAGTCTTTTTTCAGCTTGTTGCAATAGGTCTAGATCCAAGACAGAAGCTCTCCACCCACTATAAACCCCATCATTCATTCGTTCACAGTCACCCAACGTTCCAAATTTTCCTACACAAGCGAATTCCCTATTAGACGTAAGAACAATCAATGCAGTGGGATGTGTCAGGGGATGTAGGGCACCAGCTAAACTGCTGGGCAGTTGATGCTTATTGTGATCGCAACTGTCCACCTCTTGCATCTGGTGACCGACAAGAACGTCAAGGATTCGCATGCTCCGTAATGCGGTTCATTTGGTGGGCCATGCTGACGCCGGTGCCTTTCCGTGTCTCCACAGCCTTTGCCCACCTCTTCTTGTCTTCAATCGGTTGACCATCTCCGTCCAATCCAAGAATGTCCATGAGTTCGGGAAGCTCAGCATGATCGCGCGTACTTCGCATTCGATGGCACCAGGTAATCCGCTTTTCCTCCACTACGGGGTCATCAGGGCTATCGGTGACGGAGGGTGCCTCTCCAATTATCTTGCTTTCCGCAATACCTGGTGTAGTCAAGGGTGTAGAAATTGTTAAAGGCTCAATGAGAAACTCGCCGCCCACCTGGCGATGGTTGCCGGACTTGGTCGCGAGGCCCGACTTCACTTGTTTTAGGCCCTGCACTACGCTAGACACGACAGATAGGGCCATAGATTTGCGTTGGTATGCAGGCCTCTCTCCAAGCGCAAGGGTCTTGACCATCCCTAAAGCGTTAAATATCGACCGTGTCGGGTCCGTGTAGATGGGGAAAGGGCACCCTGTCTCTCTGACGTACATGTCGATCAAGGCCGGATTACCGCAGCCGACGACTGTTATGAAGGTGCTGACGGGTAGTTGTAAGAGCGCATCGGGGCTAATCGACTCGGACAACCTCCGGAGATATTCCTGGCAGTTCTTCTGGATTGTCAGACCCAGAGCGGAAGGCAACCGGCCATCAAAGTTCAATCTACTCGACTTTCAAACCACGTGCTTACGAGATACAAGCTCGAGGGTGTCTACATACTCCGCAGAAAAAGTGTCGCACGAATATGATGAGGATACGACGAGCAACATTCGGGCCGTTGTACAGGCTTTTGAATGTATGAGATTTGCCGTCGCGATCAAGAACGATGTAGTCCTGAATCTTTCGGAGAACCTCAGGTGGAGGGATCTCGTTGTTTGTCGTCACCTCTCCGTCAAAGTCTTTTGGCTTTCCTTCGAAGTCCAGGGAGGTGTCTTGGCGCTCCGATTGCACTGGCGATGCCGAGCCACCACGCGGAGGGGTGCTTTCCCCAGAAAGAATTTTGGGCATATTTCCAGCGTCGTTCAATTTCGGTTCGGTGGTGACGGCGGTGGTGGCACTTGTGAAAACTTAGGTGGTGGCGGCAAGGGTAACAGAAACGATAGTTTTATCGCTTGTGGCTAGGATCCAAACAAGGGCAAGAAGCGGCAAATGCTATGTTTTGTACTCAAGCGAAATATCCAGGACAGGTTGTATGGAGGAACGCATGGAAAAGGCAGAGGGGAGGAATCAAATGGATTACATACAAACAAAATAAATCCAAGGAAACTACTGGACAGAGGTGATGTGAGGGGGTGAAGCATCCATGTATAAAACAAGATGTACGGAGTACTTTTCCTAGCAGTTTCGGGATGGAGGGGAGAGCTCCGAGCTGGAACACACTCCGTAGACTACTAATAATTCCTGGCACGTATTATTACTCTGTACTCCGTACGGAGTACTAGTTTACCAGGATAATTAGGACCCCTGCTTTCTAGATTTGCCCCTGTTCGAGGCTGGATTTCCCCACTCATGGAGCCACACAAGCTGGGCTCTAATAAGTCCAGGGGAATAATAATGTGGCAAGGCCTCCGCCAATTGAGCCACCTACGGCAGTGCATAGGGCTCTTTGCGTCACATCCCTAATAGGCTAAGCGCCAAAAGTATTCCTAATTTTTTAAATGCATATTTTCTGAAAGGGCCATTTTTGATTATGCTCACTGCCGTAATCAGCGGCTTTTCTCCACTTGGCCAGGAGAAGCTCAGCCGTCCGTGTTTCAATCCTCGTATTCTGTTCGATTTCATCCCCCCCAAAACCACCACCCAACGTCTGCCAACCGATCTCCTCGTCTACTAAGGTACAGGTATTCAACCCCGAACCTAGCGAATCCCCCTTCTGTTCCGGCCCTGTAATCTTCTTGGGTTTCTTCCATTCCTTTTCAAGCCCGACCAACCTACCCAACCACGACAACACCCGCTGCCTACAACGTGTTTGTTTGTTCCTCCAAACAACACAGCCCTGCCAGGTCATCGGTAGCAAATTGCACACATTCTCGTACCAGTCGCTCATTTTCTAGATTTCCACACCTTCCGTAGCCATCGAATTTCGTATATACAGCCTCTCAACCCGACGCTTCACCTTCTATCACAGTCAATCCCGAAGTTCAACCACCGACTCTCTCTTTCTCCGGGCCTCCAGTCCGTCCACTTCGAAGCCTAAATGGCTACCACCGACATTCTGCCCCAGCGCCATGGTATGATCCCACTGCCTATTTCCGATCCCTCCGCTGGTAGTTTGTGGCTGCTGCGCCGCAGTACTCCTCAAGCCCTTGCCAGTGACTAGTCATAGGACCTTGTCTAGGAACTTGAAAGACTGACCATATCTCGTAGAGTCACAAGTTGAGCGGCCTGGGCGAAGACGGCCTTTCGCAACATGGGTCAAGAAACTAACCAACTTCAAAAACGCGTCATCGAGTGAGGCCGACCGTCCGAACGGTTCGAGACGAGGCTACCATATGAAAATGCACCCGAAGAAGCGCATGCAAAAGAAAAACAACCCTTACCCGGAATCGGGCATCATTGGCACCACCGGTCGAGCCACCCAAGACAGCTCTCTCTCCTTCTCGACTACTCGTAGCGGGAGCCGCAGTGCCACTTCATTAGGCACTCGGTCGGCACTCTCTTCCATTGAGGGTCGCGCCCCGCCGACAACTGGCGCAAGGTCCACGGCGGCGACAGTATCGACCGACTACGACACATCACGGTCCATCACAGCGCCATCACATCTTACTTCGGGCGGCGGTACTAGTAGGACCGTCACTGAGTCGCGCAGGGGCGGCGATAGTACCTTCTCGTCCCCAGCACCCTCGGTCCGGTCTCTGACGACGACGCTCACAACCATCCACTCGACGGCGCAGAATGGCAATTCGACGACACCTTCGAACCAGCACCACCACAACACCGCACAGTCTATCCACTTTTCTCAGCCCTTCCCCTCGACACCGGCGTCAGCAGTCCCCGCCCACCTTGCCCCTGCCAACACCTATGGCCACCCGACTACGTACAATACGGTCACGGCCAACAATCAGCTCACCGACAACGCATCGATCCTGACGTTAGCGTCGTCGAGCAAGAACCGCCGCCGTCGCTCGTTTGACACGGACGCATCGGTGCGCGCCCTCGCGCCGTCGTCGCTCTGGGGCGGAAGTCGCGAAAGTCTTCCCCTCAGCGTGCTAAGTGCCAACATGGAGGGTTCTTCCGGAGTATCGCCCACGCCGGGTCTCCATGGCCAGGGTAACGCTCGCCTCCCTGCAACGGAGCGGACGAGCATTTATTCGGCAAACGGCATCGTACCGGCGCTTCCCAGCGAGCGAAATAGCTTCTACGCCAAACAGAGCATAGCCGGCGACGCCGTCAGCGTTCGAAGTGGCTTCCTGGGTCACGGGCGTGCCGATAGCGTCAGCGGTAGCATTAGTGGTCTTACAAGCCCCCTCGCCAGCCCCATGGAAGCCCACGAGCAGCCGACAACGCTTGGCGAGGAGGACGAAGCCGTTGTTCTGCAGAAAGAGAACGAGTCAAAGGACAAGAAGAAGGAGAATAATGTGCAAGACACGAAATAAAACAGGGATAGACGTCCTTCTACCCTTGGGCTCTGGATGCTTGGGAGTGCCTCTCGATGTCGGTGCACAATGTCGCCTTTAATACCTTTTTCTTTGGCAGAACCTTCTGCGTTTTATGTTTCTACTGTCGATTTCCTTTGGGATTTGGTTGTCAAGGCTGAGAGATGAACTGCACGAATTATTACAGGTTGGGGATAATGGGAATTTGCATTTGTGCTGCGGCACGCTATAGGCGAGGAAAGGGGAAGGGGGAACAGCGTGAGGGGCCATCCTTGAAAAGATGGCTTCTCTTTCTTTCTTTTTTTTTAACTTCTCCCATAATCTAGTTGATACCCGAAGCATGGCTTTACCCCTTTTTTCAAATACAAAGAATCTTGATTGTCGGGAGAGTTTTTATCCTTACAAAGATGTGATGTCTTGACTAGTGGCGCGATTGACATGAGGGCGACTTCTTTGGACATTTCTCTTCACAAGTGTATCATTCATTCATAAGGGAGAGGCTCAAGATCCAAACCGTCAACCGAAAACTTGAACGCATCATTGCTATCACATCACAGAAAAAAAAGTTAGAAAGTCAGTCTTGGCCGTTTCTCGAAAGGGGACGACAGAAGAAGCGCATACCGAGAATAGCTGCCTCCGACATCAATATCCAACCTCCCCTTAACACACTCGGCGAAATCCACATCAGCGTATAAAATCCCCTCGTCGTCTTCCCATTGCGGACCAGCGAGGACTTCTCCGTATGGCGACACGATCAATGACCCTCCGCGACTCGCAAAATTGTCTGTTTTTCCTAGGACTAGGGTATCTGGATCCCTTATCTTGGAAGATGTCGAAGGCGGAATGTCTTTTTCTGATTCTTTCAATTTGCAGAGGACGATTTCGTTGCCGTCTTCGTCTATGATGGATTGCTTTCTTCTGTGGGTTTTTGGGGAGGGGGGGTCTACTGGAAGGGCAATTTCAAAGCCTTCTTTTGTGACTGTTGAGTTTCGTCTATTTTGCTTCTCGCCGTTGACACTCCCTTGAGAAGTGGGATTGCGAACGCACATGTTGGACGAAACGACAAAGCAGCGGCCTTCGACGCCGATTGTACGGATGAGGCCTGCCCATGCGTCGCGGGCGTCGGCAGTGGGCGCGAGGTATAAGTTTACGTTTTGGGCGTAGAGGGTTTGGCGGACGAGAGGGAGGTAGTTTTCCCAGCAGATTGCTGCTGCTAGGTTTATGCGGGTTCCGCGGATTGTAGTTGATACGGCGCGGAGGGTGGAGGGGTGTGCTTGGGCCCAGATTAGGCGTTCTAGGCCTGTCTTTTGGGGGATTAGCTCGAGGTTGGGAAGAGAGGAGGGTGAATGAACTTACGGGCATTACTTTTCTTCTTTTGCCGATGATGCCTCGTTGGGGACATACGTATACACATGCGCAGTAGAGACTACCACCAGCTTTTTCCACGCACCCGACGACGAGGAATACACCCGTCTCCTGGGCAATCTTTTCTAGTTCCTCCCTAGTTCCATCACCCCTAATATTTCCATCTGTTTCTTTTGTCTCACCATCTTCACGGGCAAAAACCTCTCGGCGAATCCATTTGTCTCCGCCCCCAGCACATCCAGGCCCAACAATGTCGCCCAAATCAACGCATTGATTCCAATAGGCCAGATACTCATCTCTACCCTGCGCACTCCGACTACCTACTACGGAACCAAAGGATTTGCCGCGCGGGTAGCCGCCCAGGTAGGCTTCGGGGAGGAGGAAGATATCTGCGTGGTTGGCGGCTGCGCGACGGACGAGGGAGGCTAGGTGGGTTAGGGTTTCGAGGCGGGTTGAACGGGTTGAGGGGGAGGATGTTGCGAGGCGAATATTGGGGTGTTGGGGAGGCGCCATGCTTGTGTGTAGAGTTTCAAGGGATAGACTTGGATGTGGTATTCTTTCGGCTGTAGTGTTTAAAGATTGGTGAAATTTGGAATAAAGAAAGGGCTGATGATGATGAGACTGTTGGGAGGGGAAACGGAAGGAGGGGGTGGGCAGAGTACTTGTAGCAACTTGGAGAAGGTGACATCAGCTATTAGTACCATTAGTTTACCTGCCGTTTCAAGAATACCCCGACGACACCAGCCCCAAACCAACACCCGTACAAGAAGCGGGGAATGAATACTTGCAGGGAAAGCTACCTCTGACGATGCTCCAAAGCTTGACTAGTTTATATGTACGGAGTAGTTCCACATACCAAGTTACGCATCACAATCAGATAAACGGCGTCCAATAACCCAAATCAAATACACCCTTTTCCATCCCTCCCATCAATAAACCAAAGTCCTAACATTTCCCAAATATTTTCAAATCAAACCCACATGTCTAACTGCAGTGTATTACAGAGACATCAAGGTAGCCGGGTTACAATGCTACATGGCCCGAGTTTTGTCACCATTCTCACCCTGTCTTGTCGTTTGTTTATTATCCTTCTCTCTTCGGATCGACCCACAAAATATCATCATGTTCGCCGAGCTCCAGCTCTCCACTTTTTCCAGTCCCACTATTTCTTTTTGATGCCGGACGCATTCCGGCTCCCGGGTTGACCTTTGCTTCCCAGCCCAGCTCCCTGCTCCAAGAACACAAAAAGAGTCATGCTTCACGCACCACCTTTCTTCAAAATACTTTTTTTCCCATATTTACTAGTCTTGGGTGTGAAATCTCAAAACAAACGAGCTAAAATAACCACCAAAGCCTCGACTTCCAAGTGTAAGCCGGCGAAATCAACAACACAACAGAATAGGAAATAATCGAAGAGCAAATCAGGACCCACGGAATACATGTGGCTTCGGACTTGAGTTTGAATAAAGCGACTTGTCACGCGTCGTCGCCCTTCACACTCCCTCCCACACACCCCTACTCTCCTCCCCCGCGGCATAGTTATGGCATGGCATGGCACAGGCACCCCGTCCCAAAAAGAAAAGTATCGAACTTTTTTTCTCTACCGTCTATGGGTCCGCCGAACCTTTCCCATCCCCGCGTTTACGCCAAACTAAATCATAAAAGAGGACAAAAAAGTGTAAAATCGGCAGTCCCTTGGATAGAAACCGAGGGCAACAAAATCCCTCCACAAGAACGCCCCAAGAACAAGGCCAAAACAAGAGTCCCAATAACGAACCCCCGGGGCCTGGATATATAGACTAGAATAGAAAGGCGGGATAAGAAAGAAAAGAGAAGAGGGCGGGAAAAATCATCTAGACCATAAGCTGGATTGCTCCCTAGTCTGGTCCAATAAACGTCTACCTGCGCTGTACGCCCCGCGCTGAGGATCGACATGTCATCATAAGACTCCGTTATGTAATGCTGAGAGGATATAAAACATCACCCTGCAAAAGATTGAGGGGTAAGAAAGAATCCAAAGGAGAGGAGAGAAAGGAAATGTAGGTGGTGTGGCTGTGGTGTGGAAGTCGAAAGTCAATAATTTGAGGCCCATGTGTAGCAAGTCTAAAAAGAATAGAGAGGTCTGCGGGCTAACCAGACCAACATTGGCCGCTTGACACGGGAGGACGGTAATGAACCACCCGTCGTTTCATTCGCTAACCAGGCCATCGTCGTCCTGGATGTCGTCGAGTTCCATATCCAGCGAGTCCATGCGTGAGCTCCAGCCCCGGGGGTCGAGGCCAAGCTCTGATCGCACCTCGCGTTGAATCTGCAAAAAGTACCGCCGCAAGCTATTCAAGCCTCGGAGAAAGCCTCTGTCCGGCTCGTTGGGGTACCGCGGCGGGCAAGGCTTGTTCAGCGCCAAGTCGCCTGCCGTGAGACTGTTGGCGAAGTCGGCAATCTTGAAGTCAATTTCTCGCTTGTTCCTGCGCTTCCGCCGCCGCAGCGACGCCTCTTCGGCATCTGTGGCCCCGTCCGTCGTCGAGTCCTCCAGTGCCGTGTCGTAGCCTACGCCCTCAGCCGCCGGCTCGCCATCGTAAAACATGAGCAGGCTCGCGGCATAAAACCGATAACCCCTCACCTTTTGCACAATCGTCTCGAGCCGCTCCAGCTTCTCGAGTATCACGGGGATGTGCCGCAATATGCTCTGATAGTTGACGCCGTCGTAAAGGAACCGCATAAGCGCATCCTGAAACTCGCGCCCGGACTTCAGGCCTCGTCCATAGTACTTGTCTTGAAACACATAACTCTGCGAGCTCGCATCCCAAACCTGCAGCCCACAAAGCCGCACCCCGAGTTCGCGGGACGTCGTTTGGGCGCACTTTCTCTTTTGCGATGCTTGCTTCTTAGCCGTTGCATCGACGCCATACTGCCGTGTGCCCATCTTCAAGTCCATGATGCATGGCCGCTTCATGCCGGCTGTAAGATCCTCCAGTAGCAGAAAGTATTCTACCCGCGAGTCGCGTTGCGTCTGTGCCTCTTTTGGATTGACAGGGCGCGGTATGCGGCTGATATCCATAGGTCCGTCCTCGGTCAAATCGTGCTGCTCTGTTTCACCGTTCCTGTTCGATGCCTCATTCGACGCTAGCGGAGGCACATTGACGGACAGTGACCCTAGTGGGTCTCGGCTGCCAGGTGCAAAGATTTCTTGACCGGATTGGTGTCGGATGTCCTCGCTTTTGTAATCTGCATCGTCAGGGCCTTCAAAATATTGAAGATGTCCGCGATTCTCGGAACCGGCTTGAGGCTTACGACGAAGACCACTGCCCGAGAATCGGCGTTTCCTCTTTGGAGGTGGGATGTTTCGGTCAGTCAGTGTTGCTGGCTCCGGTGCGCTCGTACCCGTAACGTCCTTTGGTTCGGGATCTCCGTCGCCTTTTTCCGTCGCATTGAGACTAGCACTATCAACCGTCATCTTCTCAGCAGCTGGTCGGAGAGAAGACTCTGGATCAGATAGACGGTTGCTTTCAAGAGACAAAGGGTCCGACTCGTGGGATTTTATGCCCCGGGGCGCTTGTGGTCGCGGGACCGCTCGTTGGTGTGGTCGTCGGTGCTTCTGAACATCGACCGGTTGTTTGAGAAATGCGTCGTTGAAGACCTCATTACGGAGTTTCTTGTTGACAGTTGTGGCACCCCAGCTGTTGGGTCGGTCTTTGAAGTGAGGCCGGTTTTTGGCCCATGTCTTCAGCTCAGCATTGTGATGAATAGTGGAGCCCGACGCCCGCCGCGGCTCTTTCTCTGGGAGATAGGGCACAGAGTTGGGCTGTAATAAATTGCGCGGGAGAATATGTTTGTTGTCGTCGAATGTGACAGTGGGAATAGTAGTGTTTGAGGCAGCTATAGACTGGCTGACAACCCTCGGGGGCCGTACGACTTCTTTGGGTTCAACGTCCTTGGTATTCTTCTTTGCATTCACTAGGTCATCCCTGCGAATCGTCGATTTCCGTCTAGGCTGTCTCTGAAACGTCACATTGAGCACACCAATATACCTAAAGACCACGCGTTAGGTAACTCCATTAATCCTGGTTACAGTAAAAAAGACAGAGGGGAACAAAACTGGTTTTTGGCACGTACCTTGGCAAGAACCGCAAAAGCTCCGGGTGGTATCGCTCGACAGTTTCGTAAAACTCGTTTTCACGATTGTTGAGCTGTTTACAGACAGCACGCTTGGAGAATCGCCAGATTGTGGTATGACCCCCGACCTGGTGCTTGTAGGGAATGAGCTCGATGGCATCAAGAGGTTGGCGAGCGCTAGGTTGGTTTTCGGTCATGTAATCGTCGTAGAATTGTGAGACCGGTCTGGAGGGTGCTGCCGAAGAAACTCTCGTCGACATTCCTTCTTCTTCTGCTTGCGCAGTTGACTTTTGGGTTGGCAATTCATACAGCACGCTTCGAAGCTCGGGCTCTTTGGGTTCTACGACAGTGGTTTGTGTTGCAATGCCCTTATCTTGCTGCTCATTGGGCGGCTCTGACTCGCAAGCCTTCACGAGCCAAGGGTGGAAATTGTCACTGCGCGAGGTAGTACGAGATAAAGGCGCTCCGTCATCTTCATCTTCGTCTTCATCTTCGGGATCGTAATCCTCTGGCTCATCGATTCCTTGGTGGGGGACAAAAACGGCCGACGAGATCTTTTCCTCACCTGAATCATCACCTTCCTCAGGACTCTCGCCTGTCTCTGTGGCATCCCCTGACGATCGGCGGCTTTCGGAAAGGCCATTGCCGTTTTCCCTGGTTTCTTCATCAGAGTTGTCTGGGAGGGCCGGGACTGCCATAGGCGCTGTTGCGCGCAGGGGTACATTTGGGTATACTGTTTTAAGGGTGGGCGTTTTGCAAGTGTCCGAATCCTCGGCCGTGTGTCTTTGGTTTTCAATGGGTCTGTGGCTCGTTTCCTCGACGGATTGATGGTTTGCGGAAAAGTTGTGGGATAGATCCGCAGGGAACGAGCGCGACCTCGAAAGAATAGGGATGGTAGTCGTCACCGCCTCTGAGGCCGACGTCTCACCAATCAGGGCAGAGAGTCTGGTTTCATTTGAGGGTAAAATTGGGCTGGGGCCCGTAACAGATCGAATATCTTCGTCAAGAGGAGATGGTCTCTCCCGAATTGCGGGTGGAATCTTGTGGTCCTTCTTCTTGGACCGCTCGTCGGGAAGACCTTCCTTGAAAAAACCAAGGGTACGGCTCGCTTTTCGACTGCGCGTGTTGTTAGGCTCAACGCCAGACAAGACGTCTGCAATTGACTTTTCCACGGGACCGTCATTTCGGTTCTCTCCGTCTCCCGTGCCGATTGACCACACCTTCTCGGAACCTGAAGTGGGATACCTGTGATCAGGCTTTCGAAAGTTGGGTCCCGCAGGGTTCCTCACATCAAAGTCGGTGTCGGCGTGGCGCGGCACCATGCGTTGCGCACTATCGCACGAGTCGCGCGGAGGCCCATTGGTCGGAGTGGCGGTCTCACTCGAGACACTTGAAAGAGAATAAGTACTAGCAGAGCCAGAACGAGCCATGTAAACGCCCTGGCAGTGGTGGTCGGTGGATGGGTGTTCGTTCACTTTACTCCTTTCCTCTCCGCTATTCAGTTGGGTCGGCCTTGGTTCTGAGAAGAAAGCTTCAGGACGAGGAGTGACGGCGGGGTCGTAGACGGGAGATGCTGTCATTGCGGAATCTGGGAGGACAAAAGCAGAAGAGAGAGCCAAGCTCGGTCGCGTAGCTGTGGTAGGGGCCGCCATTGTGCCTGACGAGGATGGAGTTTCTGTTGTCAGCGACCCTCCTGCCGACGCATCGAGAATGGCATTGTGCTGCGGGCCCAAAAGGGCGTTGGGTGCAAGCCCGTTGGGGTTCGAAGTATTCGCGGTAAGTTGGGGAGAGGGTTCGGTCCCTGAAGACGGGGTGGGAGAGGGTGGAGATGTTGTCGATTGGGTTGCGATACCTCGTGCCGATGCCAATGCCTGCGACAGAAGAGAGGGACCGGTCTGTCGCTGAGGGATTCGGGGCCCGCGAGCCCTTTTATCCTGGACTGAATCGGTATGGTTCTGTAGAGGGGGGTGGGGCATGGTGGACGAGGACAACGGGGTGTCGGGAGGGGGGCGTGGAAGGGGAGTGGAGGAAGAGACATATGGGAGATGGGGTACAGGGCCATGGGCCTGGGGGGTTTGGGTTTCTAGTACATGTAGGGTGTGCGGAAGGTGCGGCGGTTGGGCTGCTTGCGAAGAGTGTGCTGGGGAGAGGGAGAGGTTAGAGCCGGGTTGGGCGACGACATTCTGCGGCCCAGGCATGCAGGCCTCCCGACCCTGTTCTTCATTCGGTCGCTGGAGGGGGGGTGGCAGGGCCGAATTAGAAATTGGGCGAGCCAGGGCGGATTCCGAGGCCTGGTGGCCTACTGTCCCTGGCAGAAAGTTCGTCGATATCGTTGGGTTTGTGGCTGGGGTGTCGGCAGCCGCAAGGGTTGCTACTGGTGACGATGTTTCGTCATGTTTGGCTGGGGTGGCGTCGTGGTCGTCGCTGAGTGGTGTTGGAGCCGTCGTAGGCGCATCACTCGCCGATGCGGCGGGTGAGGCAAGTTCGAGGGCATGGGGTGTGTTAGACATGAGGAAGACATCTGGTGTAGACCAAACCCGAGAGGGGTGAGGTGGGTTGAATGCGAGGGCGCAGATGCTGGTGGTTCGCACTCCACAGGTTGGTTGGAAAATGAGGAAGAAAAGAGTAGAAGTGTGATGAATTGGGAGAGAAAAAAAAGTGACCAAAATGGAATGTGGGATAACTAGGAAGAACGGCAGTAGTATTTCTCCCTCCTCCTTCCTCCAGCAACAAGGCCCCTATCGGCTAAGTATTTAGGATGAGGTACCCTATACAATGGTCTAGGCGGTGACACCAATAATAAGGGGCGAAAGTCACGCATGTTGGAAAGACAGCATGGTGTACCAAGGTACTTCGTACAATTGACGCTATCGCCGTTAGCTTCCTGCCCACTATCACTTATTTCCATAGCGGTATCGCAGCATTGAAGAATTACTTGCATTACAGCAGCATGCAGCACTGGATCAGCACTGGATCAGCACCGGATATGCCCTGTGACATTACGGAGTACATTGCCTTTTCAATTGCACTGACTCTGTTACGCATGTGGTTCACAGTGACCTACCTCGCATCAGCTGTCCAGTTAATCTGGGCCGCATGCTTCTTAGCGCAATGGCCAGGTCATTCGGATATCGTAGTTTCCCACATGGTCTTATCGCCCACTCTACACGTACTCTTTTTGCTTCTCTGTGATTATGCCCAGTTTCTCTGTTGAAAGTCTTTTGAGTTCGGAGTATCGTAAGCCCCAATGTATCTCAAGCGAGTGCAGTACAAGTGCTCCTCAATATTACCCTGATGTACCAATCTGGTGGTGTAGCCAGGCGTCACTTATCTAGGTCATTGATCCCCCTGTGACACCTTCCAATGGCCGTTGTTGCTTCCCCTAGCGATTGGCTTCCGCCCACCGTTGGGAACCTAGTCAGCCCCCATTACCTCTAAACTAAACAGTTGAGAACCGGAGACTAAACACTGAGATTGATGGGGTTGATGGAATCTCTTCACCGAGCATGAAAGAGGTAAGCTAAAAATGGACTAGCCAATATTCTATTCAGATTCCGGGGGAGTGGCCAGGCTTGGCCCAAGGATTGGCTCCGAGAGTTTGCCTCGTGGAGATCTGGGGCGTCACTAAATACGCCAAGGTCTCTTCGCCATCAAAACAGCAACGGAGCATGCCCTCTCGATCCAGCCTTATAGGTCGGTTCATTCATGCCAGGTGTCTATACCGAGCATGGAGACCTAACAGAGGGCCTAAACAGCAAGCCGGAACCACCCTGGCTCTATGGTCCATCGGAATGGGCTGGCCTCTGGGCCCCCGATTGGTCCCAATGCAACGGATATGGGCTCTATCATCATGCCTCTTGGGCTGGCCCAGGTCCGATCTAAAAGCAGCTCAGTACATTAATCGAGGAAAAAACAGAATAACAATCTCCCGCTGACACGGGGAGGGGGCCTGTATCCAGGAAGCTGATTGAACCAGAGCACGATTAAAGGCTGGCCAGTCTCAAAAGTCTGGACTGTCCATCCGTAAGGGTGTATTGAATGCCTAATGCCAGGAAGCACAATGCGCCAAGTATATATTGTACGGAGTATTGCATGTTAATATTGCCAAAGCTTCTCATAATAGCGGGTGTTATCGATGCCAGTGCATCTAAAAACCACCGTGCCCTCCACCAACGCCTCCGACGGCGAAGGTTCAGCCATGAAGAAAGCGAGGATTTGAAATTAAACAAAGGACACCGAAAGATGAAATAGGAAGTTACATGGAAGGAAAGAAAGGGGGAAGGAGCCAGCTACATAGACAGGATATGAAGACCAAGTGGAGGAAGGCGCACACAGGGGTGTGTACAAGGTGTACTTGTACGGAGTAATAATGAACCTCACCTACTCTGTACCTGCCCAGCAATTGTTCTGGCGGATTGCATTTTTCCAATCAGGGAAACGAAGCTGTATCACCTCGTACTTCGGAACATCGATTATTTCCAGAAACCATACGTGGTGAGCGACACGAATCTCTCCGTCTCTTATCTATCTCAGTCACTTCCACCGCTTGTTCTCATGTCAGCTATCAGAGCTCACGTAGCGGCCGCCGTGTCTCTCAAAGGTCCATGCTTATCATGTCCTCAATTTGATAAGGGCCAGCCACAGTGCACGATACGACTGGGCCGCTTCACTGCATGCTCCAATCAGACAATACATCGACCTATCAGACTCCTTCCGCTGGCGACCAATCACAGCATCTTTCTTGGATACCAGTACTTTTTGACGTCTCTTGCCGACCATGCAGCCACTGACCGGTTTACGCATTGGCTTTCTGATTATGGTGTAAACCACTTCATCCGTCACATAATCTGTGTCTCTCGTTCTTTCTGCCCTCTGTTAGAGAGCCCCTCATGGAGAAACCTTTCAAAACCGCTCAACTATTCAAATAGAAACCCCTCTCTATGTTTCACGCATTATTATTCCTCCGCTTCCATCTCGGGATAAACAGCTTTGCTAAGTTGTCACGAACCTGTGCCATTCTTCGCAGAGTAACTACACCGCTCACATAATTCATGAATGAGATGAAAGGTTAAATTACGAATGGCGCATTGGGCACCAGGAACCTCGATCCAGCCCGACGTTGGCGCCACCATTTTCCCCCTTGTTGTACGCAAAAAATATTTCCTCGCTTAAGTTGTGGATGGTGTGGATTCCGACCAAACCTCACTGTTGACCAAGAGACACAGGGTAACCCGAAAGTATCGGAGGCCGCTCTCAGCATATTTACTGTCTACACTGTCTACGGAGTACACAGTTTCAATGGTCTAATCTATACTCTGTACGGAGTACTGATAGTTGAATTGGCAGGGATACATGTGCATTTGTTCGGGCGGATAACGTTTGAGATTATGAGGTCACGGACGGAACGAAAGCTGCCGTCGTCCCGCCTTGAGGGTCTCATATCGCGCCAGTTGTCGAAGCTCATTGAGTAAAAGCATACCCAAAGATACAAGGTTGGATGGGTAGATTTTAACTTTGCTGATATTATTACATGTCTTGCGATGGCAAGAAAGTCATAAAAAGAAACCACGCTTGAAGACTTTTCTGAGGCTGTGTTCTGCCATTGTCGCAACCGCCAGCGGGACGGCTCGTCAGTAGCCTTTTGCCGACACAAAATGCTCTCACACACCTAGGATGACTACCTGAAGGGGGATAATTATGGATCATTCTGAGAATCAATTACAACTGGGGAAAGAAAAAGCAAAAAGCTATTGCAATTGGTTCTCACGCCCGGGGGGTCTAGTTGGCTCTGTCGCCTTTCGGGCTCTTCCGGCCAATCAACTAGGAACGTGATCCTCGACAACGCCAAATCAACAACGAACACAAAGCCACAACCTTGTTACTTTCTCCCTGATAGAACTCATAATCGATCAACATGTAGTCCATCTTCTCCTTTTGGAGAACTCGGGTTTCCAGGTTGAAACTGTCGGTCAATTAGCTGTCCTACGCAGCTGACCCCTGGTTTATGCATTCACTTCTCAATATGTCGATTGCATTGCATTTCGATGCGAGTGAAGTACGGAGTATCTACATGCCTTCCAAATCGATGTCGATGTCTTTTTTTGTCTTGTTTTTCCCTCTGTCAGCTTTCGTTACAGCGTCTTGCACTCGGTTCACGCTTGTAATTCTCATGTTTCCTAAAGCGCTTATCAAAAACCACCTTAATGAAGGCGGGCATCTAGCGAGTCAATCACATGTCTCTGATCCTGCATCCACACCTGGGCGTTCGAATCTTGGATGTTGGAGATGTAGTCAGCTTGCACCTCCAGTCTTTGTGCAAGCAGGCCACGTTTGGTGCAAGCCAAGACGACTAGCCAATTGGTCTGTAGTGTCCTCGCTCTATCCTCTGGTTGAGGCACTGCCATCGTTGTTCGCCTAGGAAAGGAAAACGTGCCCCTACGAGCCATAGATTAGAGAGTTGCCTTGAACGATGATGTCGTTGACCATCAAAGGTTGCGTAATTTATGTTTCATCTGGCTAGAAATCATACTCGCCCCAAGAAGCTCACCACGTACAAAGGCTGCAGGGTGCGTTTCGCTGTACTCCGTATAAGACATCATCTTCGGTTCGCCCATCCTCCGCCATAGAAAGACGTCCATTTCGCCATGTGCATCCATAGTCTCCACACGGGGATGGGCACCTAGGACTTCCGGAAGAGTGGTTGGTGGCTTTTTTTCTTATCCCTGAACAGGGCTCATTGTCCTTTCTGTTAATTTCAATTCCCATCCCTCTGGGCAGGAAGGGTGAAGCGAGCTCAAACGCCCACCCTCAAGCTTCCTGAAGCCCGGCTACAATCGCAACCTCCTCGGCTTATTCCTTGCATGGGTGGTCAACAGGGTCGGCTTGCGAAAACTCCCCAGGGCTAGCTCCTACACGATGGGCTGGCTGTATGGGACTATGATCCGACTGTCTGGCCATGTGTTCTGGTTTGATGAGTAGAAAGTTCGATGACAAGGGGGTAACTCCTACGATGCCGGTGATCATATAGCAACCGGAATCTATTAAAAAAATGGGGGAGAAGAGAAGGAAGGAGAGAGGTGCTTGGCATTGGGCGAGTAAACACTTCATGACGGCCTGCGCGTGGACACATAGCATATGCACTATGGTGATATAAGAAAATGCATATTATGAAAAGTAAGAGAGATACACGCCCCCTCCACCCTTCACGTCACACTCCACCTGACCCCGAACAACCACCATCTTGCTCGGGTGTAGAGATTTCCTAATACTCCGTTTGCGTGCGTTATTTGCATGGAAGGGGGAGGGGGGTACATCTGCCGTGAATTCCGGTCCTATGCCGCTTCGAGGGCGAGAGTGAGGAGACCTGAGGAATGAGCGGTAAATTATTATTTTGCGCATGTGTTTACCCTTGTTGCTGGTTGCTGATCGAAGCGGTGAGCTGAATGGAAAAGGGGGTTGCTTAGTGTTTTTCTCGAACTCTTTTCTTTAGCATTCGTGGGTTGGTGGTTAGGGTTAATATTGGCATGCTTGGGTGTAATGGAGGCTTGTCCAGATATTTGTATATAATATTGTGAAAACTCTATTGAGGAAAAATTGGTATATTCATGTATCGTAGTTCAAAAAAAGAGAGACTTGCTTGTAAGTTGGACAGTAGAAAAAATCATCAAAAAGAATCTCGCTGGTATCCTGAGATCTTGTAGCAGGAGAGTAAAAACCACAGGTTGTTCAAGCCCCCATTCCAAGTTGCGCCGACAAGATGTACCCGTTGATACCACCATCGAGTATAAATATGTAAACTAGTATGGCAATCCTGACTCCGAAATATCACCCATACACACACATCGTGTCCAAACCAGAGCGAGGCTCAAGCCCAGGGGTTGGCAGTTGCTAGGCTCTCGGATAGGTCCAGTATCCGTGGTGTTTTCTGCACGCCTTCGTTTTGGACTTTTTTAAGGTCGGCATCGACGTTCCACAAACCGAGGAATTCATCGAGATTGTTAAGGACAGCTTCAACATCATCTGTTTGAGACGCCTCTTCAGGCCGACTTTCCGTTGAAGGCATGGCCGCTTCGCTTGATGATGGCCGGCTCTCTTTGGAGACTTCCGAAACCGAATTGACTGATACGTCAACTGTCTTTGGGTGTTGGACTTGGTCTGCTTCCACAAATATAGCCGCCATAGCATCGGTCGCAGGGCTTTGTGGTACTTGCTGGGAATATGAAGGAAGGAGACGCTGGAATCTCGGTGACTTGCGCCGTCTAACAGCATCGAAGTGGTTGTTAAAGCCCTTTGCCTCGCCTTCAATCTCACCTGGTTGTAGGACTGAAGGGGGTGGTGATCCTTCCCTCTGGGATGATGGTGTCGTTCGGGCTTTGGAGAGAATGCTAGGTGAAGAGTCGAAGTCGGCGTTATCTGGGCTTGGTAGCTTCCATGAGACTCGTCTGTTTGATCGAGACTTCTGCGGATCGCGATGCCCACTGGACAGGATGCTTATCGGCATGTTGGCTAGACGTGTATTGGAGAGTACGATTTGCTTCTCGACCGATTTCCGGGGGGGTGACATGAAGGAAGAGAACGAACGCATGGAAAAAGGGGCATCAGGTTGAGCGTCTGTCGGTCTGGGGGCAGCGGAGGGGGTGGTAGGCTGCACGAGGGGAGTAGTTGGCATCTCGGGGGCCGCGGTTGTGCTTAGCGGTTCTTGAATTGGAAGAGTGGCGATGGGTTGCAGGCTTGTTTCTGGGGTAGGTACAGTGTTGGCGACTGGCGCACAGGCTTCGGTGCTTTCTTTTTCTTGAGAGTCATTTGCTGGGGTTATATTGTTACTCTCAATCATCGATAGTGCTTTCTGAGTCGACGAAAGCCAGGGACTTTGAAGTTGACTGGGTATCGACTCCATCATCTGCGAGGATCCCGCGGCTTTTCCCCATGTCGCCTGGCGCTGCAACGCCAGCAGTTCTTCGACAGCTGAAAGCTTCGCCCATGGACTCTGACTTTGAGAGGAAGCGCTAGTCGTGGTGCAGTCCATGAGATTCCCACCATGAGTCTTGGTGGGGCTGTCAATTGGGGTTGGTGGAGGGAGCTGTATTACGACAGCCGGCTCATGTTCATCTTCCTGCGAGCGCGGGCCTAGCGACGAAGATTCGGTAGCTTCGAGTGGAGAAGCACTGTCAGGCTCGACTTCGCCGATGAATGAAGCACTTGATTCGGTAGCTTCGAGTGGAGAAGCACTGTCAGGCTCGACTTCGCCGATGAATGAAGCACTTGATTCGGGCTCCTCTAGGCTTGGTTCGTTTGACGGTCGGGGCTCTGTCGATGTCTTGCGCCTCCTTGGTCTTGTGCGATTTCGTGACCTACGCGACGATTTTGCAGTTGTAAGTTTTGGAGATGTAGTAGTCGAGGTAGGGATCGGGTAGGAGGAAACGGTGATCGAGTTTTCGGTCGCAATTTCAGAAGATGTTTCGGCAGGCGGCGAACTGCGCGCATTCGCTTGATCCGTGCCTGGTAAGACTTGTTTGGATGGAGGTTCCAACGAAGACGTGTTTGACGCTTCCGAGGAGGAAGAGATGTGAGCGTTGTCTGTCGGAGGGTCGGGCGAAGCACCTTTGGACCTCATCTTAGATTTAGATCCGAAAGAGGTGTTGGCGGAAATGGGAATTGAAGCTGCGCGGTTCTGGTAGGATTTGATTGGGGATATACTTTGGAGAATCTGGACGGCAGACTCCTCCATCTGGGCCGGTCCGGTAGGTTCTGCATTGCTCTCAAGGTCTGGAGTTTCCTGGATATGGCCCCCACTGAATTCTACAACTTGTGAAGAGTAGCTTTGCCACAAATCTTCCGCCTCCCCAGGAAGCGTGCTATCGACAGTTCCCACGGAGTTGTGTGGAGAGTCGATATGAGCGGGACTTTGGTTGGTGACTGGGCTGACTGGTAATAGGCATCCCTGAGTTCGTTCTTGTGCTTTTCTGCGGAAGCAAAAACTATCATCAAATTGGGTTTGGAACACTTGGCTGTTTCCAGTCGGACTGCTTGTCGGGGAATTTGCGGCTTGGGGCCTGGTCCGCTCATGGGAGCCAGATGACGATGACTTGCTGTTTATTGACAGCAGCCTTGACGAGACTCCAGGGCCCTGAGATGACATAGGGCCTGTGGCGGCGGCAATCGATAGTTCATCTTCCGAGTCACTGAGTGAAGAATGGTTGATCTTTGCCCGGGGGAAGAAATTCGAGGGATTGGCCTGTGCTATTTTGGCTGTAGATAGATTTTCGCTTGACCTAGTTTGGGCGACGGCTGGCCGTGTGCCTGGATGTTGGGCTCGTTTGACAGCGGCAGGAATACTGGGGGTGGGAATCTCAGAAAAGGCATCTAGCTTGAGCCGTTTCAGTTCGATCGTTCGGAGCCAACTAGAGCTGTTGGCCTTTCTTTTACGGCTGGAGACTGGCTGCTTGTTGCTGGAAGCCCAAAATCTATCTTTAGCGGGAGCCACGGCTGGCACTGAGTGCATCCAGTCTCGGACCCGAACAACATCACAGTCTTCGAGGAAAGGATGGTCAGTATCATCAACACTCTGCTTCAGGCTTTCTGGGCTCGGCAAGTGGCAGTCGAATGTGTTTGCATGCTTCTGAATAATGGACGAATGCACTTTCAGGGCAACAGGTGAGGATTTCACAACTTTGGGCGTTTGTTCTGAGGGTGGGAGCCATGGATTGACCCAGCCAGAGGATCGATCAAATGGGCCACGAAGCTGTGCGCTAAGTAGGTATGGAATATGACCGTCGAGAAACCGTTGGCAAATTTCATCATATCGTCTGTTCTGCAATTCATCCTTGTCGGCAGTGTTCATTGCGGATCGGTCGGCTTCGGTCGTTCTGTTGAATGTAGCTCTTCTTGGTAAGGGGCAGCTGGGCCGCCAGATGGTGTTGGACATCGAGAATGCTAAATGGGGGAAAAGAGCGAAATTTATACAATAAGAAGATCGGGCGATCTTTTTCTGTTTCGGTTGGAAGCCAACCTTGCAGTGGGTGTTGAAATGCTTGGAGGGGGTGTATCATCAGTTTGTAGTATGGAGGTGCTGGGCCGGATGTCCTGAAGCAAGGGGGAGGTTGCTGAAAAAAACTGGTAATACAAAGTACAGAGAACGGAGTACATTGGTAGGTACCTTGGCCACGCTGTGTTAACCCAGCGACGCGCTGCCCCGCGGCTACACGTGATTACGTGTAAATTGGTGGTAGGTGCGCGCTAAGGCGTTTGAACAATAGCTTCATTCAACCAAGGAGAAGAAGAGGCGTCACTTAAATTATTTCCTTGTTTCCTTGTTGACTTGAAAATTGGTTAGGAAATGAAGGGGCAAAAAAGAGCCTGGTTTGTATTGAAATTTTGTTTGCCCCAACCCTCTAGTATGCACAAGTCCCTAGTTGCTGTGGCCACGTCTTGTTTGCACGACGTGGCAGATTGATTATTCTGCAAGTTCTCCCACTTTGGCTATCTTTTCAACAATCGCAATTGCGATACAATATTTCTTTCACTTCAATCCTTTGTGCTTGCAATTGGCTGCTCTAGTCTTATTAGAAGACATGCTAGTACAGAGGTGTCAAAGGTGCCATTCTATCATCTGGTCCCAAACACGTGCAGGGATTTTGATACTCTAGGTGGATCTCTCAACTGACTAGTGGGTTGCTTCTTCACTTAATCCGATTTGAACACCACAGGGGCAATACTACCTACTCCATAACAATGTTGTGTTTATTTGTGCAGGGCTTCGGGGTGGTGGAGCCATGCATTATTTTGTAGAGAATATGCAGGCTTATGTAAAACAGCCCCTCCCAATTAGGAATCAAGTACACAAACGCGATCGCGATCTTCAACGAAAGCTGGTTGAGTCCCAGATTCTGACAGACTTGGATGAACGAGACATTCCTTGACGACCGAATTCAATTCTTATTTTATATTCCTCTTTGAATTTCAATTCTTGTTATACTTTCTTGTTCCATCATTCTTTCATATTTACTCTTGTGCCCTTATTAAACAACCGCCACTTGGTATGCGCTTCCAGGTCCAAGCCAAATGTCTGTACCCTTTGCTAACAGCCCGTTTTTTCTCCCTCATTAGTATTCCCTTTTCCTGAACCCAACCGACAAAACTCCCTCATGAACCCATAATTCCAGTATTGAGAAGTCGACACCTCTCATCTCCTACAATGGAACACGCCTGGCTTGACTCCCTCTCCGAGGATTGGGTTTCCCAGCCGCCTTCCGACCCATCGCCGAGGGTAATTTCAACCGCAAAATCCACAGAAAATGACTCCTTGGATGTGAAGTCCCCGAGGAGCCGAATTCCTCACCCCCAATTAGCGATTAGAGACCGGATCAGCCTTGATGACGACAATTCGGTCTTGGCCGAACGAAGTCGGAACGACATAAATATCCCATCCTCTCCCAGAGGACCCCTAAAACCAACACGCGAGTCTTCCATACGCGGGCGTTATGTGAGCCGTTCGGTATCCGTTGCAACAAACGGATCCGTCGTCCATAACACCATGCAACACAACACTAAAGCAGGCGAAGGCCGCCAATTCGCCCATGGTGAAACGCCGGAATGGAAGAGAAGACTGGTATATGGAGACCTTGCCTATGGAGAGCAGCGCGATCTGTTCTGTTCCGCAGGGACTGGCCTTGAAGACATGTTCAAGCCACCGCTCCCCAAAGGCGTTGAAACCACAACCAAAACAGGGTACGATCCGGAAGAGACCTTGCCATCAAGTCCCCCATTCTACAAGGTCCATGTCCACAATAGTGACGACTTGGAAGAAAGACTCGAGGAGAATGATGTTATGGATCCCACTCCAAGTCCTAGTCCGGGAAGAAAATCAAAAGAGATTCGTTACCGCGTGGTTGAAGATGGCCCGCAGGATGTCAGCGAGTTGAGCTACCTTCAAAGCAAAGGCACCCTTTCTATACAGTCGGATAGTATCTACCCGGGATGGGAGATACCCTTGGACAACCAAGCGACAAATGACAACAATAGCCGCAAGGTTAGTAGCCAAAGCGTTGTCCGCAACGAAGTTTTTAGCCCGATATATCTCT
This sequence comes from Graphium sp. VPRI43844, assembly GCA_019925285.1. Lineage (NCBI taxonomy): Eukaryota > Fungi > Ascomycota > Sordariomycetes > Microascales > Graphiaceae > Graphium > Graphium sp. VPRI43844. The sequence goes on from JADHKT010000016.1 coordinate 53,711, forward strand.
CACCTAAGAAGGCCGAGGATGGTAGAGTCGAATTCGCCCCCGTTGAGCTCGCTCCGGCCCAACTCCGCGCCAAATTGGAAAATCTACACACACAGCAGATGCTCCTCAACTCACAATTCGACAACGAAGATGAACAGGAATCTCCCCCAAACCTAGGAGAGCCAGCCGAGGACATCAACACCACCGACGACTACGCCCAGGCTGGCGGTTTCATCAATGTTCGCCGAGGCGGCAGGTCTGCAGAAGGCTCCTTCCGACATCGACTTTTGAGCCCGAGCTTGCTAAACGATACTTCGGAGATACTACCTGAAGAATCGCTCCAGGCTAGCACCCCGAAGCAGTTCCCCAGTGTCCGTGTTAATTCTTTGAGACAACGCCGGGACCAAAGCCCCCACATACCGCGGGCTCCCTTCCCAAGTCCACAGAAGCAAGCAAGTTCCACGGAAACCACGGGTGGCAGCCCTCTGAAGCTCTTTGGCCCCTACGACACCTTCACAAACCAGACCCTTATGCGACGCATCAGCCAATTCGAAGACCAAATGTCAGGCTCTCCATCTCGTCAATCTCTCGGAAGTAGCCACGGTAATTCTTCAAGGCTGAGTGGTGCCTCGGCCAGTATCAACGATAGTAAATGTGATAAGGAGAATATCCCTCCACCCCAACGTGCTCGCACTGTTAGCCGCTTTGGAGTCGGCGAGCTTGACCGCTTTGAGTTTCAAAGTGATGTGTCTGGGGTTTTCGAAGATCAGGCCCGCCATGTGGATAGCCGGGAGCAAGACACTAACCTTCCTAGTGGCAACCAAAGTCCAGTGAACGATGCGCATTATCAGTCACCACCAGAAGAAGAGAGTCTCTTCGTTCGACGGCGGAGACAAGGAGAGAATTCATCGTCTGGAAACGTCGCATCAGCAAAGACAGATAGTCGACCAACGAGTAGACATCAGCCCCTCGGCACACCGAAACAGAGGGATGCCGGTTCTGATGGCAAACGCCCCAGGACTTCACCATCCAAGGACCCTACACCGAAACGACGCCGGACCCTACATAAATCCGACATTGCTTATGGAAGAGAGGGAGATCAGTCAGCCATCGAGTCGGTCCAAAATTCACATCTACATATGCAAGCAGTAATGAGCAAAAAGCGGAAAGATGCCAGGCCGGGCGAGGCTCAGCGGCTCGCCAACCCCGACGTTCTTGCTGCACGGCAGATGCTCCGGCCACGTACGCCTACACCCAGCCAGCGATCCTCTTTACAGCGGGAGAATGGACCGCCTGTTCCCGAATCTGCTCCCGATGAAGTTCCCAATCTTCTCCGGCGATCCCCCAACCGGGCGCCCGCACCCAGCTCCGCCATGGACTCTAGTTTCGGTTCAGAGACGGAAAGAAAGCCCTCCATCAAGACGCAAGACTTTTTAGACGAGGCTGGCAAAATCATGGCCATGATTCGCAGTCAAGTGAGGCCCCAGAATGGCCTGTCGAGTGTGGAGGAATCCGAGGCCGAGCACGCGCTGCCGGAAGGCGACTCACTGGATGATTCTTTCCAAGAATCAACCAAGGAGCCTTTTTCACGCCCCCCCAGTCGAGAGGGTAGAGCGGTGCCTCGAGTCCCTAATCGGCAAGACGATCCAGAATTGGTCCAACATCTGAAAAAGTACCAAGAACTCAGCGATATGGGAGACATAATCACGTCTTCCATCCGCTCGATGAGCCTAGCTAAGGACGCCATCCGCGCGGCTCAGGAGATCGAACGGCAGGTGGACGAAGGCACTAGACGACGAACCTATCTTTCAGACATTGCCAATGATATTGTTTTCAGCGATCCCCCCAACATTCGTATTACCGAAAACCCAGCCCTCCAGGGACAGAACGCACACAAGGTCGACCACCCATCCCATTCATCGGGCTCTTCTACCAGCCGATCCATTCCGACCGGCTCGTCGCGTGGCTCGGAATCGAAAAGGACAATTGCCCCCCAAAGTGTCTCTCATTTGATTCCCGACCAGGTCGGGAGCATGTACCTTGACCGTGACCGCAATGTATGGGTGAAGAAGAAGGAGATTGCACCATCCCGCCCAAGTTTACCTCCCTCAGAAGACAGCGAAGAGGATCCGTTTGCTAGCATTCCCGACCTTTCAGTAGACTTGACAATGGAAATGCGCAATCTGCGCTTGAAGACAGCTGCCGAGGAACGCGCGAGTCAGGAGATGGGCGAAGAGCTCACACCATCGTCAAGTCCCAGACAATTACCACGACGCCGCACAGCTCGTGGATATGACACATTATCACCGGATGCTGCGTTGACATCTAGCATTGCTGGCCGCGCTAGAGATGAGCTTGCGAGGTTGGAAAGCAGAGCAGGTGAGGAGGAAGTCGAGCACGAAATATCCATAACTGAAGGCCGCGACAAGGGATCGTCGCCATCGCGACGTCGCAACCTGACAATTTCATTTTCGTCGCCAATTGCATCCATCATCCAAGATGCTGTGCGTAATGACCTAAGTGGTATGGATAACGACAGTGGCGACAATGGAGCGGAGGTAGGAGGAGGTGGAAGGAGGGCACCCAACCGCCTACTCGGCAAGTCGGGGCAACGAGCACAATCCACTGGGCCTCGTGGGGGCGCTCGTGGTTCTCTTCGGCATGCTTCACTTGCAGGCATGTCGTTTGTCCCTCGGCCAGTCTCGCGCATTGATGAGCAAGACGAGCAGAGCCAGGCTGAGATTGGCGAGCATGGGCAGGTCAGCATCGTTGGACACCAAAGCGCCCTGGAGCACACCACACCAGACCACCGCCGAACCAGCCTTAGTTTTGTCGTTCGCCCTTTGGCCGATGAAAATGTTGGCAATGCCAGCACAATCATCGGGCAGAACGTGGGCAATCTCTCTCTCAGCCCTCTGTCCGAATTCACGGTACACCACTCGGATCAGTCATTCGGACTGGAGGTCAGCTACATTGTCGACGAGAGGCGCCTAGTCTCGGGCGACGGCTCTAAGCGAGTCATGTCGGCGACGATAAGAGACCTAGTTGACAGGTTATCGGAAGTAGAGCCGTTCGAGCCGCACTGGGAGGAGTTCCGGGCCTTGGACCTTCACGACAAACGCTTGTCAAGTCTTCATATGCTGGAGGAGTTCTGCGGGAAGCTCGTCAAACTCGATGCGTCTAACAATTCACTCGGGCATCTGGACGGCGTCCCGTCGTCGGTACGGGAGCTTCGGGCAACACACAATGTCCTGTCAGAACTGACGTCATGGGACCACCTCATGAACCTACAGTACCTGGATGTTTCTAACAACGACATTCGGAGCCTTTCGGCGTTGAGGCATCTCGTACATTTACGGAGTGTCCGGGCAGACAATAATCTGATCACGTCCCTCGACGGAGTTTCAGACCACGAAGGGCTTTTGAGTTTACGAGTACGCAACAACCAGATTGAGGCGATTGATGTGGACAGTGGCATGTTCCGGAGACTTTCCGAGCTAGACCTCGGGGGGAACCAGATTTCCCTGGTGCGCGGGCTCGATCAGCTGGAGTCACTGAGCACGTTGAAGCTCCAGCACAACCGCCTGACCTCATTTGTTCTCGACGGACCTTGCCATGCACTTCGCCACGTTGATCTGAGTGACAATCAGATCCAGGCGTTGGACCTCAGTCAGATGACGGGCCTCCGACTTTTGCACGCCGACCGCAACCAGATCTGGAAAGTGACGGGCTTCATCACAGCGCGCCATCTCGACAGTCTCTCGCTCCGGGAGCAGCAATCGGATAAACCACTAGATTTGACCTTCCTCGTGGCGGCATACGAAGTGCGCAAGCTCTTTTTGTCGGGCAACTATCTCGGCACGTTTGAGCCCAAGGTCGACTTTCTCAACCTGCAGTTACTCGAACTTGCCAACTGCGGTCTGGAAAGACTGCCGGAGAATGTGGGACAGCTGATGCCCAACCTACGGACCTTGAATCTGAATTTCAACGCAATATCCGACCTCAGCCCGCTCCGATTCATCCCACGCATGAAGAAACTCATGGTGGCGGGCAACCGGCTCGCCAATTCGACAGCGGTTACGGAGCTACTAACGGAATTCCCGCACCTGACACAACTCGATTTACGTGACAACGGCATGACTCTAGGGTTCTACGCTCCTCTGCAGACGCTCGTAGCTACGGATGGCTCGACGAATGCCGATCCCTTCAGCCTTCCGGATGCGGATGCCGAAAGGGACCAGCAGTTTGCCAGTCGGCTGGACGAGGGAACAAGGCTTCGACGACGGCTGCACCATGTTGTGTTTGCGGCGTGCTGCAAACGTCTCCGGAAGATTGACGGACTTACAATGGACCGATCGATGGTACTGGCAAAGGACGATACTTTGCAGAAGTTGGTTGCAGAGGGGCTGCTTCCGGAAGACTTGAGCACGGGGGGAACGGAAGCACCCGAGGCACAGGATGGCACGCGGGCGAACGAGGGTAGCCACGAGATGCCTTGAATGAATGTCGGTTTCTTTTCAGCTCGCTGTTTTGGTCTTTCTTCTGCTTGTTTTTATGGACGTGGGAAAGTTGTAGGAAAGGTTTTTTTGTTTCATAATGTCTTTTGATCTTTTGGTTTCAGGCGCAAGGTTGGATGAGCAGAGGCAAAGCTACTTGCACTTGCATGGTCCTTAGTGGAACGTTTACGGAGTAGAGGCGGGTCTCATCTGGTGTCTAAATTTCGGTTATGTTTTTTTCTACGTGGACGCATCAATATGGAATACTATCAAGTTTTACCTGGATGCTGGCAATGCTGGCAAATGAGAAGATGCAGGAATACTGGCAGAAGCTGTACCGGGCAACAAAGCATCCGCACCGACCAAAGTATCTTGATATCCCTGCAAATTTTATCCGAGACATGAGACCAAAAGGGGAACCAGGGGCGAGCTTTGGGAGGTAAAACACTGATTCAGATGCAGATGAGGAACAATACTCCGTATCTTGACCCTTTTTGGGGTGGCGGTTTTTGTCTTTGGCTCGACGAGTAGCGCATTGGTTTCGAAGATCGGCTCATCGACCGCTGAAAGGCCCTTGCTGTTGAACCGGAAGAGAAGCTTTCGTGATAATAGATCGTAATGGTTTATCTCGTAAATGCTGACTAAGTTGCAGTGGATTGGCTTAAGGGGGGGACGGGATGCTATGTACGGAGTATGTACTCCGTACTCCGTACATAGTTTAATAATTTAGGGGGTCGTTAGTGGCCATGAAAAGCTTTATGGCTGGGCGAGTGCACTAACCAAATGGGTCATGCTGCGCTGGCGGGCTTTGTATATTGTACTGCCATCACAGCAGTATTATTTCGTGCATTGTACGGAGTACAGCAATCGGAAAAGTACTTGGTACATTGGGTGGGAAGAGCTTGTCTCTGGCCTTAATGATTTCGACAGTTTATCGTGATGACCTAGACGTTTAGCACTAAAGGGCCGTAAGGTACCTGTTCGCCCCAGCTCGAGGTTCCACGTCGCCAAATTCTTGCTCTTTCGTTTTTCTTCTCCCGGTGGCAACCAATATCCCTCAATTTTTCCATTGTGTTGAATGCCCTTGCGCCAAAATCCGGCACTTGACGTCCTTTTTTCTCACTCCTATACCAAGAAGTAATTGTCCGGTGCTGAAGTCTACTCGTTCTTGTCGAATTTCGTTGTCGTCATACATCTGCAGCACCTCCTCATACACCCAAAAAACCCCTGTCGTTAACTAAACGCTCAACGAACCTGGCCAGGTGCCACACAATAGCTATCTGGGCATCTGCACAGACGGTCGCACATAGCATCCCAGCACACTATTACGACCGTCTACTCACCACGTAACAACTCTCTCTGTTGTCTATTGTCTGTACCCCTTCTCTTTTCACGTTACGCCGGCTCCCATCGCTACACGCCCACCGATACTTGGGAGCGAACGAAACGGCCATTGACCCAGCTTGTTCCTACCCGCCCTTCCTGCCACTTCGGCCCTTTGCTCTGGAAGCCATGGTCGTTGGCGGCGAAGTGAAGAGGCTTCGATATGGACTTCGAATCAGCCCCCAGCCACTCTTCGCCGCTCGAGCGCTCCGTCTCGCAGCAGAGCAGCAGCGCCGTTTCCATTCGTAGTCACCGGTCCGGCGTTCGTGCCTCGAGACCTAGGAAGATTTCCCAGCAATCGAGCTCGGCGTCGTCCATCGCCGCCTCGGATAAATCCCTCACCTCTTTTCCGTCCTTCTCTCCCGATTCTCCTCGTGCCGGTCGGGCTTTCACCCTCGACACGCCCACCTCGACACACCGCGACTTCGATATTCGCCCCGACGATAGCTCGGCCATTTCCGTTGCCGCCTCAGCCCCTGCTTATGTACAACCTACCTCGGTACCCGAGCTTGTGCCCTTCACTGCTGCGCCCGTTACTTCTCTCGTTGACCACTTAACCGAATCGTCGCCTCGTCCGAAATCGCGCTTCGGTCTCTTCGAGGACGCGCCGCTCGCGAAACAGAAGATACCGGGTGCCCTACACCTCGCCGATGATGACCACATTGAGCGGTTGATTACTCGTCATGGTGCTGTGAACCTCGTTCGCCAGATTGCCGAAGACCTGGCCCAACGCGACGTTCAGGTGGCCCAGTTGCGAAGGCGAGCAGACGAACGCGAGCGAGCTTTGCGTAAAATCATTCGCGAGTGTGGTCTCTCGAACATGGATCTTGAAACCCGTTTGCGGAGCGTGGAACGCGAGATGCGCTCTAGCGAACAGGCCAAGGCAGCAGATAACGGCCTCTCTGACCTCATGAACGACGCCATGCAAGACACTGTATCTTACTTCCGGAACACGTTCGGCGACGGTTCAAGTTTTAATGAGGGGACGATTCGTGCAAGTGGCCCGGCGGCAGCTCCCAGTTCGAAGAATACAACGCGGGGTTGGAAAGATTTACTCTGGGGTGGCACAAGCAAGAAGAACAGTGGCACCAGTAGCGTCAACGACGAGTTATCTAAAGCTGGCGGCGCCACCGTGATCCGCGGTCCGCCAAATGGTGACAGACGACCTACATTATCAGACAGCTTGTTTAACCCGCCCGATACCACATCGGTCCGGAGCTCAAGCCGCGCATCGAGTATAGTATCTGGTTCGGGTCCACCAAACTTGACCTCCAGTCGAAAGGCTTCGTCAGCATTTACCAGCCTTGCCCTTCGTCTGGTTGCGGGCGGCACATCGGCCAACGAATCGCGCGGCCGGGCAAGCAGTGATGTTGCCGAGTTGCACAACCCGTCCCCTCGCGCACCCTCTGTTTCCAGTGCTAGGACGGCTCCGGCGACGGGGCGCGCTGTGTCTGCTGTTGGTGGGCCCAAGACACTAATGGCCATGCGCCGTGCCACGACCCATGGACCGCAGGGACTGACGGCTGCGACAACGGCGCCGCCCTCCACGGCTGCCTCGCGTCTCTTGGCGACGCACGAGCGATGGGACGCTGCAAATGCCCAGGGAGACGGCGTGCCACGGTCGGAGAGTTACGGGCCAGTGGAAATGGACACCATTCTACCGCCCGATGCACAGCCACCCACCCTATCTCATATCCACACCAAGTACGGAGGCAACGAGTTTCTGACAGATCGCTTTGGCTTTATCTATGACCAACGCCGGAAGAGAAGGCAACGCGCTGCCGCCCAGATAGGCGTTCGCGGTGGGAAGAAGCCCCGCCGGGCGGAGATGCTGACCAACACCCGACCGGGTCTCCATGATACACACGAACATGATGACGCTGTGGAAGGGGCAAGCCTCAACACAGTAGATAGTGGGGATCGTGATACAGGACGCTCAACCTCTCCAAACTCGTTGGAAGAAGTGGGCGACGATGGAAAATCGAAGCGCTGGCAAGACTACCTCAAGATCGCAACATTCCCCACAGAGCTGCTTTCTCATACACCCTCGATCGGTGCACCGTCGATTGAAGTCCTCGAGGCTGTCGAAGCCGAGCCCAGCCCGGGCGTTCCCCCGAAGTCGAGCAAAATCCTGACATCCGACCAGCGCGGGTTCGTACCTGCGGCGAGCACGACAGCGGCCATTCAGAGCGAAGCGTCGCCAGCGTCGGAAAATGACGGTCTGCTCGAAGAAGCAGCGGGTGTCCCGTCCTCGAACGCATCCCTCATCAAGGAGGACGCCGAGCCCGTTAAGCTTCTGCTCCAGCAGCTTAGCGATCTGCACGATTCCCTCCAACGGGACCGCACAGTACGATGGAACGATTTCCTGCGCAAAGTGCGCGCGGAAAGGCGTCGCGAAGGGGAAGCCGCTGCGGCTGCGGCTGTGGCGGCCGCCGAGGCCCGATTCGAACGACTTCCCTTGATGCTGCCCGAAGCCAAACTGACAGACGGCGAGATGATTGGCATATCGGGACTAGGGAACAAGGGCAAAGTCGGGCGTGCGAAGTGGGCCGAGTTCAAGAACCTTGTCTTGGGGGGCATCCCCGTCGCATACCGTGCCAAGGTGTGGAGCGAATGCTCGGGTGCGTCAGCGCTACGCATCCCCGGCTACTACGAGGACCTCGTCCAGCAGAAGAGCAGCACCGATGACGACGCTGTTGTGGTGAGCCAGATTCAGATGGACATTCACCGCACTCTCACGGATAATATTTTCTTCCGCAAGGGCCCCGGCGTGAGCAAGTTGAACGAGGTGCTACTCGCGTACGCCCGCCGCAACCGCGATGTCGGGTACTGCCAGGGCATGAACCTGATTGCAGCCAACCTGCTACTCATCATGCCGTCGGCCGAGGATGCGTTCTGGATCTTGGCATCGATTGTCGAGAGCATCCTTCCCGTAGGATACTACGACCACAGCCTGCGGGCGTCGCGGGCCGACCAGCAGGTGCTCCGCAAGTACGTGAGCGAGGTGCTGCCGCGACTCTCCCAGCATCTGGATGCTCTCAGCATCGAACTCGAGGCCCTCACGTTTCAATGGTTCTTGAGTGTGTTTACCGACTGCCTCTCCGCCGAAGCCCTCTTCCGCGTCTGGGACGTTGTTCTCTGCACCAACGACGGCAGCACATTTCTATTCCAGGTGGCACTCGCGCTGCTCAAACTCAACGAGTTGAGCCTGCTCGCGTGCGAAACGCCGGCGGCCGTGTACACGTACATCAGCCACCAAATGACCAACCACGCCATCAGCATCGACGGGCTCATCCACGCCAGCGATGGTCTGCGCAAGGTGGTGAAGCGTGAAGACGTCGAGTCGCGGAGGGCCAAGGCGATTGCCGTCGAAGAGGAAACCGTGCGGGAGAGGGAGTCGGCGAGAGTGGCGTCTAAGAAGAGGGGGGCTAAAAGCGATGCGAGCTCAACTCGAGGCGAGGACGCCTCTGCGACAGCCTCGACAGAAGGCTAAGATGGCCGTGTTGGTTTCGTCTTTTTCCACTACTATCTCATACACCAATTTTTTTCTTTTTCCTTTGTCATGGCTCATACACTTATAGACGGCGAAAAAAAAACCATCACCAGCAAACCAGGACTGATACCCCCTCCTTTCCTTTCCTTTCCTTTCCTTTTTTTTCTCCTTGTCTTCTGTCTTCATTGGTTGCTCTTTTGGCTTTCGCTCTGCTTGGCTTTGGCGGCTACTAGCCCAGCCCTCAGCTCCTACAATATCCATGTATATGTATATATTCACATATTTTACAAATCAAAATCATCTCTCTAGCAGACTATACTTATAGCTTGAACTTGATGGCCCTCTCCCACTCCTGCACGTTAAAGGCAACATTAGCCTTCCTCTTGGCATCCTCTTTTTGCCAATTCAGCTCCTCAGCCATCCGAATCTCCTGCATGCCAGGCTCCAACTCGCGAATCACCTCCTTGTACATCACCCTCTTCATATCGCGATAAATGCCCGAAGCGCCCTTCTCCACCAATTTCTTCTCGGCAATAAACTGGAGCGTCTCTTCGAGACCGCCCAACCCGTCGACGATGCCTTCTTCGAGGGCGGATTTCCCCGTGAAGCGGTGGGCTTCGAGGACGACTTTTCGGTAGACTTGCGGGGCGAGTTTGGCGCGGAATACGGCGGACATGCCGGGCGGCAAGGCGACGCCGAAATCCAACTCGTTGAGACAGTAGAGGCCGCGGGTTGGGTTCGCGATGCGGTAGTCGTGGTGCATTGCCGTCATTAAGCCGCCGGCAAAAGCGTGGCCGTTTAAGAGGGCGATTGTGGGCATGGGGAATCTATTCCTGTTAGATTTCAAGGTAAATGAGAATGAGAGGGGGGGGGGGGGGCTTGCGTTATAAATCGTTTAAAGACGGCGTAGAGGGAGTCGGAGAAGAAGCCCTCGGTGCTCATGGCGGTTTCGAGGTCTAGGCCATTGGAGTAGAATTTTTGGATGCCGGATGTGGTGATTACTACGCCTGGGGGGAGGCGGGTTTCGATTATGTCGAGGGCTTGGAGGAGGGCTTGGCATACCAGGTGGGTGAGGCGGTTGTCGGGTGGTGAGGTTAAGGTTAGGAGGTAGACCTTTTCGGCGGGGGAGGTGAGGGTGAGGGTGCCGCCTGGGTGGGAGCCTGTTTTTTGGATGGGGATTGTGAAGAGGGTTGCCATGATGAGATGTGGTTTTGGGAAGAGAGTCGCGTGAGGGAGAGAAAGCTGTACAAGTATGAGGTTGTTGTGTATGAGGGAGGCGGTTGTGTGGGCGAGTTTACGGAGTAGAAGGGGTTGGTCTTGTCTTAGAGAAGGAGAATGTTTGTGTCTAATTGCGGGTTGTTCAGCTACAGTACTCCGTACACACAAACTACATATAAGTGGGTCCAGAAGCCCAGTGACAGCCTCCTTTCTTGTAAGCTTTTGCCAATGAGCTTGCCTGTAAGCCCAAGCATATGTACAAGTATGTCTTCCTGCCGAGGTTCAATGGTTCAAGGAGATCTCGGGATCTCGGGGGGTATGTGATGTGGGTGGGATTACTACGGAGCAGTCTTCCATCCATCGTTCTACAAGTATAAAGTAGTAAGGAATTTGTGGAACCCTGCAGTGGGATTTCCAAGTCTGCAAGTCTGGTGTTTTTTTTAGCATGTGACTCTCTCCCCAAGCATACGAAATGTGGGGTAGCTCGGGGGATAACTCAGAGGAGCTACACCCCAACTTTAGTGCAGATCCGTAGAATTACAGCACATCCTTGCACCACTACTCCGTAAAGGTGAACACCCCACCTGACGGGCCGTCGATTCTTTTTGACAGCTGTTGAGAACGAGAAGCTCCATCGTCGTCACACAGACCCTTGCTATAACACGTCTCATCTTTTTTGAACCCCCACCATCGCCTCAGCCTTCCTCTTCTCAGGCTTGAAGCTCGCGAAATGAAGTGACAAGAACACTCATCAAAACTCCCCATCATAAAGCCTGCCTTTCACTCACAACACGAACCTTAAGGAGAGAAGGAGAGAAAAACTGACAGCAATGGACGACCAGGACGACGACACGAGGACCGTCGTCTTCTTCCATCCAGACCTAGGAATTGGTGGCGCCGAGCGTCTCGTCGTCGATGCCGCCGTAGGAATGCAGCAGCGAGGCCACAAGGTCGTCATCTTTACGAGCCATTGCGATCCAAAACACTGCTTTGAAGAATGCCGTGACGGTATATATACTCCTTCCCTCACTCCCCCCCTGTCTCGCGACAGCCTCCAACCCCACCTAATTCGTTCTCTAGGGACCCTCGACGTGCGCGTCCGCGGAAACTGGCTCGTTCCCCCCTCAATCCTATCCCGTCTAACCATCATATGCGCCATTCTCCGCCAATTCCACCTCATGGTGCAAATCTACCTCACATCCGAGCTCCAAAGCCTCAAACCAAACCTCTTCATTGTCGACCAGTTATCCGCCGGTCTCCCCGTCCTCCAATACCTCTTCCCCGAACCCCCGATTCTCTTCTACTGCCACTTTCCCGACCTCTTACTCGCCCAAGGCCGCGAGCGCTGGTGGAAACGTTTATATCGGGTGCCTTTTGACTGGCTTGAGGAGTGGAGCATGGGGTTCGCGCATGCTATTGCCGTGAACTCGGAATTTACACAGGGGATTGTGAAGAAGACGTGGCCGCGCCTGGCGAGTCGCATCGAGTTGCGCGTCGTGTACCCTTGCGTTAGCGCCGGCCCTTCTTTCTCTGGCAAGACGCAGGGGGGAAAGAAACCCAAGGCGATTGCATCCGGAGACGACGACGACGACGTTGTGTGGGGTGACGAGAAGGTTGTGCTGAGCATCAACCGGTTCGAGCGGAAAAAGGACGTCGGTCTCGCCATTCGCGCCTTTGCCGCATTGAAGCCCGAACAAAGACGAGGCAGCCGTCTAGTAATCGCCGGTAAGTTTACCTCTTCCCCCCCCCCCAAACAAAAAAAAAAAAAAAGGGACTCATTTCTCACTCGTCCCGCAGGCGGCTACGACCCCCGCGTCCTCGAAAACGTCCAATACCACACAGAACTAGTGACCCTCGCCGAATCCCTCAACCTCGCCACAATGACGGCCAAAACCATCATCACCGCCCTAACCGCCCCCTCCCCCGACAAAATCCCCGTCCTCTTCCTCCTCTCCATCCCCGCAGCCCTGAAATCCGCCCTCCTCCGCTCAGCAACGCTCCTAATCTACACCCCTTCCAACGAACACTTTGGCATCGTGCCCCTCGAAGCAATGCAACTCGGCGTCCCCGTCCTCGCCGCCAACACAGGCGGACCGCTAGAAACCGTCGTCGAAGGCCGAACAGGCTGGTTGCGCGATCCCACCGACGCAGACCAGTGGACAAAAGTATTAAATATGGCGCTAAACGGCCTTTCGCCTTCCGAACGCGCGAAAATGGGACGGGAAGGCGTGCATCGCGTTGCGACGACGTTTGGGAGGGAGAGGATGGCCGAGCGCGTTGAGCGCATCATGGATGATTTGGAGCGCACGCCGCGGAAGAGATTGCTCATCAACTCCGTCATGAACATTATCGGCGTTTTCCTCATGTTTGGCATTGGCCTCTTTACATCGCACGTGTATTCTCTTATTCGGTCGTGAGGGGATTGTTTAAAGAGAGGTAGCTTATTCCGCGAAGCCTGTATACATAAATATGATAGCCTTGCCATTTTTTGCTCTTCATACTCGGTTATTTGTTTTTAACTTCAACTAGTTAGTTCATTTACAAAAAACGATAATACCAATAAACATCCGTCTCCGTGACAGAAAGTTTACAGGTCAAAAGAAGACAGACAATATTTCACACGTCATGGAACAGTATAAATGAGAATAAGAACTTTTTTTTAAATTCGTCAGAATTCGGTACTGGGTATCCATCCTCCTTGCTCTCTTCTCGTCGCACGCCAATGATAAAATTTCATCCCGATCATCGCCTTCAAAGTCCCCAAAAAAGACCCGTGCACCCCAACCTGTCCATCCAAGAGGGACCCCGTCCGCCTCCCTGTACCTCCCTGCCAATCCCCAATTCCAAGTGCGTTCAAAAATAAAGCGGCCGAAGTAATAGGCCCTCGAAAGGTAGACAGACAAGAAAGGGAAAAAAAGAGAAAACTCCGGAAACGTCTTGTTGACGTTTAATGCGCCAAAATATGCACCCCATATCACCCGCTTGTACATGCATGGTCAGAAGCCAGCGTATGGCTAACATATCGTGTCAAAGAGGAACATCGTTCAACTCCAAATGGCCAATTATATCACCCTTGGGTGGGTGGTGAAATAGTAGAAAAGGTAAAAGAAATATAGAAGAGAAAAAAAAAACAAGGTGTCGATGCCCAAAGCCAGGTCGAGTACAACAAGGCGACAGTTAGCTGCTTGGTGCCAGTGCGCCCATTTGCGACGGTAATTCGTCGCATTGCGTTGGCACCTTCTTAGCTGTCTCCGTGCTGCAGATGCTGATGTTGGTGTCACGGCGTCTGGCTACGGGTACAAATCTGCCACCAGCAGACGGATCCCGGGACGGCGTGTCCGAGTGCATGGGTTTCTTCGTCTGCCGCTTCTTCAGCGTCATTGTGAGGCCCTCGTCGCTGTCGCTATCCTCATCATCCGCTGCGTGGTAGTGCGATGATTTGGGCGGTGGTCCCGGTCTGCGGCAACTTTCGCCACTGCTGTTGCTAGTTTGAGCATGTAGCGACAAGAGACCGTTGTCTGACACCCCAGATCCGTCAAGAGCCTGCTCAAGTGGTAGGCCAGTAATCGATTCCTTGCCTAGAGCGGGTGGCGTCAACGAGTCCGTCGTTTCTAACAAAGAGGGAACCGTGTTGACAACCCCGGGTTTGCCGAGAAGCTCGCCTTCGAGATCGGCCGAAACGGAGCTGGCACCACTAAGTAACGCTGGAAGGGACGGGTCCGACTGGAATACGAGCATTTGGTCCGAAGTCGACTGCGCTTTCAGGTTATCGCAGGATACAGGGCAAATCGACTCGCTAGGGCTCGACATGGGTGTATCTGCAGTAGCGCCGATAGATGCAGAGCTCGTTGAATTGACCGATGCCATTGTCGGCTCGCGCGTTGGCGGGGGCGGCTGGTTGACTAATTCGCCGTCATACTCAGCGCTTCGAGATGACATGCCGGGGACAGGAATCGGGTTCGCACCCTGGCCTCCCGAGTTCCCAACTGAATTATCGGGCTTCATCTCAGCGGTGTATCCCGATCGGAGGAGGGACGACGGATGGGGAGCGTCGGTGTAGGAGCGCCCAACTCGCTGAGCTGTGTGTGGTCGATCATTGACTGGAGCTCGTTCGCGGATCTGCGTCTCGTACAAGCTAGGATCGGAATTGGGATATTGTGAGTTCAATCCTTGACCATAAGCCGATGCAGTGGGCGAAGTATACAAAGCGTACGAAGTAACAGGGTCCGCCACCTTTGGCTTACTCAGGTCGATAGACCTCACAAGACGGGGGTGGCGGTATCCCAGATTCACTGCTCCGTCTCCGCTACTACTGGTGTCTCCCTCCTCGCCACTCTCTTCGGTGAAATCGGGTCGATCAACCGAGCGAGAGCGGGAGGGTGAGTCGGACTCGTGCCTAAGGTGGTGCGTGGGCCGGATCGGCAGTTCTTTGCTCTCATCGACGGCCTCTCGCAATGGGCTGGAGGGCGTAGTTCGCGCATGTAGATGAAACAGAAAAGGCTGACCCATCGACCGGCTGTGATGATGCCTTAGACCTCGGCGATGATGATCTGGGCTCCACAATGCGTTCTCGTAGGGAGTTGGGTCCGGAGGTGGGTGGAAAGTAGGAGAGCTCAAAGTATGATGAGGCTTAACAGGCCGTGCCGTGTTGTCCGAAGGAAGGAGAGTGGCTAGGGGGTCGTAGGAAGACGAAGGCGACGGGAAGTTGTTATCCGTGCGGTGAGCTTGGTCCTGCGCAGCGATTAACGACGGTGATGACGAACTGTGGGCGTCGTCGCCAAGATGGCTCCTGTATTTAACTGTTTCCTTGTTCGACAAAGGCGACGGGGTTCCCTGAAGGCTGTCGCCAGCCGAACTGGCAATGCTACTCGGAGCCCTTCGGCGGGGACGGCTTTCTGAACGTTCGCCCAATGGATGAATAACCTTGCCAACGGCCTTCTTGACGACGGAACGAGCACGCTCGAGGAAGGTAAAAGGCACCACAGCATGGGACACGTCGCGCTCATCAACCTGAATGCGCCGGCCCGATGTCGGACGAGCCGGATCCGTTTCCTCGAGCCACTGGGCCAAGTTAGGAATGTCTTTCACAACCCATGGGTGGCGCTTGATGTCCTTGAGGCGGATGCGCTTTTCCGGGTCCTTGGTAAGCATACGCGTCAAAAGGTCATACAGCTGCTCGTCAACATCCTCGTAGAGCAATTCGTTATCGTCTCGATACGGCTCCTTGTTCTGCCGTTTGAAGAGAGATGTGGCAGTCGGCTTGGTAGTAGGGTCGACGGGGCGGAGCCGGGAACGGGGAATATAGACGTCTTCGGTGGCTATTTTGCGGAACATCTGAAACTCGTCCTCGGCAAGAAAGGGGATGCGCGCATAGATGAGACAGTACAAGGTAACTCCAAGAGACCAGACATCAATCTGTTCTGAGATCTTGGGCTGTTCCTTGCTCACGTCGGTATAGCAGAGCTCGGGAGCGAAGAAGGCAGGGGTGCCGACCGTCTTGGCGAGTTCCAAGTCATCATCAAAGTCTCGTGCCTCGGATTCAGATACCGTATCGTCCGGCTCGCCGTCACGGATGGGTCGACCAAAGTACGAAACGCCAAAGTCGGAGATTTTGACCCTGTGCTCTTTGGTCCATAGGAGGTTCGCAGGCTTGATATCCCTGTGAACCACGCCCTGGTAATGGAGATACTCGAGCCCCAACACGGTGTCTCGGAAGGTAGACCGAGCCTCATCGAGCGTAAAGCAGGGCACGTAGGAGTAGTCGTCCACGAAGGGGTCGTGGACGGGAGGATTGAAGTCGACCGACGACATGTGGGAGATGATGGAATCGGCCGTACTGGGGGACCGATTGCGGCGGATGTTGGGTACTTCATCCACGTAGGCCCCATACATGGTGCCTTCAAGTGCTGTTGACGACCCAGGGTAGGATCGTGGCTGAAGTGGCGATGATTCGAATTCGGTCGGGAATCCATTCTCGGAAATGGGGTGGCTGTGGGCGAGCTGATTCAACCGGTGAAGGGACCGGAGCGAGGACGCCCTCGAGGTGCCTCGAGAGGCTTGAAGGGAGCTGGGAAGCGATTCTCCTTGGCCAAAGGCGAGCAGATCACGGTGGGACAGTAGGTCCCGCTGGGAGGGTCTAGCATCCTCTTCATCGTCGTCGCCCGTGCCATGTTCGATGCTCCAGTGGTCTGGAAGGGCATCGAGAGCCTGGGCCATCTGGACTTGTTTCATTCCCTTGATAGCTAAGCGGTGTTCGCGGAGTCTTTCGTAGGCGTCTTCTTCGGTGACGGGGATCTCGGGCCTCATTTCCCTCTCAACACGGCGTCGCTCGTACAAGCAGATGTGGGGTAAACCCTTCTTTCGCCACACAATCTCGCCCTTTTCGACATGCTCAAGAACCATGTAGATTTTCTTGAGCTCCGGGTCGTCGATGATTTCGAGCAGAGCCACAACATTGGGATGTCGAATCTTCTTCAAGATGGCGATCTCCCTCTTTGTCTTGTCTTGGGGCGACTTGGCAGTCACCTTACCGAGTCGTCTCTTCTTGGAGAAGCGAGGAATGATTTTGATAGCGACGCTTTCGCCCGAGGTCATGTTCCGAGCAAGTTTGACTTTGCCATGCATGCCACGGCCAATCTCTTCAATCACTTCATACTGGTTGATAAGCTTTCGACCGGTGATATCGTCGGAATCAATCAGAGCTTTGTGAGTCCTAGGAAATGGCGCGAGTTAGTTGGTGAAAACCATGAGACAGCAATGGAATCAAGGAGGCCATGACTAAAAGGGTACTGGACTGGGGTGACCATGTCCGGAAATTTCTTCACCGACAACGGACCAGCGCACGACAGTGATCCATTTGATGGTAACTGCATGAGACAGGAGGGGGGTGTGTGGAATACGTACTCTGTGACTTTGTGATACTGGAGGGGGTGTAGAAAGGGAGTCGAAGTGCCGCTCGTCAAGGTGGGCGTATTCGCTTCAGAGATGGAGCGCTGTGCATGGCCGGCTCCACGAGAAGCAGCGGGACTGAAGAGGCCGGGCGAGGTAGTAGGAGTGCTACAAACAGTTCGGCTAGGAGGAGCACCGGCGGTGAGAGGAAGAAAAGTCTGTAGTTGAGGGTGTGGATGCGTCGAGCCCGCGGGCAGCTGGTTACCGGGCGAATCCATCACGGTCGTTCCGAAGACGAGGATACCACGGCCGACGATATGCGTGACCGTGACGTCGATCCGTGCCGGGCGGTGTGAAAATGTAGTAGCGAAAGGAGGTCCGAATGCTTAAGCGAATGAAAGAAATGTCGATTGCGTCGGAGTGTCGGGCAAGGGAGCGTAAAAGAAGAAATAATGCACCTTCCACATGCGATAAGGCGGGGAGTCGAAGAGGGGGAAGAGGCAGAGAAGAGGGGGAGGGAAAAGGGAGAGAAAAGTCTGGGTTCCGGATCACTACGACCCCATCTTGAAGTGACAGAGAAAGAAGGCAAGGACAAGACGACCACGAGTTCGTGGTGGTCTCGAAATGCAATCTTGGTTGCGAGCCGGCTGGTTGCAAGCCGGCTCTCCGTCAGGATTGTGGAGGATTGTGGTGAATAAATAGTGCGAGTCAAAAGTTGGTATGCACGTATTGGGTGAATAGATTCGATCGGTCAAAGATTGATTGCTCAAAGGATCTCGATCCTGCGTTATCGCTTGAGAGATTCGATATGCAAAGATGGATGGTGGTCGTGTGTTTGGAGTAGAATGTCGAGGCTAACTGGGTGGTGAACGGGACCAGAGGTGGTGAATGGTGCTTTCGAAAGCGGCGCTCGCATTGTTTTAAGAGTGAGGAAGGGAAAAAAAAAATGTAGGATGGAGCGGGACGGGGACTGGTCAATGGGTAATGGCGGGTGTGGTCAATGTACCTCTAGCGACAAGGGTACTTTGCTCCTCTTTTGGGTTGGGTAGGGTCCAGTCCTGCTAATTGTGGTGGTTTTTTCCACTCCCTTCCTCCTGTCCCCTTCTTTTGGGGCCCATGGCACTGTACGACAGTAGGTCGATATGCGGGAGTACCTAACATGTTTGGTAGATCTGGTACGCGAAAAGCTTGTACTAGGAACTTGGCCGAGGGGGCAAAGATAAGAGTAAACGATGGTACTGGTGTATCGCGGGGCAAGTACTTGCGGCCGTCCAGTGGCCCAAACAGCACAATGGAGGGTATCACTGATGTGTGGACACCAATAGCGCAGCACACTAGTTTACTTCATAAAGGCCTCGCGTACTGGAATAGTACTTGTAGTACTACTTGAGTGTGTGGCAGTAGTTTACTTGGCATGCGTGAGCCAATCCGCAGTGGATTTTTTTTATAGTTTACACTCTCTATTACTGACTTTATTCGCCTTTTGAAGGGGGGAGGGGTTGAAGGTGGGAGGGGGGGAAGCCGATACAAAGAGAGTGGGTCTTGCTATCTCTGGGTTTCCCACCATGCCATGGGGCGTACGGAGTACGGTGGCTGCGAACTGGGGGGTGTGGATACTATTATTAAGAGTATGGCAAGGGTAAGCTGTATTCCGTGTGGAATCGTTTGATTCCACACGGCGCTCAGCCGATTGTTTGCCTCTTAGTAGTTTTTTTTCGGGGGGGGGTGTAAAGGCCTAGTTGACCAGTAAGAGTGGTCGAATGCTTATCTTTGGCTATCTAGCTAAGGCAGCCAACCACACCTCTCAAACAGTCGCTCGCTTTTCTTTTTTCTTCTTCTCTTCATTTTCCATAATGTCTCACTCACAAAGTCTTGGTGATGGACGCGCCACCACCTGACAGCTGACAGACTCATCAACCAAAACGGAGCCAAAACTAAGATTACCAAGATTTTGGGTGAGGGAAGAGACATGGACTTGTTTCCATCAGATCAGCGAATAGTTACGTCAACTACCATTCCTTGGTTTTTGGTCTTTTGTACTAAGAATTAAAAATAAAAAAGTATGAAAAAAAATAAAAATAAAAATACAAACATTGAAATAATTGAATCGGAAACGATCGATAACTGCTCCGACGGTATGCAAATCCAAAAATTCCTTCAAACACTCACGATAGCAATCTTTGAAGAAAATGGACAGCCATGTCTCTTTTCCCGTTCACTCTATTCTGAACCCGTCTCAATGTAAACTAATTAGTGATACCGTGTGAGGTCGTTCACCACCAAGGGCATCTCGTACGGAGTACATGTCCTAGACCTGTTTGAGACAGGGCACGGGCCCAGTCGAGGAAAAAAAGAAAAGGCTCTGCCAACCAGATGCCAGCATTTATGGAGTACTCCGTAGTATTATCGACTTTTGCCCCTTTCCCAAAGCAAGGACAGGAGAAAAAAGCAAGAGAGCAGCGATTTGGCAGAGCTACAAGTACTCCGTATCCGTACTCCATAAGCTCCATTAGCAAAGTATCCTTCCCCGTGCGTTCCTTGGTGCGCGCGCGCGCGTGCTGGGTCCCTGGGTGAGAAGAAGATCAAGGTTGGACAGGGATGCTGCTGTCCCTGCCGCTGCATCCCTGGCACGCTGCACTGCTTACGGAGTGAACTAGTTTATTACTCCGTACTTGCCGCTGAAAGAGGAACATGCCGTTATCTCTCGTTCCGTTTTGTCGACAAGGAAACCAAGTTGCCGAAGAGGTTGCGAGGAAAGGAGAGCGAACCCCTTTTTTTCTTCCGAGCTGAACTCGAGAGACGAGGATCAAACTTTACAGTCTATTCAGTCTGTTCCCTCTCGGTTGCCAGGACATGTGCTAGGAATATCTGCATATCCGTACAAAGGATAGAAAGAGGGGTGTTGCCATGCACACGTAAATGGATACCACCCCTCCTCCACTTTGTCACTCTAGTTTACTGATGCACGTACGGAGGAGTATGTGCAAGTGTGGAGGTGTACAGAGTATTTTTTTTGGGCGTTTACACATGCTCATGCTTATGTAGTCTGGCCGCGACGTACAAAGGCATGTAAACTACAGGTCTAACGTAAACTAGATCCGGCTAATCGAGAGGGAAAAAAAAGAAAAAGAAAAGAAAAAAAGCTTTGCCTTGTTCACGATAGGTTGGGAGGTGGGCTCTGATTGATATCCTGCCGCAACCTAGCAGCGGGACCGTCCCGCCCAGTCTCTACTCCGTACTCCGTATTTTCGAATCCACGGGCCTTGAGCATTTAGCTTATTTTTGCGGCCTGCTCTCTCTTATCTTGATTTCGTCTCCATCTTGACGTGTTCGTCCACGTACGGAGTATCGACGCTGGTACTCCGTATTTACGCAGTATTTCCAATGGTAGGCCTACTTCGTAAATGGTCAACTCCACCTCGGCGGCTGCCCTCAACATGACTCTCACTTTTGTGCCAAATGGATGCCCATTTTAGTATTTCCCTCTGGCTTGCCCTGTGCAGGAAGAGGGAACAGAATGCAACGCAAGAACCCGTCCATTTCCAGAAATGGCACGGAGTTCTTCCCATCCATTGCTACGTACTCTCTTCGTGCCCACCAGATAGGACAGGTGGGGAGGGGTGCTCCCGTTGGAATCCTTCAGGCCAGGGGGGTGCTTTGTCACGATGAGCTGTTGAGTTTAGCTTGGCATCCCCGCCAAGGAATTATAAACTATTAATACAAGTTTTCAAGTCCTGTCTTGGGTTGTAGTCTGTAATTTCGATTTGCTACATTTCTCGCTTGCCCTTGTTGACGTCGAGGAGCAATCGGAATGTTGTGGACTCCACCGCTTCGTCATTGCTACCGTACTCTGTAAAAAACGACGCCGTTGTACGGAGTATGGCCTGAATAATTCCCGCCATGGACAGATTTGCAGAATTGATGGGTTGGAAGTGGTCTCAGCGAGGAATCGAATGGCATCGTTGAGGTGTTTTTTTTTTTTTTTCTTTTTCTTTCTTTTTTTTGAGGTTTTGTTGGGTTTCCCCAATTAGGGTTTCCAAGTGGCCAATTCCCCAACAGTGTTCAAAGTTGTCCTATGTCCTATGCATTCCATGTATTCCATTCAAATGGTCAGTCTCCTTTTATCAAAGAAAGGCGTCTGTCTGTTCAGAATTGCCCAGGGCCCACCCCCTCCCAGGGTTTTAAACTACAAAGTAAACTAGTAGTAGATTCTCTCCTCTGTGGATTCAATGTTCCCCCATCTTATCAAAACCCGAAAATGCCGCCTTGTTCGCAGCTCATTGGCTAGTTTCGCCAGTCGCGCAATTGGCGCATCTGGGTTTTCGACGGCTGGATAAGGACTTTGTTGATGTTAATACCAGTTACGACGACGAATATCATCATAGATCGTAGACGCAGACACCCACCCCCCCCTGATCCAATCCCGCCTCGTCCGCCGCCGATGTTCGGGGCTTTCAAGGTTTTGTTCCAAGGTCGCAATTGGTCGTGTGCTGGCTTTCCCATTGTCCCTTTGGGCCCCAATCGGCTTGTCAACTGTCAGGACTGGCTGGTCGTCTATTCATGCCGAAACACGTGGAGAGGGGGCAATGGCGGCGCCAGTGACATTCCATCTTTTGCTTTTTTCTCTCTCTTGTTTCTGGTTACTTCTAGTCGTCTACTCTTTTTTATCGTGGAAATCCGAGGAGAAACTTGACGGGGAGAGGGCTAGCTCCTGGCCTAAGGCGTACTTGTAATAGTCGACGACGTAAAGCTCGTGGATTCTGTGTGACGAAACAGGCGTTACTTGTCCAGGGTCACAACATAAGACTCCGTATCTAGTTTAGTATTATGTTTACGGAATAGTATGTAAGTTTACATGTAAACTAGTTTACAAGCAGGCCATGATTCTTAAAGTGGATAGCCCTAAATGATTGACGTTGTTCATGGGTCCGTTCCAAGGAGATGTTATCTATGACCTAGTACTTGTATTTTACCTCCCAGTGACATACTTGACTTTTTTTTTTTTTTGCTTTTCAGACTTTTTTACCACTTCCTTATCTTTCTGCTAGGCCAGGTCGAGACAATTTCCCATCATCTGTCAGAGAAATTCGATGTTGAAATACACGATACGTACTCCGTACTCCGTATACAAATCTTCAAGTCTGTGAACTACATAATTCTTTTAGTTTCTACTCCGTAGGCAAGCTGGAAAACCCCTGCATTTGCACTGTACTGTACTCCGTAGTAAACTAGTTTGCTCCTACCTTGATGATGCTGGAGCCCCTGTCACCCCACCAAGCCACAAGCAAAACCACCAATCAGCCAAAGTATCCTATACTCGTATCAGTGCACAGTTTGCACGCCAGTGGTGGTACCGTCTACAGACCACTTTCAGGTTCAGCGCCCTGTTCCAACGCCATTCACTATCTAGTAAACTAATACTCCGTACTCTGTAATACGCGGCCCATGCTGAAAAAGCGCCCGCCTCTATCGTCATCAACGCCAAACCACGCCCGTCGTCTCATCCTTTTTGCCCTGCCCTGGTACGGAGTACACATTGCAGTCAGTCCCTGGCGTTTGTGTGAGACAAGCATACCGAGTTCCCATGAGCCAGACATGCATATTCTTGGTTACATTTTACAAAGTATTTTATTTTTCTTTCTTTCTTCTCAATCAAATCTTCACTTGCACTCGGAGACGCGGGCAAACCTTTCCAAGGTTCCAAGGAAAACTCTTGCCACCAACCACGCTTGAGCACGACCCTTGTGGAAAAAAAGTATTCAGTGAACTACTCCGTACAAGTATGCAGCTTTTGCCGATCAGTCCTTTTACTGTGGCTCTCTGATCGGGTTCAGGACACATCTGGCAGTGGAGACGTTGGAGACAATTGGAGACAGTTGGAGTCTTTTGGGGTCCTTTTCTGTGTCCAGAGGTGAGGGAAGGTGAGGGAAGGTGAGGGAAGGATTTTGACGACAGGAAACGGGTTCAGTTTAATGCTCTGTACTCTGTAGTTTAGAGTACAAGTAAGTGAACTTATACGGAGTAATACTCCGTAGTTTCTTTTAGTCTTGGAACCGTCTCTGGCGTCGTGCATCTTGGCAGGAGAGCAAGAGAAGGAGGGGAATCTCTGGACACTTCTGGAAACCTCGACAAAAATGTCAAGGAATCGGCGGCATGCATTATTTGGACCAAAGTGCGGTTTTAAGTCACGATGACGGAATGAGACCCGCTCTCATATTAGAGGGGATTTCTCGACTCCGTAAGACTTTTACTTGTACGGAGTATTTCGTCCCTCTCTTGAAATTTGCAAGACAGAACCTAAAAGGAAGGGGGGAGGGAAGAAGAAGGGTGGTTCATTACGGGGTATGCACATGATGAAGAGCTCAGTTGATCCCCTAGCCTTTGCCTTTTTACGTGTAGCTTTTCTTCACCCAGCTTATTCCTGTCACGAGCCAAGTTTGAGAAAAAAAACTGGGAAAAGACAGAGAGGGAAAAACAGAAGATAGAAGACGGACGTAGCAAGTCTAGGCCAACCATGTCGATCCCTCATCTAGACTATCTAGACTGTGGATTGACAAAACGACAGTCTCACCAGATCATACTCTGTACAAGAGTCTAGACTCTTACTGTGGAGTGCGCCTGAAAGGCATGCCGAGACCCGGAAAAGAGCATAACAGTGCCCAATATCATCGCTCTTCTACTCCGTATTGGTGATGTCTCTTTTTTGGCTGGCTGGCTGGCTGGCTGGCTGAGGGGCATACTCCGTAAGGGGGTGAGGAGGGGGGGGGGAAGAATATCTTGGGGTTTTTTGAGGGCTATTCAATTGGAAACGCGGGCTTCCCAGTAATTTCAACACTCGGGAGTTGATTATCTACTCCGTAGAGTATCAAAGTACTGTATTTAAATGGATATATTCCGAAAAAAGTGATATGTGATGTGTTGTTTTTGTACGGATTGTCATATTCTGGGATTCACGGCTTGCGATGTGTGGCCCAAGTTCCAAGTTGTTCATTTAAAAAAGAAATGGCGACCAGGGTCATCATATCTTGCTCATACGGAGTACTGGACCTCTGAAACCGTGTGTCACACGGCAGGCTGGAGAGATGCAGGCTGGAAAGATGAAGGGTGAAGGGTTTAGCACACACTGTGTGCCCTCTCTCTCTCTCTCTCTTACTCCCTCTCGCTGTGTGTGTGTGTGGTGTGTGCGTGCGGTGTGTGTGTGCGTGCGCGCATGTGTGATAGGAGCCAACCAACTACAAAGCACGAAATGAATACTTGTACGTCGTCTACCAGGAGACTCGCCACGTACCCCGAAAGCATAGAGCCACTAGCTTCTAACCCACCACACCTCCCAATCAGTGCAACTGCGTGGCGAGACTGTACGTGTGCAAGTGCTACTACGGAGTAAAGTAGACTAAACTATTACGATCTACGGAGTACACGTATAGGCGTCCTCTGTTGTTGGCGTGTGCCATGTTCCCATACTCCGTACCACGCAGCCAGGGAAGAGAGGGGAATTGGGAATCCGGGGACAGGGGTCCTCTGACGTGCAGACGACCCCGGCCCAAGCCAGCGTAACCGAATGAAATCTAAACTAAAAAAAAAAAAAACCCTCCCCAAAAGAGAGGAAAGAGGAAAGATGCGATTCGTTGAAGTAATAAACTATGTAAACTACAGGTGATACTTGTAGATAAAGCTAGAGAGAGACGACAAGACAGCCCTCAGTTTTGCCCAAACAAATTCTTCCAACTTCAACTTCGTACTTGAGAAATTAGGCCAGATATTAGCAAGCTGGCCCTTGGAGTCCTATCTCGACACTTTGTCCCTGCAACCTTGTAAACCCCGAGTCGCAAGCGTTCTTACCTGGAGTTGGTTTTCGCTTCATTTTACTCCGTAGTCTCTAGCATATCATCTTTGGCAACCAGGTGACGCGTTGTAACAAAACCATACCAAGAAAAGGTCGACGCAAAGCACATCATCTGCTCCTGAAAAGTTTCCCAAGATAAGCCTCGAGAGCTTTGAGGAGTATACGGAGCATCCGGTCAGGAGCTCTAGACCCTACCCCGGCATTGTCGGATCAATCATCCCACATTCCCCAGAGCATACAGAGTAGTCTGTCCATCCGTAATCACCTCTAGTACTCCGTACTTAAACTACTACATAGTGGATTTAAAACCACGGTGCTCGGAGCACATCTTCCCACGTTTCACAACAACTTGGCGCAAGAGTATCTCCCCGTCACTAGTGACAAAGGGTGACTGCAGTATTGGGCAGAAAAAGGGGCAACCGAAAAAACAGAGAAGCAGGTCCTCGAGTATCAATCAATATGGATGCATTGTGGCAAGTGCGGGTAATCAAGCGAGAATCAACTAAAAAAGAGGGGGAGAACGGCGGGGGAAACAGTATCACTCTGCGAACGATGTCACTTTACTCCATCGCGAGCGAGGCTAGCTCTGTGGTGTCGTGTGGGGAAAGCAACCCGTTCAGCCTCTGTCTTTTTTTTCTTTTTTGTTTTCCTCTCCTCCATTAGTACATTGCATTTACCCTGACATTGAAAACCGAGAAAAAAAAGAGCATCGTGATTCAATGATATACTTGCCATCACTCAACAAACAGTGAATGAACAGAACTACCGATTACAATGCAGCCCCATCTCTGCAATCTCAATACTCCGTACTTGTACAAGCCCAGACAAGACTAGTCCAGTCCCAGCCGTAGCTAAACCGGAAGAAGGTTCAACGACTGATCACCAAGGGCAAGTCAATGTCTCGAAAAAAAAAGAAAAGAAAAACATGTGGATATTCGAACATTCTCTGTCCACCAGAAGACAACTAGGGGGGAAGAAAAAGAAACGAAAGGGGCTGGAGGGACAAGTGAATCCGACGAAGTGAATCCGGGTTGCAGTGCGACGTGGTGGTTGTCCTGGTGTTGAGGAAAAACATTGATAGCCGCGTCAGTCGCGAGAGGCCTCGTATATTCGATTGTACTCCATATAATTATTCGAAGGGCAGGACTCAGCTACACGTCAACGTCGCAGCCTGGTTCGTCTCGACTCTTCTTGACCATGTTTCATTCATATTCATATACGGAGTAATGTAATGCAAATGAAATACGAGGGGAGTTGGACAGGCCGGGCTGGCTCTGTTGCCATCCTTTTCTCTAGTTAGCCCAAGGGACCAACCACCTCGTTCGCCCGAGACAGCACTGTTGTGGAACAGTATTCGTACAACTTGGCAGGACCATTCAAACGCTCCAATTTATAACTTTGAGACTAAAGACTAAAGAAAGCGAGTGATGCTCGGTAAAGACTGCAAAGCAAATCAAGACGAGGACAACGAAGGGGAAGTATGAGGATTATAAACAAGAACACATACGCGCTTCTTGTTTACCTTTTGGTCCAGAAGCATGAAAGGAGTCTTCCACGTCCCGCTATCGATATTACAATGTCCTGCCATCCCCATTCTCCCTTCACAAATAACTTGAAAGTTTCTACTCTGTAATTTGGTCACGATGCTTGGCATAATAGCGCCAGACTTGGCGGATTGTTATCCCCTTTGTCTTGAAGTCAACCCTTCACTACTGAATCTGGAGTCTCGCAAGCGAAGTAGGAGTAGGATTGTTGCCATAACTTGCCCGGCTTGATTGATATTTGGAGTCGCAGATGTGCACTTCTCTGTCATGGGCCGTCTACCAGTTCACCTTTTTTTTTTCGAGGGCCAGATTTACTGATGAGGACAAGAACTTGTCAAACCATGCAATGGGTCCCTCGAGCTGTGCGTGCGAGATATGGTATCCTGCCCTTTGTACCAAGGCGGCGCGTGCGCGCAGAGTTTGTGTGTCTGTGTCTGCATGCAGATAACCCCGCAACGGGCTTCCTGCTGTGCGTCGTTACTCCAACGAACGCTACCGTGAAATGATACGAGGGTCTCATGATGCAGCGCTCTGTGGTGTGAGTCGGCCTTGATGCCAGCCAACCTGGGGAGAGGGACTCGGGCAGTATCGGCGAGGGGACCTTTTTGTCGGAAAATATGAACGTCTCTTGATTGGACCAGATGGAAAATAATTTGGCGGCAGGCTACGAAGGAGAGACACTGGTCCAACGGCCGCCTGCATCTATCTACGTACGACTGATGGTCACATGCACCCACCAGTCATCGTGTGGCTTGCATGTTCCCGGGTGGTTCAACCTGAAGCTCCGATTGGTTAAACGAGGCGAACGGCTGTACAACGTATTATTCCTAGGTAAGACGAGAACAGAATGTGTCCTGTCCCTGTGTGGTCAAGAGGGTGATTCGGAGATAGGATGGCCGCCGGACGAGGTGTTGGTATGGGCTCTCAGAAAAAGGGCACGGTGGCTTGGCGTCAAAGCCTTCCGTTTCGTCCTTATAAAGCAGGCGAGCTGCCTCATGGCAAAGATGCGAAAGGAGGAAAAAAAACATGACCAAGCACATTTGAACCTCGCAAAGACTTAGCCTCGCCAAACGAACAAGAATTATGAATTGCTCATCTTTTTTCTACCAATGGCGTTGAGTCTGTCGGGTCGCGGAAAATAAAGGAAGGAGCGGACTTGAAGCGGACTTGAAGCGGACTTGGACGCGGGTTCCGGCCGGAGGGAAGGTGCTCCCCGGAGTATCAGGGGAAAGTGGACCCGCTAAACAGTGCCAAAGCCGGGCCTTTCCCGAAGCGATTTTGAGCCAACTTTCCCCCGAGTTTGAGTTTTCGACCCAATGACTTGCTTCATCTTAACTCTATTTTTCTATGCCAATTTTCTCAGCCATCATGACCATGGACTTGGACAGGCAAGGTTGGCCGAACTTGGCTGACCACCAGATTGATCCGTTTCTTCCCTATAAGCTACGTGTACAAGTATGAACCGACATATTTGAAAAAAAAGAATCACATGAGCATGATTGGCACGGGGACAAGAAACAAGCCCAATCCATACTACACAGTAGTTTCTCATCGGAAATATCAGGAAACGATACTTTTTGAATACTTGTACATTGATACTACTCCGTACATTGAAAACATAGTCTATAACATCCATCTTACATAGTAGCATACACACAGTAGCATACGGAGTGCATCTGTGCTCACCTCCCCAGAACGCCCTTCCCCAAAAGTCTCTCGAGAGCACTTCCAACATCCTTCTGCTCTCCTGTAACCCCTATTCCGGCTAATTTCTCAGCCCACGACCCGTCATGGTACATTTTCAAGTTTAAAGAGGCCTTCTCTCCATCGCCGTATTCAACACCATCAATGGCGAGGGACTCAATGATGCCGTGGCGGGCTTCAAAGCGGATATCGGACTTGGCACACTTGTTAGTTTTCATTTTCCATAAGTTTGGCAAAGGCAAATGACTGAAAACACTCTTACTTCAACTTCGAGGTTTGGCCTTGGCCTTGGGTCCTCTTCTGTTGGGTGACTTGAGAATGTAAACCGCGGTGTTTGACCGTAGATCCAATCCCGAGACTGTATGAATATGAGTTAGCATTTGTTCGTCTTGCTCGTCTTTTGCTTACATACAGATAGTAAGGGATCGAAAAGAAAGAGACAAGAACTCACCATCAACTCCGTCATCCCACCACGAACCTCCCCCTTATCCCCCTCATCCCCCTCCCCAAACTCCCCCCTCAAATCCCAAGCGCCATAAAGCCCCCGAAACCCCTGCAAAACTGCTTCAACAAACTCCTCCTTTCCAACCCCAACATTCGCGACGGGAGAGCGCACGCTTTCGACCCCTCGTCCCAAGATGTAAGGTCTAGCAGGTGATTTCAACACCGAAGAAATCTGCTTTATGAATGGAGAGGAGAGAAGACAGGTTCCATGGTGCATTGCGCGCAAACGCGAGATTTTAAATGCCGAACCTGAGATTTTGGGTTCGGATGAGTCTTGGGATTGAAGGACTATGTCGTGGCGGGAATTCACTCGTGATGAGACACCCAGAGATTGTAGGGCGCGGGATACCATTTCTGCGTGTGTCTTCCTGTGGAATATATCGGGGGGACAGATTACGCAGTAATTCACGTTTCCTTCATCGTGGAAGACGGTTCCGCCTCCCGAACGTCTTCTTACGAGGTGAATACGCGGCAACCCTTGCCCTGGCTCTCGAGAAGCGGAGAGGGTTTCTAGGAGGGGGAGGTCGACTTCTGCCCAAACATTTTGGTTGCGTCCGATTACGACGCTGGGTTCGTTTATGTAGAGGTAGAGAATTGTCGAGTCTGGGGGGGTTTTGGTGAAGAGGACGTGTTCGAGGGAGAGGTTTAGGTAGGGGTTTGTGGAGCGCGAGGTGTAGACTTGGATTTTATTTGCTGGGTGCGATGCTGCGGCTAGGAATGTTCTTTTGTGCTGAAGTTGTGCGAGGGAAGGGGTGAGGTTGCGAGGCTGGAGGAAGAGGTTTGAGTTGGGGGAGAGCGGATTTGGGAAGTGGAGGCGGGGTGGCATTTTGGAGGTAGGGGCGTGTGTGTGTGTGTGTGTGTGTGTGTGTGCTATATGGATATCATTGTGTGTAATTGGGTACTTGGCCTATCGTTTGGACTCTCGAATAGAAAGGTTTCTTCCCCAACTTGGGATGTGTTGAAAAGGATTTGATATCGCGAGGCTGATACGGAGTAGATGTTAAGCTGTAAAGTGGGTCTTTAGATCAGCTCATTAGTGAGTTTCTCCAGTTCAAATTAGTGGGCTAGGTGCTGTGCAACCTTGTTTTTATGCGCCATTCAGCACTGCTAATTTCTAGTTTACAGGGCTCTTCCACTCTGAACCCCTCGACACAAATACTACAAATATATAGAAATATCTTGATTCTCTCGAAGCTTCTTTTAAACCTTGGCCTCGCCGTACGTACTACTCGCCTCTCTACGCCTGGTAAAAAAAGAAGGAAAAAGAAGGAAAAAAAAAAAAAAAAGCAAATTTATACACAATCACATATCGAATATACAAGTCCATATACAAGTCCATATCCATCACCCCGTAGTAAAATAATGCCACTCCCCATGCATGAATGCAGTGCAACCCTTCCAACACCTCCGATCCGTAGAAGAGGCAAACGGGAAAGAAACAAATTAAAATAAATAATATGAAAAAAGAGTCCAAGTTCGACCGCCCTCTTCTAAAACCCGAAACTGTCGAGTAAGGAGTTGGCGTCGGGTTCCTGAAACGTTGTCACCGGCGCCCTCTGCTTCGTCTTGACTGGCGACGTCACCTCCTCCGCAATACTACCTGAGCGCATGGGCAAGTCTGCGACTACAAGAGAACTGCGGCGTCGGCGGCCGAGAAGTTGCAAGGGGTTGACTTGGCCAGAGAGGTCAGCGTCGTTTTGCAAAGCTGACGGCGTTACGGGGAGAGGGAATGACCAATTCCGGACTATTGCTTCGTTAGTCTATACAGGCGGGGAAACTGATCAGAGGGCTAGAAAGGGAACGTACCGAGCTCCAAACCGAGCATATCGCAACCCATCCGATCATACAGTTTGGCGCTGTGCAGAACAAACTCCCATTCGGCCCGCGGCGTCACCTTGGATGCGCCTCGGAGCGTCTGAAGCGTTTTATGCCGGAGTTGGCCATAAAGCACAACAAGCGCCGGGTCATCAGTGAGGAAGAGCCGCGATTGGATATCTGGGGATGACGGGGTCTCGACGAGAGTGTAGATTGGATTCTGTTTGGCAGGGTTAGTTGGGTGCGCGCACACTCCGAATGAGGATAGACGTACAATAAGTGCCCTTACGGCCATGTCTTTTCTCTTCAACATCCAAAATGCCCAGCACGCCATCCACCGGTTGCCCTCTTGCGCCGCGAGTCCTAGGACCCGAGTCTCCAATAAGCTGTGCAGGACTGGGCCATCATCTCCCTCGTATACTCTTGCCACGGCGATGGCAAGCTGGAGGTCGTTTAGTTGTTCAGCACATACGCTCACGGCGTCCTGGAGCCGGTCGGCGAGGATGAAGAAGGCGGCCGCGTACATGTACCGATGCTTGCCGAGCAGGGCGTATGCATTCTTGAGCGCCGTCGTCCGCCACTTTTTCTCATTAAAGTCATTGGCGAGGAGCCGTTGGGTGGGTACCTGCTCCTTGTGCCAGTTGGCCATGCGCCATAGACCTTGCAGCACTGTCTTTTTGCGAAGTGCCAGGTAAAAGAGGCTGCACCCGATAGGGTCCTTGGGATCGTGTTGGATGTATTCGTTGCGGGCGATGTTCTCGAATTGCGTTCGCTTTGGGCTGTTAGCATACCGAACCATACCATTGAGCTGCTGGGGGACACGTACCAGGGCGTTTGTATCCGTCAACCACATAAACATGCCACTATCCCGAGCATTCTGCCACATAATTGTACCCTGTGACTGCTTCGTCACAAAGTCGACCAGCATATCTTGGCTTGTTGAGTGAAACGCCCAATTAATCTCCCGCCACGACATCGCCACATCACGCTTGCGACCTTTGCGAAGCGCATGTTGCCGGAAGAACAACACAAACCGCGCACCGTTCTCGTCGAGGGAGCGCCGCTGCGACTCGACGGCACCTGCGCACTCCACCATGTCAGCAAGCTGCATCTGCTCGTGCCCCGAGAGCTGCGAGATGCCGATGCGGGTGAGATTTTCGTTGATCTCCTGCGCCATTTCTTCGGTAAAGGGCTCTTGCGCTGTTCCGAACGAGTGCCGTCGGGTGAAGAAGCCATCGAACTCTTCTCGAGATGAGTTGGAGGAGTCCTAGAATCGGGGAGAAAGGGAATTAGATGTACACACATTCTAGAAAGGAGAGCAAATTAGGACATACCAAGTCGCTCGTATAAAACTTTTCAATGTCGAGGCCGAGATAGTTATCCAGCTCCTCTCCCTCGACATGATACCGCAACGCCCGATGCAATGCTACCAAAATACTCTGCACGAGCGCAGTCTTTCCAGAAAGCATACATTGACTTAGGAACTGCGGATGGAATACCGGTAACGGACCATTCAGCCTTTGCACAACTTCAAACATGTCATGCTTGCCATCAGATTCGTGTGGAAACCGTAGTTCGGTGGCGAGCGAGCTCGAGAGTTCGAAGCGGCGGTCGTTGACGAATAGCTGATTGCCCGTTCCGATGACGAGGTGGCCGTCACCGAGCCAAGTTGAGTCGCCAATAGGGTGCGGTGTGAAGTCTCGAATGGAGATCTCGCGGAGGGCGGCCCACGCGGGACCCTCGTTCAGGTAGTCGAAACGCATCTGGCAGAGCAGCACGACGCGATACTGGTAGCCGACAGCAAGAATGGACTGCGAATCGGGTGTGGAGGTCCAATCGAGATCCTTGATAACATTTTGCGCCTCGGATTCTTCGGCGTACTCGAGGCGGGCGCCGCCAATGTCCCAGATAGTCACCTGCGACCGTGTCGAGTTGACCAATGCCGCCTTTTTGAGCGTACTTCCACTCACTAATGCAGGGTCCATAACGCCCGTTTCCGTCGAGGACGTTGAGAGCCACCCTACCGACTTAGTGGTCGGGTCTACCCGGACAGTCCAGAAGTTGACGCGCCCTGAATGAGTATACGAAATGGCCACATCTCGAGCGAACACATCTAGAAAGCCGGAGACCACGGGAGTAGAGCCGGCAGGGTCTACCGGAAGGACATATGCCAGGCCCTCAGCATCCTCAAGCTCGAAGTCGCAAAACTCTTCGATGGACCCCTTGGGTGCCGTGTCTGGGTTAGCTCGCTCGTCGGCGTAATGGGGTAACTGAAACTCCCACACCAGGCCTTTGCGCTCCGATGTGACTGTGGCAATATGAGCGACGGCGTACTCATCGATCTGTTGGCGCGGGAGAATGAGGAGGCAAAGCGGATTGCCAGGGAGGTCGAAGGAACGCTCGTCGAGCAGGATGGCCGTGCTCTGTCGGCAATCCCAGAGAGAGATCCAACCTTCCCTCAGGAGCACAACAAAGCGTCCTTTGCGTAACACACACATACGCCGGATACGGCCTCGTGTGGGTAGCAGACTCTGGCGACGGAATCCCCATCGCGGCCCACCAGCGACGGCGTGCTTCCAGACGAGCGTCTCGCCTTCACCTGTTCGTGAGACCACGGCACGACCACTGTAATTACGAACCATTTTTCGAATAGCACCCGAGTGACCAGACCACACGCTAGCCAGGGACAGTCGCTCGGATGTCGCCGCGGGGTTGAAGAGTTTCGTCATGTCCGCTTGATACACCTCGACGCGCCCGTGGACGTAATGCACCATCAAGTTCAACAGCCCTGTGCGACGGTCGTAGTAGTTCTCAATCTGGACGTGAGCAGCCTCGTGGCGATGCTCGTCCCAAGCGGTGGGAAAGTCAAACTCGGGAGCACGGATATGAGCTACGTTGAAAATGGTCGCCGAGCTGTGCGAACCACAACCGACGTTCTCAAGAGCCCAGGCCGACATGATGCCCGAAGCGCTGAGAATGACGCAAATTTCGGGGTTCTTGTTGGCAATCTCAATCAGTTGATCAAGTGCCATGTCGTTCTTGTCTTGAGCATGGGGGTGGGCAGGATCGTCCTGGGCAGGGCGCAGCTGGACCGCGCGTTCGACGGCGGCGGAGAAGTCACGGACGTCGATCATAAAGGCCCATTTCGTAGGGTGGAGGGGCCCGCGATTCAGCGCGGTATCTTGAAGAGAGAGGGAGATGTCGATGGACCCCCAGAGGTGGAGTTGCTGGCCGGCGTGGGTGTCGGAGCCAGTCCAGATGCGAACAACGTTGTCGACGCAAAACGTATATAGTACATTCTCGGCCGTCTGGTCCACGTGGTATGGCTTTCGCCATTGTATTCGAGGAACGAGGTCGGGGTGGCTCAAGTAAGCAAGATCGAAGCGCGCCTCGGCAGATCCGTAGGTAAGCCTCCTCCAGACCTTGACGAATCGATCATAGTGGCCGACGGTGGCGATGTAAGCTGAGTCGTACGATAGTAGGGAGATATGCACCGGGTTCGGAAGTTTCTTGGTCCATATTTGGGCGGGCGGAGAGGAAGAAGTTGAGTATAGGGCGAGCTGGTCGGTGCCTACAAGGAGCTCCTGCGAGCCACCCCAAGAAAGGGAAGCTGGCGAGTTGGGATCGGATTCGATATGGAAGGCGGATTCGAGCATCCACTGGCAGAATACCCGTCAGCCATCGGAAACGGATCATGGTAGGAACCTAAAGCCCCCCGACCTCCTGCAAAAGAATGCAAGTCAAGTTTGGGTAACGCACCTTTAGCTCGCCATCTTCGTATGTGAATGGTTTGTATATGCGTACGAAGGCAGCCGTGCAGACGGCAATCTTGCCCGTGGCCTCGTCGAATGCGATGGCCTGTAGGTCGGCCTGGTCGTCATCGTATATGGTTTGTATTAAAGTCTGGGGATCGCTGAGGATGGCAATTGCATTGCCCGAGATGTATGCGGTGACATGTTTCGTTTCCCAATAGCCTGTCGCAAGAGCTTGAGGCCGCGGGTTTGGCTGTCCCGGAAGTATGGCCCTCATACTACCGTTTTGCCTAGAAAGGGCCTTGCATGTTCTATTGGATAGGTCGTTGGGCAGTGGGCTGTCCAGGCCGTAGCCAGGGGAGAGAATCGAGACTTTTGGAGATCAAGTTCGTTGTGGTGGTGGATAACGTGTGACGTGATCTTTTGTCTGGAGACTTTGAGCGGCTGGTCCAATTCGGGCTTGTTGAGCTCATGAGGTAATATTTGGAGCACATACCCAGTTCCTCGTGGGCTCGTGGGGCAAATATGACAGCACCAACTGAAGTGCTATGGGGAACTACAGGGGGCTGGCCACAGGGTGCCCACCACAGGGGGCTACCGGTGGCTAGTGGGTGCTCATGGCGACGGATCAATACTCCGTAAGCGCGCTCTAGCACTGTATTTTTCAGGCAACTGTCCCCAGCTGCAAGCCTGCTCCTGCTCCACGTTTCTATGCTTTTGCCGATAGCGGTTTTGTAACGAATACTTTTGTAATAAGAGGTAAAGAGAGCAAGTTTACTCCGTAGATGATTTCATGTTTTTGTGTATGGGGTTCTTCACCATGTTTGGATCCTTTTGGTCACACATACATCTATTCAAAAATAGCTATAAAAAAAAAGACTCGAAACCATGAGTGCTGTCCATCCATAGAGAACTGGGTATATATCCAACATAAAAAGTTAATCCAACGTCCGCCTCTCATCCTGTGACTCCTCATCTTCGTCTTCTTCAATATCGACTGCTCTTTCAAACCGTTGCTCTCGGTCGCGTCGCATCGTCTCGAGCAGAGTGAGCCGCGAAGGTCGATTCTGGCTCGAACCGACTTGTCTACGTCCCTGTCTAGCAATGGACCGTCCTATCGGCGTGGGGTCTGCCGCGGTAAATCCGTACTGGGCTCGAAGCTGTCTCTCGTAGGGCGTGGGAAGCGGAACGATGGGCGTTGTTGTAGTCACCGTGGCGGTTCCGGGTGGTACCTGAACCAGGCCTGCTGGTCCAGTCCAACGCGTTGGTGTGTTGAGCGACATGATACTCATGAGATCTACATCACCACTGCCTTGGACCGACCTGGCGGCCCCTCGATCGCCATAATACTCAAAGGCAGTCGACCGCATGGCCCATGGCATTGCCGTGGCTCGAGGTCGGGCTCCAGCCCCTCCCCCAAGTATCACCTCGCTCCGGCTTAGCTGATCACCCCTTTCATAACTAGTGACGGGCACGAGTCTCCTCCACAGCCCGAATAGATCCTCACAACGCTGTGTCTTTTTGCTGTCGATATCGTTGGACGCTGTGAACTCCAGGCCTTCCACCCGCCTGAAAATTGTGTACCACGTACTGAGGCAAGCTGTGATGAGGTTGCTAGACTGGGCATCCCAAATGTCGAAGTCGAGGTCTTCGTACGACTCCGCAAGGTCTCTCCAAGGAAGCCAATACCGCATCACCATTGATTCTATCAAACAGTTGTGGCCTATGGCATCTAGCGACTCGACTTCGGCAGCGCGATCCTTCCATGTATTGAAACACACTTCTTTGAAGGTCGCGTCGCGAGATTCGCATGCCGCGGTTGATTTGACGAGGTCTTGGGCTGACCTGCTGCACGCTGAACTCCAAGTGTCCCAGCACCTCTTGGCCAATCTTTGTTTAAACTGAGATCGCGCTTCGGCATACGTCTCACGGAGCTTCCGTTCCTTTTCTGCCTTGGCCCACAAACGCCAGTCGTCCATCGATTTGACCGTCGCCAAAAAGTACTGCCCTCTTTTCGCCCAGCGCTCCATTTCCGGGACTTCCGAGGCCAAGTCGTACCAGTCGTTCAACAGGTCGATTTTGGCTCGTTGAGACCAGCGGTCATGGGCAAGAGCCTCCGTATGACGAAGAATAGCTGACGTACGGTGCCATGTGGAAAATATAGTATAAGTAGATGGGCGATGTATGTAAACAGCAGCCGGATGGATCCACGCATCAGAGCCCTGAGCTTCCAGGTGTCGGGAATGCGATAGGAAGCTATCGAATGTACGCTGCAAAAGTCGTTGGTCTCGCTGTTGTTGAAAGGATCGCATTTTTTGAGTCGACACCCAGTCTTTGAACACAGTAGTTGCGAGTCGTTGGTCTGCTTCGGCCCTAAACTTCCTGCATTTGGCCTCGAGTTTCCAGTGAGCGAGCACGTCCTCGATGAGAAAGATGTCGTATGTTATCTCGACATCCCGTACTGCGCGGTAATGGCCATCCTTCCAAACGCTGAAAAGACGAGCAGTTTTTTGCTGCTGGCCGAAAGTCACTCTCTCGTCTATGAGGAGCTCCCTCTTTTTGGCCAGTGTCCGCCAGGCGCGGAATGTTTTCTCAATAAGTTTGCGCTCTCGAGTCCGGGTAGTGACGCTTTCGGTTTGCCCAGTAATACGGGAGTCAGACAGCCACTGACTGAACACGGCTTCTTTTAGTCGACGTGAGCGTCGGTCCTCTGCCATTTGGTCCATGTGCGCCAACTGCCAATCGCGGAATGTCCTCTTGATCAAATTGGCCCCCCGGGTCTGCTCGGCAAGTTCCGACAACCTCTGGAGTGAGTGCTGATGCTCGGCCCATCGAGCAAAGTACGTGGACCATATGAAGGAACACATAAGTTTCTCTCGAGAGATAGCCAGGTCTTTCCACGAATCAAAATGTCGGAAGCGCAGCATATGCCTCCTAGCCACAGCGGTCCTCTCCTCCCTTTCTGCAGCGTGCGCTTGCCATAGTGCAAAGGTCGACGTCAGCACATAGATCTCACGAGCGCGCGCTGCTATTTTTCCAAGTCTCCGATGATGGATAGCCAATCGAGTTGCTTCGGCTTGTTCTCGTGCCTTGACTTCCACGAGATGATCGGCGTATTGTTTCCAGTCAATGAGGAGCTTTGCTAGAGTGTTGGCGCGGTATGCTGCATCGGCATGCGATTCAAACATGTCCTGCTGTGTCTTCAGCAGGCCGGAGTCCACGCGCCAAGCATTAAAGGTCCGTAATCCGAAAGACGCAGTCACGTACTCCCCAAAGTCATCCGCCCGTTCTTCTAGAACAGCGAGGTAAGCCTCGTCGATGGCGTCCCTGTCTTCTTGGGTTTCTGGCGATGCAGATGCCAGAGCCTGTATCTGGCCGTGTTCTTGGTGTTCGGCACCGGGTACGAGAGAAGATGACGAGCTATGGTTGGTTTCGGTTTCGGTAAAAGGTGAGCCCACCTCGTGAGACGGGATAGGCAGTCCAGAGAAGTTTTGTGAAGGTAATTGCGGCAGTGGTATAATTCCAGTTGTTAACCGGGCTGGATGAGACA
Organism: Graphium sp. VPRI43844; assembly: GCA_019925285.1. Taxonomy (NCBI): domain Eukaryota; kingdom Fungi; phylum Ascomycota; class Sordariomycetes; order Microascales; family Graphiaceae; genus Graphium; species Graphium sp. VPRI43844. The sequence goes on from JADHKT010000016.1 coordinate 91,883, forward strand.
GCATATTTGTTTCCTTTGGGGAATTAGAGAGAAACATCGAATCCAATCCGGCAGCGACATCGTCAGCGAATCGTACTTCCCGATGCTGGGGTCTGGGCCGGACTGGCACAGTCGGCAATGAGTCCTGGGTTTCCGTTTCGTCCTCATCAGATGCCGAATTCTCCGTGACCGGTCCGGTCGCGGGCTCCAACTCGATTCCCATTCTCGCCAACACGGCTTGGAACTTCTCCTGTAGGGACTCATAGCTGCGCTCTCCTCCAATTCGGAAGAGCAAGCGCGATAGGTGGTGGTCATTTTCGGGGTCGATGCCGTGTTGTGGGAGAACGGTTTCGTAGGCGCGGAAGAGCGCATTCGTCGGCAGGAAGTCGCCCTCTGGGTGCAAGTCGAGCGTCTCTTGGGCGGCATTGACAATATCCTGCAAGATGAAGATTTCTACAGTACCAAATCCATGTATGTTAACAAATGCGGCTTTCCAGCTTGCGCATCCCCCTCTGGAATTCACCAACCTTCATTTGAGTAGTACAACTCGTTAGAGAGGATGGATTCAGCTGCGGATCTGCCATCATGAGGGGCCAACGCTGGATGGGGCAGCAAGAACGGCATCGGAGGCCTTGCTGATCGGAGGGCATAATAAGGTGTTGGTCATGGTACGGTGTACGCGAGGGTCGAGTCCGAGGACAGTCGGTTCGGCGTGATGAGAGAGTGGGTTGTTGCGTTAGGAAGGGCGAAGGAAGCAAAGGCAGAAATAATGCAGGTGTGCTATGTTTGTAAAACCAAAATATACCAAAGAAGCTTCACTGTTCCCCCGCTTGAAGTCACTACATGAGGCGCGCAAAAGGCGATGATGTGTCAGTTAACTCGAGGTCAATACGAGGGCCCAGGTTGAGAAAGTGTCTCGCCGAGAAAGACACAGAAGAGAAGAAACAAGGGGATAGAAGTCCCCTCACGATATTGAATGATTTGACTCGCCGTGCTATCGTCGTCGCGTATCCGAGGAAAGGAGGGACCGTAACCTCTGGTGGTAGGTAATAGCGCGCATGAAGAGGGTGGCTGGTCTTGTCTTGGTGAAAGCGCAGTCGTGATTTTCTGTGGCGCGCGTTTTGGCGCGTTGTTGGATTCAATGGGTCTATGCTGTTACAGGGGCGTATTACTCCACACTTGCTGGCAGCCAGTCTCAGCCACTCACAGCTGGTGGCATCAACGTAAAAAGTGGGCCTATCAATCTCGCATTCAGTGCTCTGTTAATTGGTCAGATATTTTTGGACCAAGATCCTTGATTAGCTCAGTCACCCTCCATACACGTGTGTAGAAACCTTCAGAGAACTACCAAGGTGAAAGCTTTGAAGCCCTAACAGGCAGATATACTTACTCCTTTACCTCCGAGTCCTGGTACCAAGCCTCTCAAGCCCATTCCTGGCGCACATTGGCAGATATCTGGGCCTATCTCTTCTCTTGGGGACAACCCAATTCAACAATCTCACCATGCCGGCGACTCAAACAAGACCAATCCAGCGCTTTGCTGCCGCAGCAGCCAAGTGTGCACCAGAGGTGGGCGCCATTCTCTCACACTTTAATTATGCCATGTGCTTCCATACTGATGTTTTTACGACCTGCCTTATTAGGCTGCTGTGTATGGCAAGTGTGTAGTCACTGAATACAATAATGTCTATCAAGACAAATGTGTCAAGGAATTTATGAAACTCAAGGATTGTTATAAGGTACGTTTCTTTTTTTCCTTCCCTGTTTTCAAGGCTCAAAAGCTCCTATAAGATCTATCTTTTATCCCCCGGGGAAAATTGTCGTATACTGGAACTCTATTTGGCTAACCATCTTCGAACCGGATACAAAGGCCGCTGCTCGAAAGACAGCATAGCATCTACTACATAAGACAGCAAGAAATCAAAAGAGACATGTAACATTAAAATCCTGTACTAATAATTTCATCTTATTCTACTACTTTTTGGCTACATCTATTTCTCCCACATACATTCCATCGGCTTACTTGAGGTGGAGGAGCCGCAAGAGGACAGTCGCATGCTGGATGTCTGTCTCCTCTTCTGCAATGATGCCCTCTTCCTTCTCAGCCGGGATCTCGCCCTCGACATGCGTGATGATGTGCTTGTCCATGGGACGTCTAAGAGCCTTCTCAAGGGCCGCGCCGTGCGACGCGAACACAGCCTCGAGGCCAATGTTATCGGGATCCGACACAACGTGATACTCCATGCGAACATCATCCGTGGGCACCAGGCCAGCCTTCTTTCGCAGACGCTGCACGCGGTTGATAATCTCACGTGCCAAGCCTTCCTCTGCCAAGCCAGGGTATTGCTTCATGTCTAACAGAATGAGGACGTCGTTGTCTGTGTTAGTCTCGAAGTGCGCCGTTGCCTCGCTCTCCTTCAACTCGCGTCGCACGACAAGGTCACCGGCGTCGAGCTTGATTCCGTCGATGTCAATGGTTCCGTTCAACAGATAGTTCTTGACAGCCTCGCTTGTCAAAGTGGCGAGTCCCTTCTTCACACGCCCCATGTCCTTCTTGAGCTTCTTGCCTAGAACGGGCCAGTCAGCAACAGCAGTGTACTGCACGTTGTACTGGTCCTCGTCGGAAGTGAGGACGAGATCCTGCACGTTGAGTTCCTCCTTGATGTATGAGGAAAGAGTCTCCACGTCAGCCAGGTAGCCGGGGTCACGGTGGATGACTACCAAGGTCTTCAACGGAGTCTTGAGGCCCATCGTCCTTCGCTCACGAGACACGCGACCCAGCTCAATGACCTTCTGCATTCGGCTCACGCGACGCTCAATGTCCGCATCGAAAAGCTCTTTTCGCACATCGGGGAAGGGGAGGAAGTGAACACTGCGGGGATCGTCACCGAGCTGTTCTTTAGGAATGAAGGGGCGGAGTTTCTGGTAGATTGTTTCAGTGATGAAAGGAGTGAAAGGAGCAAGGCCACGGCAGAGGGTGAAGAGGACCTCGAATAGGGTGTCAAGGGCGTGTGTCGTATCAGCCAAGCCATTCTCGCCCTTTAGACGTTTTCGGTTGAAACGAATGTACCAGTTAGTAGTGTTGTCAATGAGCCCGAGAAGGCGCGGGACAACAGTGTAGAGGCGGTATCCTAAATAGTGTGTTAATATTAGACACCGTGTAAGCACGCCGTCGTAATGGTTGCTGGCTACAACTTACCGTTCATCTCCTCGTTGACAAACTCTAGCAAGCTCTGGCAGGTAGCCAAGATCCACTTGTCCATAACATTGTCATTCGATTTGCCGTTCTCTGGATTCCACACATAGTCGACATTCTCAATCTTCTTGAGGAGTGCGACTTGGGCGTCGAAGAACTTGTAACTGTTCCATAGTGGAAGGAGGACCTTGGCAACAACCTCCTTGACACCAGCCTCCTTGAATCGGAGAGGCTCGGCACGGACAACGGGGGAGTTGATGAGGTACAGACGGAGGGCGTCGGATCCATATTTGGTCATGACAATTTCCGGGTCAGGATAGTTCTTTAGACGCTTCGACATCTTCTTTCCATCCTCAGCGAGGACGATGCCGTTGACGACACAGTTCTTGAACGGCGAGATACCGAACAAGTGTGTGCCCAAAACAACAAGGGTGTAGAACCAACCTCGCGTCTGGTCTAGACCCTCGGCAATAAAGTCACCAGGGAAAGAGTCCATGAATTTATCCTTGTTCTCGAAGGGGTAGTGCTGGCTGGCGTAAGGCATGCTACCAGACTCGAACCAACAGTCGAAAACTTCCTCGACACGCTTCAAAACACCCTTGCCGGTCTTGCTTGGGATAGTGATGTGGTCGATCTTGTCACGGTGAAGATCGGTGATCTCTCCTTCGTATCCACTGAGGGTCTTGAGTTCCTCAATGCTGCCAATGCAGATTCTCTCTTCCATGTCCTCACTCGCCCAGATGGGGATGGGAGTTCCCCAATACCGGTTACGCGAGACATTCCAGTCACGGGCGTTGGTGATCCAGGCAGAGAATCGCTTTTCCTTGACGAAGGATGGGACCCAGTGAGATCCCTCAATGGTGTCCAACATCTGGGGGATTATTTCGGGAATACGGATGAACCATGAAGGCACAGCGCGATAGATCAAGGGGGTATCCGATCGAGGGCACATTGGGTACGAGTGTCGAAGCTGAGACTCTGCTACTAGTCTTCCGTTGTTCTTGAGGGTCTTGATAATGGCCTTGTCTGCTTCCTTAACATGAAGGCCAGCAAAGTCGGGCACTTGGCTGGTGAAATGACCAGTTTCGTTAACTGGGTCGGGAGGGGATCGGTTCTCGTTGATGACGCCGTTCTCGAACGCAACATTGTAATCGTCCTCACCAAAGGCCGGGGCCTGGTGAACGATACCCACACCACTGTCATCCTTGACGTACGCAGCGTTGACAACCCGGAAGCCAACATCCTTGAACTCCTCGTAGAAATAATTGAAAAGCGGCTCGTATTTCCAACCAAGCATGTCCTTACCGGTGATCTTTTCTAGCACCTTGAACTTAGCCTTCTTTACATCCTTGTAGACGGTCGATAGAAGCTTCTCTAGGAGGATATAGTTGTTTCCAGACTTCTCATCGAAAATCTTGACGTATGTGTAGTCTGGGTTGGCAGCGAGGAGAACGTTGGACGGCAGGGTCCATGGGGTTGTTGTCCAGGCAAGGAGATGGGTCTTTGGGTCATCGACAAGTGGAAACGAAACCACAACGGCGGGGTCTGTGACGTCCTGGTAGTTTTGATTCGCTTCGAAGTTGCTGAGGGCAGTAGTAAGAACAGTCGAGTACGGCATCACGCGGTACCCCTGGTACACTTGGCCCTTGTCGAACAGTTGCTTGAAGACCCACCATTCGGACTCCATGAACGTGCAGTCCATTGTCTATAAGTAGACACGATTTACATCAGTAAATGTTCAGGTGAGACTGACAGATATGGCAGGGCAGGTTTTTCTCACCTTATAGTCATTATCAAAGTCGATCCAACGACCGAGTCTCTCGATAGTATGCCTCCACTCGTTGGCGTAACGCATGACGATCGAGCGGCATTCGGCGTTGTACTTCTCGAGTCCAAGCTCCATGACGGCTGCCTTACCCGAGATTCCCAACTTCTTGTCAATTTCGTGCTCGATGGGAAGGCCATGGGTGTCCCAACCGAAACGACGCTCAACATGGAAACCCTTCATTGACCAGTACCGGGGGATAATGTCTTTGATTGTGGAAGCGAGAAGATGGCCATAATGCGGGAGGCCTGTCGCGAAAGGGGGGCCATCGTAGAAGGTATAACGAGGCCGGCCTTCAGATAGCTCGACCTACATGCGCACAAGTAGTGAGGGGTTAGCTTTCAGTCAACTCAACGGTGTGATTCCTTTGAAGACGAAGTAGGGGCGCCAAGTGGACCTACCTGTCTCTCAAATGCCTTGAGCTCCCGCCATAGCTCAATAACTTTGAGCTCTTCCTTTGGGAAGTCGATGGACATGACGGTTTTGGGGGATTCGTGGAACCCCGCGATGGCACACTTGAAATCGAAAGGAAGACAGAAATGGGTTCTATAGACGTTGAAAATTTTATTAGAATAAAATAAGTCTAGCGAAGGACAAAATCTGGAAAAAGTTGACTCTTACAGGACTATATGAGAGTGAATCCCGTACAATGACTCACGGGAGCTTAACCTCTTGACAGTGTGGCACACGCCGAACAATTTTTTGAAACGGCATCAATTCGTGGTTCGCCGCGGGGTTGTGGTGGGGTTGTGCTCCAAACGGGAAAGAGGGGTGGTGCTGTGGTAACGTTTGCACCGCCACACCCCCAGCTGTGGCTCAAACTCAATATCCCCCCCCCCGATAGGTATGTTGACATTGCCGGGTGCTGTATCCTAAGGGGCTTCTCGAGCCTCAACTCCTTTGCACACACAACTACACATTTTCCAGTCCAGTGTGCGCGTCTCCTCTCTCCGATCATGTCCTTCCTCTTCGGGCGTGCCCGAGCACGCACTGCCGTGGATCTTCCTCGGCAGGCGAAAGAACAACTTAGATCTCCGAAGCCCAAGACGGACGAACTCGCCAAAGTGTTGAACCAAATGAAGCTTGTCCTCCAAGAAGAGGGCGATACAAGCCCCGACCAAATCTACCACCTCGTCACGGGTATGATTGAGGAAGACCTCCTATTTCTCCTCGCACTAAACCTACACCGCCTACCTTTCGAGTCCCGCAAGGATACGCAAGTTATCTTTTCGTACCTATTTCGCTTCCGGCCGCCTGGCGCGTCCCCCAAATCCGATCCTGTGGCACTATCCTACGTCGTCAACCAGCGTCCGCAGGTTTTACTTGAACTGTGTCGCGGTTACGACCACAAAGAAAGTGCTACGCCCGCCGGGTCTGTGCTGCGGGAGGTGCTCAAGTCGGAAGCAGCGGCGGCCGTTATTTTCTATGACGACGGTGAAAAAAAGGGGTCGAGCAACTATGGTCTTTCGGCCATTGAGCGCGATAAGCCTCAAACTGGCAACGGTGTATTCTGGCGCTTCTTTGACTGGGTAGATAAGAGCTCTTTTGAAGTGGCCGCCGACGCCTTTACAACATTCAGGGTTGGTCCCTCCACCGCTCCCCCTCAATCCTCGTTTCAGACTAACAACCTCAACCCCATGCCAGGAACTTCTCACCAGACACAAAGATCTTGTACCCCGTTACCTCTCCACCAACTTCGACCTATTCTTCACTCGCTATAACACAACCCTCGTCCAATCCAACAGCTACGTCACAAAGCGTCAATCCATTAAACTCCTCGGCGAGATCCTCCTCGACCGGTCCAACTACAACGTCATGACGGCCTACGTCGACAGTGGCGACCACCTCAAGATCTGCATGAACCTCCTGCGCGACGACCGCAAGATGGTCCAGTATGAGGGGTTCCACGTCTTCAAGGTCTTCGTCGCCAACCCGCATAAGTCCCTCGCTGTGCAGAAAATCCTCATCATGAACCGCGAGAAACTCTTGACTTTCCTATCACACTTTTTAGAGGACCGAACGGACGATGAGCAATTCATCGACGAGAGGGAGTTTTTGATTAAACAAATCAAGGGCATGCCTGCTTCGCCAGTCCCACCCCAACCTCGATGATGAGCTCATTCCAAACCTGAAAAGACACTTTCCTACACCTTGATGATGGCTAACAAAAAATACAAAAAACGAAATACGAAGCCAAAAAGGAGCAGAATAAAAACAAGGAAACCATCACGAGAGGGACGGCTACCTGCATCCGGCTCCGCCCGGATACGTCCGGCTACAACCCAACCGTAGCACTAACGATAACGATTCTTGGCTTGCTTGCACATATATGGAAACGTCTCGGCCGTCGAGGAGAGAGAACACATTGGTTTGATGGGCCCCGGTGACAAGAGACACAGATGCATTTGTTTTCTTTTTTCTTCTAAACTGTACGTACATTATCGCATTCTGAAGTTCGTAAGGAAATCTTCAGGAACAATGGGAGCAGGAGTTTTTGCTTTTTTTTTTCTTTCTTTTTATCTGTGCATATCGATGGCAATGACTCGAAGTCTTGGATAGAATAGGCGACTGAGAGGCATTGCTTTTCTTCACTTTTGGGTTTCGTTGGATACGGACCTTTACGATGAGTTGGACAGAAATTAAAAGAATCAAGGGAAAGATAAGTACAAAAACAGAACATGCCAAAAGATTGTCATCTTTCTCAACGCCACGGGAGCCCCTACCAAGATATCCGATAATAAAAAACCAAAGAGTGCTACAATACAAGAAAACTGCTGAAGGTTCGAGAATCATTTTGGGGGGATGAGCAAAAACCAAAGACTAAAAATCGGCCGCACATCACATGCAAGCTACCTAGGTTTTTTTTTAACCTTGTCGGGGTTGCACGACAGGTCGCGGCCGCGAAAGCAAGACATTGACGCTCTCCTTTGCATTCTCCGTAGCCCAAATGCTTTTTGGCCCGCCCTTTCTCCATTCATCGCCCAGACCGTCCTCGCGACGTCCTCGGGGCGCCTCGCCGTAAATGACGTCCAAGTCTCTCTTCTGCGAACTCAACCACGCACGCACAAAGGTCACGGGGTCAGTGCCCAGGGATTTGAGGAAGGTGTGCTTGGCCTTAGACATGTTGATGGCCTGGACGAGGCGGGCAATTTGCTCATCGAGGGAGGCAACGTCGCGGAGGATTGCGTTGAACGAGTTGTCGACCAGAAAGGCTGCTAGTCGGTTGCGGAGGGGGTTCTCGACCATTACCTGTACGTCATAGATTGTCGGCTGTGGGTTGTCGTGGAACTCCTTGTCGACGCGAATCGTATAAGGGAGCGTGATTGGCGGTAGAGGGTGAAGGTGAGGACGGATATACTCTGAAAGCAAGGGGATGTGGCCGACATCGCCACGGGTGACAATCTATAAATGTCGTTAGCGAGACGAAATCACGGGCGTAAGGTTAAGGGGAATCGGGTGGTCGTACCTTTCTCAAAGGCTCGTCGCATCGGAAATTACGCTTCTCCTCATCTTCAAGAAGGTTATTGAAGTTGACATATTCCCACAGTCCCATGAGAATCTCGTCACGAGATCCTTCCTTCATATCAACGACATCTGCCAATTCGGGACTCAAGAGAAACCGTTCTGGGTCTTCGTGCCGGAAGAGGTGGATGTTCACGTTTACGTTGGAGTCGCCGCTTCGTCGGAAGGCCAATTCGTCGAAATCAGCAACTGGGGGCGCGGTAGGCGGTGCGTTTGGAGCGCGCTCAGGCTTCTTCCAGTCCAGGGGATTCGGAGGCGCACGTCCGTTGGGGAACTCTACCGAGATTCCTCTGAAGAAATGAGAGAGGCGCGGAGTAGGTGGTGCGGACTTTTCCTTGGGCGCGCCAGCATCCTCGCCCTCTGCCTGCTGCTCACCAGTGACATCTTGGTCGGGGACTGTGTCGTAACCATCGTCGAGGAGCTTTCCTTGGATGGTAAGTCGGTATGTGGAGTCGCGGCTTGCAAGTTCGAGAGAGTTGCCTTGTGTTTGCCAAGGTTGGTCCTCGACTGTGTTTGTAACCCAGATGCGAAGGGTTCGTGCCACCTAGGAAAGATTAAAAACATGAACAATGGGTATAAAGGGGCCGAGGGTCGAACCTTGACGGTCTTGTTAAGTGACTCGGCGAGATCGAGTCTCTTTCGTGACATGGTCGCGTCTAGGCGACGCTCATAAGTTTGCAAGCGATTGTAGAGCTGAACAACCTCGGGGTCAATTACGATGTCCTCCACACCCTCGGGCAGCATCTTGTCGGTAGGCTTCCGACTCTTTCGGCGCGCCATGTCGCCTCCTGGCGGGAGTTGTGGAGGAGGTTGCGCAAGCTGTTGCGGCGCCATCTGAACGGGCGCGTGCTGCTGGCCTTGAGGTGGCATGGAGCCTATCAATGAAGAGCGCCGAAAAGAAGAAGGCAGAATGTCAGCCTTGTCTTGCTGGAAACTGTTTTAAAAAGAAAAAAAAAACAGAGAAAATAAAGCGTAGATGGCCGAAAATTGGATGACTGGATTAACAGGACAGGCTAATATGTCCCACTACCAAACAGACGGAAGAAATGTATGATGATTCCAAACAGAAATAACAAATTAAAGTTTCCATCTAGATGGAAAGAACACGGGGGTAAAAAAAAAAAGAGTTCAACATACCAGCCGGTTGACGCCTACCCCTTTGGGGGGTCTGCTGTGGATACTGTCGAAATTGGCCCTGCATTTTGTCTTGTGCCGGAACAAGCCTGTCCTGGAGTCGTGAGATGCTACAACTAGAACAAAAGCAAACGTCTGCGAAATTATCGTGACGTGTTGTTGGACCAGGCGTCGCGGCGAAGGAACCTGTTGTGGGCTGGGTGGGTATCCAATTCATCACAGGGCAGGGGGCCAAAATTGTGGGTTTAGAACGAAAGTGGGTGTGCAAAGGGGGCAACCCATTCGCGACTGAAACGCGCAAGTTTTAGCGGGATGGCCTTTTCGCCTTGTGTGGCTGGAAAAACCAGGCTTGGTTGCCACGTGACCTCTTGGGATTTGGAATCTGTGGCGTTAACTAACCTACTGACACGAACGAGCCTCCATCAAGTAAGTCTACAGAGTACTTTCCAGCTACTTTCCAGTCTACATAATACTACCAAGGTCACTAGCAAGATGCCAAAGATGTTTGAATCGATGTTTAAAAGAGTATTAAAATCATAATATTTGGTGAACAAGACCTCACCCGCTCCAACCCAGTCTACTTTAAAAACTGTGGGATAGATGAAGGAAAACGAAACATTTAGAAAAGAGAGGGGCTGTAAAGGAAGCATTCATGACCAGGGTATGAGACTTGGGTTCATATCGATGTCGGTGTAAGCACAACTGGCTATTCCATTGACGTATTCCCCAGCCAAAGCGTGTCACCCACGAAAACAAACATCATGCCAAAATGTAAGAGGAGAAAACAAAATGGAAAAGTTTTTATTTGCCGAAATCTAGGCAGGACTGCACGGACGGGGAAATTAAAGAAGCAGCCCTTACATCACGCTTATGATGGAAGACGAATGAAAGAACAGGGGGTGCGGATGAGGACAAAATGAAAGGGGAAAGGTGAAGACACAATATAGAGTTCCTCTTCTCTAGTATAAAGAGCCTGTGGGCACGGCATGCGTATATGTGTGGTTTGGTAATCGCCGAGAATCTGATTCTAGGCATTGTGAAGCATCCATGCGCTTAGATGGCTGATATGCGGTTATGCCATCTTGGGGTGTTGGAGATGCGACTAAAAGGCGGCTGGGGTCAGTCCACTTTTGGACTGCCGTTTGCTGAACCGGTGGTTTCTCTTGGCCGATTCATCCACGCCAGGCTGCCCTTTGCTGAGGTGGTTTCTCCCACTCCGCTCATTGCCATAGCCCTCAACATACTGGTCGAGGGTGCTGGCGGGGCTTGACATGCCAGAGGGGATTTCTCCGAATCTATTATCGCCCTGGTAGGAATTTGCTGCATTTTGGGCAATTGCAAGGTCCTTGGCTAAAGCGAGAGACTCGATCCATTCGTTAACCGAGGCCACGCTTGGGGATCCCGAAGGCAGTCTAGGTTCTTCGAATGTATAATGGATACCACCCTGTGATGCAGGCAAACAGGTGTTAGCTCTCCATCTCACTCGTCCCGAAATTCAAGGTATGTCGTTTGCACTCACCGTATCAACACACCAAACCATTTGGCCCTTTACATCCATCTGACTTCTCCAAACGCAGTCGTGGGACAGGAGAGAGATATCCTGCTTAGAGCGCTTCTCTTCTCCGCCAGCAGGCGCCAGGATAATACGCCCACCAGTTGTGACGAGCACCAATCTCTGACGCTTTTTTGTTGTGCTGCCGCCAAAGAAACGCGAAAGCTTTTTATGTCCATCGCCTTCTCCCTTGCCATGAGAACTGCTCGGCAGGGGCATTGATACAACCATCAAATCACCGAGTTTTAGAATTCTCTCGTTAGGCCGTGTGAGGACAGACGACCATTCGATATCGAGGGGTGTGGGAGGCGGGATCTCGCCAACCGTACGTGCTGACCTCGCAGCGCCACCACCGTGACTGGGAGCCTTTTGCTGCGACTTCAGCTGCGATTGCCCACGCGACAAGTTTGCGGGTGGGGGGGCCGAGCCAAAACCGTTGAGCTGGATAAGGTTTGGCTCCTGAGTGGGCGCGATATATGGGCGGAGTCGGGGTGCCTTGGCTCTCCACAGCGACTTTCCAAACGGTTGGCCGTCAAAGAACTCGTGGTTCTTGATGTGCTCGATGGTTAGCCGGCGTGCAGGGTCGGTGACCAGACACCGCTCCACCAGATCGCGGGCAGCCGGTGGGAATCCGGGAGGGAATTCGTATTCGAGGCTGACAATCTTCTGGAATGTCAAGTATTCGGAACCAGCCTTGAAAGGCGGTCGGCCGGCTAGGAGTTGGTATATGATGCAGCCAAAGGCCCACAAATCACTAGCCTTGCAAGCAGCCTTGTTCGTTAGCAGCTCGGGGCTTACGTACTCGGCTGTGCCGACAAAGGAGGCGGCTCGGTCGTCGGCGTTTCCGTCGCCGCCATTAGGTAAACCACGGTCATCCGAGTCGGACGCCTCGCGGGGGTCGCGGAGCAGTTTGGCTGTTCCAAAGTCGGTAATCTTGACGTGCATCTGGTCGTCTAGAAGTACATTTTCAGGTTTCAAGTCGCGGTGGATGACGCCTCGCGAGTGCATGTACTCGATGGCGTCGAGAATCTGAGCGCCGTAGAAACGGGTGCAGTCAACATCGAAGGTGCCCGTCTTCTTGAGCACGCCTAGGAGCTCGCCTCCGTTGCACAGGTCAAGGACATAGTACAGGCATGACTCGTCTTGGAATGTGTAGTAGAGGCGTACGATGCCCGGGTGCTCGGTGAGTCGGTTTAGCGTGTTTTTCTCTATGTTGACGTACTTGATCTTCTTCTCCTTGATGATATGCTTCTTCTCCAGCACCTTTACGGCATATTCTTTCAATGTTTGGCGGTCAGTCGCAAGGTAGACGGTACTATACGAGCCTTCACCGAGGACACGGCCAAAATTGAAGTCGCGTACGCCCTTCTTGACGTGTCGAATCACGGTACGGCCGTTCGCATCCACCTCTCGTCTCACACCAACTGCAGCCCCCCGGTCCTTCCATTCTTCGCTATTTCGGGGCATCGAGTCGTTGGGGCCAAAGGCGGCAGGCGGTCCTCCTGCGGATGCTTGCTGAGTCTGAGAGGGTTGGCCTGAGGTAGAATTGCTGGACGAGACATAACCACCAGCCATGCCACGCGAGCTACGGCGAGGAGGAAGTGAACCGGTGGGTCCAGAACCCGCGGGGAGAGGTGTTCGGTCGTATGCTCGATCTCGCTGGCTCGGCTCGCGAGAAGGATAGCCCGAAGAAGAATATCCTTCGCCCCGCGTCGCCATGTACATTGATCTTGAAGCGTCCTGGCGGTGATTATTAGAGAGAGCGGCTATGGCGTCCATGTCGGAGGATAATGGTGCTTGATGAGGAGCCAAGCTCGTCGATAAGGGCCGTGATGTGTGAGAGGATGTGGGTTGGTTGGGTTGGCCACGAGGGTCGGGTTGGTACTGCTGCTGATAGGCCGCGTACTGCTGACGGCTGATGTCGTAACTATTCTGATGGGCCATTGAGTGACTGGGTTGGGAATCGGTAGATATCGGCTTGGATGCGTCTCGACGGGATGATTGTCGGGAGGGCATGTTTGAGGGTGATGGGGAGGTAGACAGGGTAGAGGTCAAGTTGGCGGATAGAATTCTCGCATCTTGAGGATTCGCGTCCGGTACGATGTCACGCGGATTGTTGATATGGGCATCAATCGGCGAGTGGCTTCGGAGTTGGTCGTCGGCTGGAAGGTTGAGGTCAGGGGAAGCTGTTGGAGGGGCATCATCGGGGTTGGCTATTCGAAGGCCACCCAGTGCCCTCGACAAACTGAGATCACCATTCATGGTCCCAGTATGGAGAGGGAAATGAGGTGGGCTTTTGTGGGAGAAGGGAGGGGGAGGAAGGTGAAGCCGCACCAACCCAAGAAAAAGGTGGTGATGCCAGAACGGAGGGACGGGCGCGGGCGCGGGCGGCGGAGGGGGTGTGCGAAGTTGACGGGTGAGGTTCAAAGCGGAGGTTTATAGTATCGGGTGGCCTATGTTTCGTGGTAGGGGAGCGATGGGGGCGGACAGTGCCAACATTTGGGGTACCGACTCTCCTGTACAGGGCTGCCAAGGGATCCTTAGGGCAGTGCTGTAGGTATGATGTGTGCCAGGAGGTCTTTATACTACGCACTGTGTACGCATGCATTCACGCCTTACGGTTGATGGAGGAAGCTTTTTTTCCTTTCTCTGGTTATCTGGTCAGAGAAAAACTCCTCGACGGCATCATCTTTATTTTGTCTTGATCTTCATATCTGGTCTGAACCAAGTCCAATTTTCATTCAAGGGGCTGTGTACAGCTCAGCATTCGTTTTACTTTTAATACGGAGTATTCACTTTGTAACGGAGCCAAAAGCAAACAGAACCACCCACAACCCGAAGTAACCGTTTGATTTCAGCTTTCGTCTGGACAGGGGTCCAGCTGTGTCCAGCTGTGTTCTAGAGACAGCACCACAGCTCCGTGTTCTGCACGATGCTGCGGGATGACCACATAGGTGTCGTAACAAAGTCCGGAAAGAATTGCGTATGCTGATAGAATCATCACGATCTCGAAGTCTTCATGATTAGTTGTGTATCGCGCCCGAGGTTGCTTCGGCGCTTTACGTGCAGTCAGTATCAAGTACAGTGCATAGTGCTTTCTTGCACAGTACTCGTTTTCCTCGACAGAAAGTACCCAAAATTTTCTTCCTGCGACCAAAAAGGAAACCTTGGTGAAATTACTTTCTCAAAGAGGAAAAAGAATATAATAATCAAACTCTGTACGGAGTACGGAGTAGACGAAGCGACAATAACACAAAAACGGGAATGAAGAGGAAGACCAAAAAGAAAAAAGCCCCGATTTGTCAAGCTTCTTTTAGCGATATGAGCTCGATAACACGGAGTAATTCAGGGCTCTTGACCCTGTGGAGAAGTGCTGTCTGTCCAGTCTGACGTATGATGGATTCTGAGCCTGTGAACGGAAACGGGGCACCACTCTTGACATAAATAGCCCAATGATGCGAATTGTAATTACTTACTCCTAATACTGCTCTGTGTTTTCTGCTTTGTGTCGTTTTCAAGAACTCCTTGAGGAAATAAGCCATGCCTCTTTTTCTTTTTACTTTTGCTTTTGTCCGCTATGGCCCTTAGACCCGGGACTTGCCCAAGGCCAAGGTTGGACGGCGGCCCCCGTTATGACATAGTGCAATTAAACTTACGGGAGCAATTTGAAAGCCTTGCAAATGAGACCCCCCCGAGATGGGGTCTGAGTCATGATGTGCTTAAATGTTCCAATGACTGAGAAGCAATCATCTTATTCCAATCCTTTCTTTACAGAAACTCGTCACTCAAAGCAAAGGGCCAGCGCCACTTCAAGTACGTACGTGCATGGATGTAAATAGTTCAGATGCTTCTTTCCTCGGCCGCAGCTTGCTAGCTTACCTCATCATGCCAGAACCAATCACCAAAAAAACAAGGTTAAAGATGGGGAATTTCGATTGCTTCGAACTTTCCATTGTGGCTTGTATAAGCTTGCCAACCCATCCACGTCATGGCGCCACACAGCTCATCGACGCTGCGCCGCCTTCACTCCAACGAAGACGAATGTGAACCTTACTCCGTAAGCTCGACGATAACTCTGACAACGGCCTTTCCCGCTGGGGGTTTCGCAGTAACGGGGCTTCAATTTCCTTCTAGCGCCCGAGCACTACCGACGCATCCCCAGATGAATCTAAAAATAAACCAGGCGTTCACGCGCGCGGCCTTTTCCCTTGACGGAATCTATCTAACTTGACAAATTCTCGTATTGGGCTCATCCACAATGCTTTTCGGCCAAGCTCGCGGCGTGCTAAGCGAGACTCCAATCCAATGCCAGTGTATCGAGGATCCAAATCTTCCCACTCTCCTATGCCGGCTTTCTCTCACAGCTCTTTCGGCCGTATTGGGCTCTGGCGTGCCAAGACATAAAGCAGTAGTGGCTTTCATATGCTGTTGAGTGATGTAAAGCTGAATATGTAGACTATCCTTGTAGCCCGCCTCTGCTATCTCACCACGCTTCAGCGTAACGCAAGTACGGTGGGAATTTCAGATGTGGCATTGCGCCTGCCTCGGGCAATTAAACAACCATCTTATGCTCGAGGAAGGCACGAGCGTGCTTGATAGGGCTCTCTTTCCAAGGAATTGATAGCTGCTACTGCCGCGATGCAGGTGCTGTTTCGCTTACAGAATGCAGGGGTCGTGTGTAAGGCCAGTGTTGAAATGCCATACTAGCATACAACTTATGAGTTCTCTACTTCCACTTGGAAACATTAGCTTGTTAGGATATATCGATCGTCAACTATTGGCCTGTACTCTCAACACTACACATAATGATCCGCTTACAGCCAACTACTATCCCTTTGACAACACGTGAACTCGGGGACCTCGGCAGGAGAAGCCACTATCGCAGATATCTTTATGCCAACGAGCCGAAATCTGCTCCGTGCCGAGAGGACAAGTTGACCAAACCATATGCACTCGACCCTCTACCGTTTGGCATGTCAGAACTGTACAGTGTTGGGAAGGAAGAGTCTCGGTCGGATAGTCAGCCCCAAAGTTCGGAATCTGATGGTATTCGGGAGCAGCAGACTGGCAAGGGAACTATCGACATCTTTGCAAACCAAGAAACGGCGCAAACATCTTCGCCTAGTACCGTTTCCTCTCATGATGTCAATTGGAGATCTGTTGCTCGCTCACTTGTGCTTCGGCCAAAGCAAACCACTAAGAACTCATATCACAGCGGACGACACGATGAGTCCATGCCACAAACGGAGAACTGGGTGCTTTACACGGAAACTGGAACACGGTATCCAGTTCGGAGGGCCAGGACCGATGCTACTGCCCAGTCAACCGTGGCGGAGAGTGGCCAGAGAAGTGAACCGGTCTTCGGGTCCATCTCCAGGGGTCATCGAATACCCGTTTCCCAATTATCGAGCCAAGTCCCTTCAGATGGTGTATGGATTCCTCCCCTCGCCCCCTAGGATAACTTCAATTGGCTTACTAGACGTGCTTTCGCAGGCTCTGGCGCCAGCCAGCGCAGAATTAAATTCATCGCCTCCAAGAAGAACCCAAGCCCGGCCCATGACTCCCACCCCAAGGATGCGCTCCATGCCGCCTCCACGTGAGCGCCGTGGCAGTTCGGTGAGAACACACCTGTGAAAAGACAAACCAAAAAAGATGCCATGACTGACAGGGTGGCCACTGGTGGTTTGACTACGTCATGGACAGCCCAATCCTAGAAGCTCGATCTTTGCCTCAGCGCGACGTCTACTTAGCACCCGTCCTCCTGCACGGCAAGTGTCACCTGAACTGCCCATCCATGACAGGTATGCTCGTGGTTCGGGTTCGGATGACGCCTTTAGTTTCCCGGCATCGCAGGGGAATTTGCAATCTCGTACCCCCGGTTATGACGACGCCGCTGAACCAACCGACCAGCCCCAGGCACCCGATCAGTTCGCTAGTGCACGCCACGGAAGCCGCCCCGATTACCACCGTGTTCCGACGGGGAGTCGCTCTACCAGGACACAGCGGCACTAACGTAGGAAATGCGACTCGATCCCGAAGGGTATGGTGTACCCAGGACTATGCGGTTTGTTTGGAGGGTTCGAAACGAACGGCCAGACTCTCGAGGCTCGAAACCCGGTGAGCGTTTCCTTGCCAGGTGGCTAAAAGGGCAACTAAATGCGTAGTAATAAACATGGGTCAATGAAGTGGGTGATGCCTCTTTAAACGAGGGCAATGTAAGAAGTATACATAAGGTAAGGAAAATCCCAAGACGAGCTTCAAGATAGAGCTTTAGTATTCATTTGGCAAGACAATCGCGGCGTTTCCTCTTTCTATTGTTTTGGTACAGGTGGCTAGTCTACCCTGAGTCGAAGACTTCGTTTACAACAAGGTCATCTTGCGATTGGGTTCCGACGAGAGCTCGGAGCGGTTCGTTTTGAATATGGACTGAGGGTTTCTGGTCACGGTCGGTGGTTTTGGGTTCGGTAAAAGGAAATACTGCATGCTTCTTGAAATGCCCGTCCGATCGAGGGTATCAGCGCGACAGAAGAAAATGAAGGCTGCTTTGGAGGTGCTCGAGAATTGATTTCCTAAAACTGGTATGTCTTTTCAAAGGAGTATCATCGATGTCTCTCAATCGAAATCGTGCTAGAAATCAGGTCGCTCTAATACAGTAGTCGATGCGAACCTGGTTGTTCTTGGCAACGGACAATTGTTTTCGACCCAGGAGAAGAACGAAGATGCAAACCAGCTCTCCGCACTGGAAGGTAGTATAAGCTCAATTGTCTTGATTACCAAGAGATGAAACCACGGTGTTGATGCAAGATACTGAGCGCTACGATTTCCTGTCTGTTCTCGGGGATATCCTAGTAGCGTTTCACGGGGGAAAATAACATAAGTGGCCTCTTGGGATGCAACAAGGCCAGATGGGCCTCCGCGGAGATTCATCCATCTTGCTGTGAGTTCTGCCACCGTGCCGCGGTCTAAGCCGTGCCGATCACCGCTCAAGACTGGGTCAGGTAACGGGGATGGCGGCGTAGATACGACATGCCTCGGGAAGGTCCTAGCGCTCAAAGCACACCATATATGGGTCAAATTGCCTGCTCAACTGGGCTCGGAGCCGGATAGGCGCCTGGAAGATAGAGTTGTATCTAAGCGACTCTTGGCTATCAAGTGGTCCTTTGCGGAGCAGCTTGGCCAAATCCTCCTACCTCCACGGGAGGAGAGAAGGGCGTGCACATCCACGGAAATGATACAGAGTAGGCAGGAGAGAGATGATCGTCATGTTGGCAGCGGTGTACGACGCGATTTGTGTGTGGCACACTGCACAACTCCCTACTCGGAAATGGTCCAGCTCTTTCCGGAACGCATCACCTCAAATTAGCCAGGCCGACGTGATGGGTTTATCCACTTCGTTGCATAGCCGGTTCAAGGTTTTGCTGTGATAATAGTCGCGGCGCCAATATCCATTGTCCTCGGGATGAAGCAGGGCATGATACTCTTTCATTTAGACAAACTCAGGGTGACGGTCGAGATAATATTGATTCCGGCTACTATCGGCATTACTTGAATATTCCCAGGGCCAGCATGAGGCATTTCTCAAATACCAAGGATTGAAGAGAGCGGTCCGGGCTGCAGGAGTTTGGTTGCAAAGGAGGCGCAATTCAAAAGGTCCCATTGAGTGTTTCAATTGCAAACGATCCCATTTGCATATGGGAATCGGGTACGATGGCCTAAACCAAATTGGATCTCATTGAAGCAATTGTGAGTTTTGACCCATCCTTGTTGATTCGAGCCGATGGGGTCGGGGTTAGGCCAGCATCGCATTTCGATGAAAAGAATCAAATACGCGTAGATGATTCAAGCCGTTGGAAAAGGCATCGACATTCTAATATATCATATTATCAGATGTGGTGGTGAGAGAAAGGAAGTGGTTGAAAGAAATGAGAGTACGGAGTAGATGATTCCAGTTGGTTCTGTGGGGTTCTGTGTTGGGAAAGAGCAAGGGGAGTACGTGCGTGCACTAAGATAAAGTGCTGCCGAATTTCTGGTGATAGCTTTTCCCCAATAAACCTTGCTTAAGCCTCGCCCAAATTCATACACTAGTCTTAAGTGTATCGAGCATCCTCCACGATCGAAAACTTCATGCAAAGACATTGGTCCATTGTGGCAAGCCTCGCGAATATTCTTACCATCAAGTTATTCCCCTATTAATTGTTCTTTGAACACAGAAAAAACATTCCGAGCCAAATCACCTCATTTGTCTGATCCTTGCGGGACGAACGAAACATCCTTCTGGTTAGGTGTAAATCAAAGGTCAAGAAAAAAAGACACGAGTTGGCCAGTTCTGGAATTAAGAATCAGATCTACGCCCGCTCTCCCCACGTTCCCTTCTCTCCGAGGTGGCAGCATCGCCAACTTGAACCACGCGACATATTCGCACGGGGTCACAACACACACACCAACTCAGTCTCACGCGTGAACCCCCAAACTTTCAGTTTGTCTTATTAGGCAAACAAGGATATTTATTACATGCACCTTGACCGGGCTCCTACGGCCTTGTTACAGTCTGCGCGCACCCTCGTATCGCCTGCATCAGCCGGACGCCGACTACTACATCCCTTCTCGCTACAGGGATTCGAGCCGTCGCACACCTATTTCGTGGGGTTGGGGGTCAGGTCTTTTATTGCGATTGCTCATTCTCGCGGAGCAGCACGTCATTCAGGAGTCGAAAGACGCAAGCGACGCCACTGTCTCTCAGCAGCGCAGAACTTTTCACCTGCAGTGGGGGCACCACAACCAAGTACACAGATTAGCAGCAGAATTGCCAGTAATATCCGCACTATGACTGGCTCTGGCGCAAACTGTCGGGCAAACCTCGACGGAAGCCCTATGGGCGAAGAAACCAGCCCCAACAGCGGCAGCGCACTCGGCCAGTCCGGTCCGAGGACGCAGTTCTCAGTATCTGGAGGGCATGTTACCGAATTATCCGGCCAAGAAGAGGAGGTGAAGGAGGAAAACCAGAAGAAAGGTCCTGTACTCGCCTTGCCTCCCGCTGGCGAAACGACGACGACGTTGGACATGAGTGACGGGAAAGCATCGGCCAAGCTAGACCACCTAGGCCCGCTTGTGGTCAACGCCGATGGCACCCTTGCGCGGGTGGCTAATTGGGCTGAGATGTCCGATATCGAAAGGGAAAACACACTGCGGGTTTTAGGCAAGCGGAATAAAGAGCGTCTCGCCACTTTGAGGGCTGCGCGCGGCGAGACTGAAGGAAAGGAATGAATATCGGGTCTATTTTCTTTTCTTTTCTTTTCTTTCTAATATCCAAGTGATCTGTTTGATAGTAATGTATTATTTATCCATTTGAACAAAAGCTGGCAACTGGAAACCAGGTTGAAGCTATTGTGTGCGTCCTGAGAGTGAGATCGATGAACGGCCTAACAGTGTAACACATTACGGAATCACAGCGACGGCTGCTCACGATGTTGAAGGCATTGCCGGATCAAAACAAGATATCACAATAAAATATATAGCAGCAAATGTTCATTTCATCATCCATATTCATCTTCTATGGCATATATGATATATATCTATATCCCGCCACCCCGCGCTACCCCCATAAGCTGCTAGTAGAGACGCTGCTTACATCTTCGTGCTTAGTGAAGTCCTCCCGTATAAGGGGTGAAGTCCATGTAAGCCGCTCCTCAGAAGAGTAAAAAAGGATACTTGAAAGAAACATAACATATACATAGGGAAACCAAAAAAAAAAAAATCATGACAATATATAGCATGTTGCCCCCCTTCACCACTTTGTGTGTGTATCAACTCCGTGCCAATAATCCAAAATAAAACCAGGAGCCCATTCCAGTAATGGAGCGCTTGACCATCATGTGGGTAAGATAATCATGATTCCGAGAGACCAATATATGACGAACAGGGCGAAAGGTGTCGGGCTTGTGCGTCAACCGTTGAACCCATGCTCTTTTTTCTTCGACTGTTGTTTTTTCTTTCTTTTTCATCGAAACTTCGAGTGTTCGAACCTCGTGATTCTTCTCGATCATGCCTTACTAGAGTCGGATGTCTTGACGGCGTCGCTGCTGCCCCCGTTCTTCTCAAGGACCATGTTCTTTAGCCACTTGTTCTCCGTCTCGAGCTCATGAATGCGGCTCTCGAGGAGGGCGACCTTCTCGGACATCTCCTTGGCAGACTTTTCGAGGGCCTGCTCACGCTGCTTCTTCTTGACGCGGAAGCGGGCGCTGGCGGCGGTGTTGCGGCGGCGCTTGTCCTCCTCGGCGGCCTGACGGGAGGCGTCCTCGAACTGAAGCGCCTTGTCGGGGCTAGCCATGGAATCCGAGTTCCTCTTCTCCCCTATCCGAGGGGCAACCGACTGGTGGTGCTGTGGCTGGGGTGGCTGCTGTTGCATGTACGAAGGCGCTGGGTTGTATACAGCTTGGCTTGGCTGAATGGGCTGTAGGTTGATGGTGTCGGGATAGTTCCCGATGCCTGCTGAGTAGGGAGGGAAATCGGGGAAGTTGAAATCTGCTACCATTGTGAATGTGCGGTTAGCGCCGAGTATCGTCGACTGTGGCCGGGCATTGCGCCGGGGAAAGAAACGGAGGGGTGAGTGTGCCGAAGATTAAATCGGATAACGGAGGGAATAAGAGAAAAGAAGAGAAAACCAGCAAAAGGCCGATTGGCGTGGAGCACGCGCTGGGATAAGAGACAAAAGAGGCTAGTAGAAGTGAATGGGAGACTGTAGTTGGTCGGTTTGAAATGGGGAATTCTTGCACACATCGCAGGGAACATGATGACATCGGGGAATTGACCAATTACCCCATCAGGAAAGCGGGCCAAAAGTCACGGGGAATTGCACCATCCAGAGCCAACGCCCGCAGCGACGGCGGGTCCATGGCGCGGATTGGGGGGGGAGAGGGAAAAGAAACTCTGAAAAATGTAGGGATTTGGACGGGATTTGCAGTGCTGAGTGAAAAAGGGTTTTTTCCGGTGATGAGACAGGACACATGCCAGGGAGGTGAAAATGGTGGATAACACGAACGCACCCCCAAACTGCCCCCCCCCCCCCCCTCCAACATACAACGGTGTTGCTAAAAAAGGGCCCCTCTCTCGATCACGTCAGACCCAGGACCACTTGGAACCGGTTGAAAAGGGAAAAGAGGGCTGGAAGGGTCTGCCAATGTGCACAATGAGATACTGACTCGAGCTTGGACCTAAATTTTTGACCTCTCGCCCATCTCGGGTTGTGCTTGTCAGTGACACATCTTGTGTGGGACAAGTTGAGTCAGAATTTGCGTGTGATTTGACAATTGGCCGACCGTTGCAAAGATAGATAGAAGCATAGAACAGGACACAAAAAAAGTCATGTGTTCCGGTCAGCCTCCCATCTCTATGCTGAGACTAAGCCAAGAGTCTACACACAGGTGCTTGTGTGTGAATTTTGTGCAGGGACACTGAAAGACCGGGTGGTTTGTCGCTTGAGTCATGGATTCGAGTTGTTGCCCAACACTCGTCCAATTTTTCCACATTGTGCAGTATGTCCAGCATATGCATCGCAGCCTCGGGCGGTAAAAGAAGCAAAAAGCAAAAGGCGATGGGGTAACCGGACATCATGTGGATGCCTGGATGGTTTCCAGGAACCAATAAAAAAGCCGACTCCAGAATACTTACTTGAGATAAAGTCGAGGCTTGTGAGGTCACCAATGGGAGATGTGGTGTCGCTTTCGTTGGTAGTAGATGCGGCTGTGGATTCCGCTGTAGGCTTAAGCGGATGTGCCTGGAAGTCTGTGTTTTGTCCGCTCTCAAAGTCGAAGAACTGAGTGTTGGTGAACATGGCGAGATCCTCCTCAATCTTGAAAGCCTCGTCCTCGTGGGTAGTCTCTGGACCGACAGCGTTGAGGTCGCGAAGAAAGTGGGAAACGTTGGGTCCCCGTCGGCCGTGGTACGTCGACATTTTTGGTGGCTAGACAGCGCTGAGCCTACGATATTCGAGTCTCTTCTTCAGGGAAAGGACTGTGATGCTTCCGTCGTGTGCGTCTGTGTCGTCCGGTGATTGAAATGACTTGGTTGAAATGACGTGGTTGAAATCGTCGAGTTTGATGACGAGGAGCGTTTGTAAGAGCGATTTGACTTGGGATGGAGGAAAGACGAAGTGTGTGAGGGATTAGACGAAGTGGGACACTGGCCTACTAAATTCCCTTCAAACCCTCGGGCAATACTCCGTACAGTAAAGAATGTGGCAGAGGGCGTGAGGGCGAGAGGAAGTGGGCAGAGAATGGGGGTACCCGCCGCAGACAAGAAATGCTGTTTGGGGGCCCCGCTCGTGGCAAGTTGGGACCTGGTAGGTATCTACGTGTATTACGGAGTACTCCGTACACCACCACCACACAAACACGCACGTTCGAACCGGTGACGGACCAATGCGACCGAATGAATGGCCAGTTACTCCAACGATATCGGATCAAGTGGTGGAATCCCGAGATCTTTACGAAAGAGAATCATGGTTAGAGATTTTTTTAAAAAGAATATTCGATGATACAATTTTACATCAATTTCCCAAAGAGTTTCAATTTCCAAGACTCGAGGCCATCTGGCCCTACTCCGTAGTAGACCTGTGGCCACAATAATATTGAATTTGGTCGAGGGTAATTGAGTCTCAAGAGGGGTTTAGCGCTTCGAGTGGGATTGATCAAAAAGATGTGTCACACGTTTTTCTTTTTGTGAGCCCGCCTGTTTGGTTGGAATGTGAAGGGTACAGGTACATGGGCCCTGAAGGACGTTGTTTAGTGGGGTTTTCTTTCTGCAGGGAATTAAGGCAAGTGGTGGGACCACCCACGACACAGCTATTATTACTCTGTACATACAAGTATGTTGCTACGTTTTGGCGACACGACAAAGGGAAATAGTAAATCTGACAGAGGAGGGGCAAGGGTACGAAAACTAGTATTCCACAGAGCACTTAGTCCTGTATTCCATGCTTGACTTGTGGAATATTGGTACCTTGACCCCCTTCGATCTCATGTAGCGTGCATTTCGGGACTAACAATTTCTGTGGATTTGTAAGTGAGGGGCTGAATTAACCTGGTTTAATACGTTTAGACAGTTGGCAGACGTCTTGGTACCTGTACTTTGTACCTTTCAATTCCATCCCTAAATTAACCCTTAGCCGATGGCGACTACCGCTTGGTCTTTTTCAGTTCCTTGTGCTTTTACCGAATCCCGAAGCCCTAATTCTCCCGGCGACTATTAGTTTACTAGTCCTCGAAAAACACCAAAAAATGCGAAATGAGTCAGGGAGTTGAGAAAAAAACCTGCATCAGTGACGGGGAGACAGCTGGAGCCGAAGTACTTTGCATTGGTGAATGCACATAACGACATGCATACATATTTGACAAGCTCGTGCTTTGTGCATTTACCTCTCCGTCTCTCGAACATTTACTACTAGTACTTGGTGTTTCTTGGATGGACATGCTAACCAATCACTTTGGCCTTGGTCAATGACCACCCCACGTTGATTTCCGATCGGGTTTAGTATTTGTTCATCCCTGTAGTCACACCCCACGTTACTGCTGTGCCCCACATTCAAGATTAAAAGTACTCCGTATCCGTACATGTATCTACGTGTACGGAGTATTTATTCTTACTCTGTTCAGAACCATCGTCTCGTCCTGTTGAGCATTATTAATACGGAGTAGGTTCTGAGATTTCGATTGGGTTACCTTGGAACGCGTTTCATATTGCTACCAGAACCCCTCTAGCTGTTTCTAAATCGAGAGCTCTTTCTTAACCAGTTCGACTTGCGTGGTCCCATCTTATACTTCGTAATAGTTGAATCCCTTGCCAGATCAACCAAATGCTAATCGCCACTATTCAACGGCCATGACTTTCCTTGTCGTTGTTCAAATAAAGCTGAAGCGCAGGAATCCGTAACACATCAATTCTGTAGTTGCTTTTTCAATAGAGGCGAATAGCCAACAGCTCTGCATGTGAAGTTTATTCCCCCCCTCATCGTGTTTTCTCGCTTTATTGTGGAGCAATCGTATGGAGCATTGTGAGTCAGCAATATCTGCCAGCTGGAATCTCTTGGCAACGTGTTTACGTGTATCCCAACTTGACGCGTATTGGAAGGCTGGCGCATCAATTATCAATTGGAAAGGCATCCCAAAAAAGTGAGCCAACATTGATCTGCCACTGATGAGTTGGCTGCTGGGGTATAGCTTCAAAAATTCTGCCTTCTAGCCATACACTTGTAAACGGCTCTTACCCTTCTTCGGAGGTACCACCAACTGCATCATGTCGCGTGTTTCTGTCCCAACTAAAGCCCGACTTCCCTCGTCCCTCAAGATCACAACATCAAACGTCTATGTTCAGCGGATCCTCGGGCGTCTCTCTCGCTCTTCCCTACTGACGCTAGCTTTGGACTGGCTAGATGAAAATAATGTGTCAATTTCGTCTCCCTTTCTAGCGTCTGAGTCCGAGGAAGATGACATGGATAGCTTTTACCCGCCCGCCGGGTCATTGGAGGAATTGAGAGATGCCTACACCGATATGATGAATCGTCGTGGTTCTCGGCGTGAGATTGTTGACCGGATTACCGAAGGAGACTGGCGTCATGGCCTCACGCTTTATCAGCTGGCAATGGCCGATTTGCAGTATCTTTATGATCATCCGACGTCACTCAAATGGTCGGCGTACCGTCTGGTTCCCCTGAAGATTTCGAAACGGCGAGGCGATGAAGACGAGGACAGAGTCCAAGTTGACAAAAGATCCATCGCCATCCACCGCTTCCATCCCTCAACATTCCTTGAAAACCTCCATAATCTTTTACCGCCGGACGTAAAGACACATTACCAGTTTGACCGACCTCGAGACCTACCTATCCTCATGCTGCGAATATTCATTATTGACTCGCCTTATAATACCGACCTTGCAGTATCGTCGCAGGGTGATACAACCAACTTTGATTCTTCTCGAACTGTCTTTTTGGCATTCCCGGACGGCGCACCATTTATTTACATTTCTAGACCCCAATCGATTGGCAGCGCTACTACTGGCGAGGCGAAGAGCCTGCAGAATTTGGTTATTGAGAGTGTACCTAAGGCCCTTTCCAAGCCTAGGGAACGATATACTTTAAAATCCACAAGCTTGACGACACGAAACCTCTCGGCGATTTTGCATACGAGAGGATCGGGGCGAACCAACACTGCGGCCGGTGGCTGGGGTATCTATGCTGAGCAAAACACCAAGGATACACCGCTCGAAAGCGTTTTACCTACACCGCCATTATCAGATATCTCTGATGATCCGACAAGTCACGGACCTAACAGACGGAAACGGAAAATACTCTACGAAGAAGAAAGATTTTTCAAGAAGGCAAAGGTTTTGGCTCAGGCGCGGTTCGGAAACTCTGCTCAGATCGATGACGGGAAGGGCATCGAGAGAGTAGACATTATGCTTCAAGATCCCTTCCCCAACCTTTCCTCCGAAGCTCTGGACAGTGAATCCGAAGGCGACGATGCAGAAGCTGGCCAGCCACCTGCAAACCGGCCTGTTCGCCTAAGCAACATTGACCTTGCATTCCGTCATGAAGCCGATGCACGCGAAGAGGACGATCCCCAAGAAACGTCAGAAGGAGCAGAGGAAGACAAGTGGGTCCCTAATATCCGTTTGACATTTGACGGACCCCATGTGTTTGCTGGACTCCGTCAGCTCGTCGGGCTTGGTGTCGTGGATGGAGAGAAAATGCCTGGCTGGATGACGGGCGAGGAGGGCGTCACCATTGGTGCGGTTCGACATGGGCGAATACGCGGTTACAAGGGATCTGGCTTGTATTGAGAGGGTCCGTAGGAACTTAGCTCTTTTTGTATTGATAAGATTATAATGAGCGGATATGGTAACCAAACAGAAAGCGGAGGAACTGGATTTTTTTCTTTTGGTTTTGCAATATAGATACCCGGTTACTTGGAATACATAAAGGTTAAAAGATTTTCTTTTTCTTCGGCTCTATCTTGAAAATGTCTATAGTGTATGTTGGGTAAAACCTGATGTGTAGAGACTTCTTATCCAACACAATGTGGAATGTCTATTGGTCTAAGCCAAACACACGCACTGTATTCGCCCACGCCGCTTCACACACTTGCTCAACACTCACGCCCTTGATTCCAGCGACAGCAGTAGCCACATGCTCAATAGCGCACGGCTCGTTACGGCTCTTGACCATGGCGCCGGCCTCCCATTTTTCTTTCTTTACCGTCTTGAAACGCTCAGGGACAAGGGGTTCCTTCTTGGGTGGATTCTTCTTCGATTTCTGTTGCTTGGCGCCTTGTGTCTGTGGAGATGGTTCGGATAATTCAACTGGAGGTGTCACTGTTGGTGCTGGAGCCTTTGCTTGCGCTGCTGCGACCAGGTAACGGTATCCAGCGTGGCTTGGTCGAATCTCGCACCAGGGTCCGTCTGTTTCAAGCATGATGCGATCGAGCGGGACTTGAAGGACAACGGCGCAGTTCTCTTCCGTCTTGAAGCTGCAACCGTTGATGCCAATGTGTAGTCCTAGGTCCGCAAGTTCCTGCATCTCCTCGATGGTGCCGGTGAAACTGTGGACCACGCCGCCGCGATGGAGGCGTTCGAGACGCGGGCCGAATGCATCTTTGAGGAGGCGGACAAAGTCTGTATGTGCAGCTCTTGAGTGAAGGAATAAGGGTAGCGGCGGGTCGAGTTCGGCTGCTAGCTTGAGCTGCGCGGCGAAGGAGTGCAGTTGGATTTTCTTGGAGCAGTAGTGTAAGCGGTCGTAGTCGAGGCCAAATTCGCCTAAGGCCACGAGGCCGGATGCTCCAGGGCCAGCCGCCCGGGCTTTTGTTATGATATTTCGTAGATCTGAGATGATGGCGGCAGTCTTTTGTTCGTCGGCATCGTGTTCTTCGGATACTGGGAGGGAAGGATCGGGGTCGCAGGGGGTCGTGTGTTCTGTATCGGCGCCATGTCGTGGGCGGGCGTGTGCAGTGCTGAAGATTGCGCTCGAGCAAGGGTGGATCCCGGCCGTTGAGAAGATGTTTCCAGCTATAGAGTAATTTATCAGTGGTGTCTGGAGTGTGTGATAAGACCACAATGAAGACGAATTGGAACTGTGTGCAGCCATAATGTAAAGTGGTAGAATGGGGTTCATACGGTGTAGCTCGTTGACCTTCAATGCTGCCTTTGAATTTGGAATATCGGAGCCCGTCACAATCAACTTTATGCAACCGATTTGACGGGCTCGGCCAATGACTGCCTCCAAGTCATCAGGGTGGCGTCTAGTTCCATGGTAAATGCCACGGAATATCGGGTCGGTGAGGTTAATACCAATCTACAATGAAGGGGAACAATATACGAGTAAGTATGTGATTGTTGGCAAGCCAACCTTGTCAGGACAATCCGAAGACCACATAGCTAAAACATACATCAATGTATCTAGGAGAATAAGTCGGCGCTTCCGAAGGGGAAGCACCGGCCAGGGCAGCCATTCTCGACAGAAATCTAGGAGAGCTAGACAGCGGATAAGCTGTAGCCCGATAAAACGAGACAGTTCCGGCGAGACGGGGCACTATCATGAATGGCCCGAGTTTCCTAATAACAGCTCCTAACCACCTTGTCACCTTATCACTTTCCTAGATGCAGGAAACAATAATGATTTCGTTTAGGCAAATCAAGCAGCTATGCTACGAGTTGTTGTGTCCGTGATGTTCCACCGAGGCCGGAGATTGAAGTCGAGATCGGATAATGCCAGGGGCAACACAGGCATCCAATAGCGGGGTGAGATTGTGTTTGTTTTCTTCGATAGTTCGAGTAAGCATTTGGATGGATTGACTCAAGTCAAATCGGATCAACTGTTGCTTTAGACAAGGGTTTGTGTCTGGCAGTGGTGGGGTTCAGCTACAGTATGCACTGTCACGTGAATCCGCGTTCGACCCGCCACGACACGATAAAGACATGGCCCCCAGCCTGGCCGATATCGCGCCTCAAAAGACAGCGGCAAGATACCTGTCCTGGAACACAGCGGTTCTTACATAGTAGCCATATACTGTCAATTGGTAAATCAAGAGTGTCAAATTGATTCTCGAGGTGGTAGGAGAAGAGAAGGAATAGAGGCCTCGTCTCATCAACAGGAATCAACCTCCTCCATCAAAAGATCCTAGATTGTTGTTGTTACCCAGATATGGAGCCTGGACTTTCCGATTTGTCAGGTCTGCTTACCGAGCACGGAGGCTGGTATCTTTTTCACGCGAAACAGACGAATAACGGTGGCGAAAGGCCCCTGGAATGACCTCTGGACCTGGCGGCATGCAAGCACTGTACGGAGTACAGATCCACACTAATAGTCTCTGGACCGGCTCAGTACTTTAGTGCACAGTGTAAACGCGAAATCAATTAAAGAAAAATTGTTTTAAGTGGTAGTGGGGCAACGTCGGCGTCTGGCGGTCTTGATAGCCCCTCATCATTGCCTCTTTAGTGGGCTAGCAACTGAAGGCTCTGGAGAATTGGCACTGTTTAATGGGCTAAGAAAATGAAAAAAAAAAAAAAAAAGGCCCGTGACATGCCGAAACACGTCTTTTGGTAATTGGTTTTTCCCACTGTCACGCTAGGTCAATCTACTCCGTATTAAGATGAGGAAAAACAGGACCCCTGCCTTGCACACGTCGCGTCTCGTTCGTCTCGTTCCTTCGTTGCTGCACTCCACACAAAATACGCGACTCCCATAAAGTCTTGCCCATCACCGCTGGTAACATACTTTTGACTTCCTTCATTCCTCAACGCGCGACATTCTCACACTCTCATTCCATCATCCATCGCCACCAGATGCTGGCTCGTCTCTGTCTTCCTTGCGTCTTCTCTACTCTACAAGTCTAGAAGGCATCATCGTTACCCCTGTTCATATCTCCCTGCCCTCTCCCTGCCCTCTCCTCCCAACTCATCCTCATATTAACCCCTCCATCTCAACTCGTCATGTTCGTCCGAAAGCGAGGTATGGAATATCTGCAGTCTGATGACCCCTCAGTCTCGCCTCGTTTTACTAACTTACTTGCCTTGACAGATGGACGCCAAGAGCGTGTCCAATTCGACAAGATCACAGCCCGCGTCTCGCGGCTGTGTTATGGCCTCGACATGGACCACGTCGACCCCGTTGCTATCACCCAGAAGGTCATCTCTGGTGTGTATGGTGGCGTGACGACAGCACAACTCGACGATCTCGTGAGTCTCTTCCATGGCGGCTTACCCGCATTGCAATCCATTGACTCTTGAACTCTTTGCTAACCAAACGACGTGCATAGGCTGCCGAGACGGCTGCGTACATGACCGTCACTCACCCCGACTACGCCATTCTTGCAGCTCGTATCGCTGTTTCTAACCTACACAAGCAGACCAAGAAGCAGTGGTCATCGGTTGTGTCGGATCTCTACCACTATGTCAACCCCAAGAACAACAGGGCATCGCCTATGATTGCCAAGGAAACATATGAGTGTGTTATGCGTCACAAGGACGAGCTTGACTCGGCCATTGTGTACGACCGCGACTTCAACTACCAGTATTTCGGCTTCAAGACCCTTGAGCGCTCGTACCTCCTCAAGCTTGATGGCAAGATTGTCGAGCGTCCACAACACATGATTATGCGTGTGGCTGTTGGCATCTGGGGTGACAATGTTGAGCGTGTCCTTGAGACATACAACCTCATGTCGAGCAAGTTCTTCACACATGCTTCCCCTACCCTTTTCAATGCCGGAACTCCTCAGGCCCAGCTCTCGTCGTGCTTCCTCGTCGACATGAAGGACGACAGCATTGACGGCATTTACGACACCCTCAAGACATGTGCCATGATCTCCAAGATGGCGGGAGGCATTGGTCTCAACATCCACCGCATCCGTGCCACTGGCTCGTACATTGCCGGCACAAACGGCACTTCCAACGGTATCGTGCCCATGCTTCGGGTGTTCAACAACACCGCCCGCTACGTCGACCAGGGTGGCAACAAGCGCCCCGGTGCCTTCGCCATCTACCTTGAGCCTTGGCATGCAGATGTCTTTGAGTTCCTTGACCTCAGGAAGAACCACGGCAAGGAGGAGGTTCGTGCTCGCGATCTCTTCTTGGCCCTGTGGATCCCCGATCTCTTCATGAAGCGTGTCGAGAAGAACGGTGACTGGACTCTGATGTGCCCCAACGAGTGCCCCGGCCTCGCTGACTGCTACGGCGAGGAGTTTGAGGCCCTGTACGAAAAGTACGAGAGCCAGGGCAAGGGTCGCAAGACTGTGCGTGCCCAGAAGCTCTGGTATGCCATTCTCGAAGCACAGACTGAGACTGGCAACCCCTTTATGCTCTACAAGGACCACTGCAACCGCAAGAGCAACCAGAAGAACCTTGGTACCATCCGCAGCTCGAACCTCTGCACTGAGATTATCGAGTACTGCGCACCGGACGAGGTGGCTGTCTGCAACTTGGCCTCGCTCGCTCTTCCCACCTTTGTTGACTACAACGAGGGTGTGTATGATTTCCAGAAGCTCCACGATGTCACCCAAGTTGTCGTGCGGAACTTGAACCGTATCATTGACGTCAACTACTACCCCGTGAAGGAGGCACAGAACAGTAACATGCGCCACCGCCCCATCGGTGTCGGTGTTCAGGGTCTCGCCGATGCATTCCTCGCTCTGCGCATGCCCTTCGAGTCTCCCGAGGCTCGCCAGCTGAACAAGCAAATCTTCGAAACCATCTACCACGCCGCGCTCACAGCGTCGGTGGAGTTGGCCAAGGAGCAGGGTCCGTACTCGACATACGAGGGCTCTCCCGTGTCGCAAGGTATCTTGCAATACGACATGTGGAACGTGACGCCTACCGACCTTTGGAACTGGGACAGCCTCAAGGAGCAGATCAAGCAGCATGGTGTCCGCAACAGTCTCCTCCTTGCACCTATGCCCACTGCCTCGACGTCGCAGATTCTTGGCAACAACGAGTGCTTCGAGCCCTACACGTCCAACATCTACCAGCGACGTGTGTTGGCCGGTGAATTCCAGGTTGTGAACCCCTGGCTCCTCAAGGACCTCGTGGATCTCGGCCTCTGGTCGGATGCCATGAAGAACCGCATCATTGCGGAGAACGGATCAGTCCAGAACATCCCTAGCATCCCTGCCGATCTCAAGCAGCTTTACAAGACGGTGTGGGAGATTTCGCAAAAGACTGTCGTGCAGCTCGCCGCCGATCGTGGCGCCTTCATTGACCAGTCGCAGTCTCTCAACATCCACATGAAGGACCCCAGCATGGGCAAGATTACAAGCATGCACTTCACGGGCTGGAAGCTCGGTCTCAAGACGGGCATGTACTACCTGCGCACGCAGGCTGCAGCGGCTCCTATCCAGTTCACCGTCGACCAGGAGGCGCTTTTGGTGGCTGAGAGCAGCCAGACCAACGGTCGCACACTGCCCAAGAAGCGCGCGCCTCCGTCTGGCAGCTACCAGTCGTCGCGTGCCGCTTCGATGAAGCGCGATGAGCCCCTCAGCAACGGCAGCACAACTTCCCTTCTCCGAGCGGCCTCTGCCAACGGACTTCCTACACCTACAGCCACACCGCCGCCTCAGGCGACTGCCAACGGTGGGCTCCCGCGGGTCACAGCCTCGCCCACCAAAGCGCCCCCTATGAAGGCGGATCTCCCCGAGGCTGAGAGCCCCAAGACACTACCCACGGAGCCGGCCGAGAAGCCCAAGGATGAGGAGCTCGCCGACCCCTCCCTTGCGCCCAAGAAGAGCCAGTCGGAGGACAACGACGATGATAGCAAGGATCGTGAGAACGACATTTATTCCGAAGCTGTTCTAGTCTGTAAGTAGCGCACTCTTTCACTCGTATGTAAATGACGACTGCTAACGTCTCTTCTCATTACAGGCAGCATTGAAAACCCCGAGGCCTGCGTCATGTGCAGTGGCTAAAGGCTCACCACCAGTCGTTCCCTGGTCAAAACGGGCGCAGATATTGTTTATTGTTTAGATTTATTCCCCCACGGCATGTAAGATGGGGAACCATATGAAGAGACGAAGGCATTAATTCCTCTTGGTTTCTTTTGGTTTTTGTTGGGCTACTCGTCATTTTGGACAACATGCTGCACTGCATCGAGGGTTACCCAAGTCCCCTAGGAAGGCAGAGAGCGGTGTTTTCCCTGTTTAATAGTATGGTCTGCTTTTCTGCGAAGGGTGTATTGTATGGCATTTTCCCCCATGGTTTTTTGTTTGCTCTTTTGATGTTTGGGGTTGGAGTTTTTTTATCGGGATCAGGACGTTTTGTATTAATGCCTTGCACGAGTAAGATCAACAAGATATACATTTACACTCAAACCGTTGCATTGCAAACTCGCACGAAGATGGCAGTACCCTGCACTTGTGCGAGTGAATAACCGAGAGATACCAGCACAACCAAACGTGTACGAAGTACAGAGTACGGTACGGAGTGCTGCAGGAGACACGATCAAGGGGTCAAAGCAGTCGCAGCATGCAAGCACGAGCAAGCACGAGGCAATGTCACTCATTTCCCATTGCCGAGACTGCAGCCATCCTTCCTCCCGTCCTGCATGCAAGTCAATCCGCAAAAGCACCCGTGACAAGAGGAAATAAGGGTGAAACCAGGCACATTACAGTTACTTGTACAAAAACCAAAAAAAAGGGGGGAAAGGGAGAAGTCCAAATTGGTGAGACCACTTTCGATGTCTTATCATGTTGTCAATACTCCGTAGAGGGGCTTTCAGACAGTCATTCTACCCCTTGCAGATAGAATGCATCAAGTATCATCCCCCTGCCAAAAGATGCCAATTTCTTCTTAATCTGAGATCGTCAGGCTTAGCCTTTTCTCTTTCTCGGTGGAAATCGTCCAATACGGAGTACACATACGAGGAATGGATAAGAAATAATCACGAATCTAATATATCGGCCTGGAAAAGGGAAAAGGGAAAAGGGAAAAGGAAATCGAATCATGGGACGGAAGAAAAGTGAGGGCTCAAAATGGTCAAGGGATTCTCAGACGACGCAGTTTAGGTCTAGTTCCTCTCCCATCAACCCTTTTTTTTTCTCTCTTTCAATTCGCCCGAAAAAAAAAAAGAAAATAATAGAGCAGACAGTCTGCAAAGGATTGGACAATCCGCTGTCTTGTGCACTAACTGAGACAGAAAACAGAACAAAAAGGAAAGAAAGGGGGAAAAAGATCAATGGTGTCTAATCTAGACTCTGTATTGGTGTATTGGCATGTCAGGTACCCGCATGCAGCGATAGCGTAAACCTAAATTGCTTCTTTTCTTTCGCGTTGATTTGTCAAATATTGGTCCCTGGTTCGATAGTTCTCGTTAGGGAAGTCGACTTGACTAGAGGAGCTGAGGGGGCTCAATGATCTCGCTTGTCAAGAGTCTGGAAGTGTACAAGTAAATTATTTCGTGGGCTGCCATTATCTCAGGTCCACGACTCGCAAGATACTTTGTAGCCCTTTGTTCTGCTGGGACCGCTGAGCTGGTTTCGGGCGCGCGCGCCACTGTTCCAGGCTCCCGTTCACAGGAACAGAGGGAGCTGGAGGGTAGCGTTCGTTCGAGAATTCATCATTCAGCCCCACGTTTTTCGATGCCATGAATGCGTTTCCAAATCAAACAGGGTTTAAACTTTGCCTCGGCGCGTTACTACGCCATTGTTGTGATTGTTTTGGAAGCGAAAAAGCCGTTGCCGTTGCCGTTGGGAAGGATTCAGAGTTGACAGCCTGACACGGGAGGAGTTGAACCAATTCCCAGCCACTCTTGATTCCCACTACGGAGTATACGTGTAGTGTACCCTTAGAAAAAGATGAGAACTACTCCGTAGAAGACCGCTGTGTTACTCCGTACGGAGTAATGATACCAAAAGGCTGAGGGGCACCTGGTGGAACGAGTCACCCTCGTGTGCATCATGGTAGAGGAGTGCTCCGTACAAGTAATTAGTTGGAGTGACAAACACTTCCTTTACGCCCACCTGGGCTCCCTTCATTTCCCTCCGGTCATAGTAGGCCTGGCCGATCGCCGTGCACGCGGGCCACTAAATGTGCACTAATGCTCCGTACGTGTACTTGGTAGGCCAGGCCATCCTCGCAAGTGATTGGTGACGCATCTCACCCCATATCCCCATATCCCCATATCCCCATATCGTAAGGCTTCGGGGACAGTAGTAACATCATAGGTGCCATGCCCTTATTGCCGCATCGTGGCCCAACTTCAATGCGTCAGGATGGCGATCGGAAACGCCAACGATTGCGATCCAATTCGGGGGAGAGGAGCCCGTATCGAACCTCGCACCGTCATCGTGTGTTCATGCCCAGGAGGCGAGGTCTCCTTATTCTCCCGTCCCTTCGTGGCACATTTTTTTGCCTTGCGGTTCGTGTAAGTCACAAATGTCGTGGCCAGGAGACGAAACAAGGAGACTTTGACCTTGTCTACCCCAGATCATAGATACTTGTAGGACGGGCTACCCAAGAGCCTAGCAATATTCAACCGTTGGCGGCTGATTTGCCAGATGTTCATGACATAAGTAAACAAGACCAATTGAGATCAATTGAGATCAATTTTCCAAATGACATCAAATCTTCGAATCTTGGGAGATAGAATCTCGAGATCGCCCGTGCATCATCTGTCAAACTACAAGAAGACAGTTAAAAGGTCAGTCCATTACTCGACGAAAACGGCCGACTCGTCAATACTAAAGAACCAAGTCGCACAAATGCAATTACATAGGACCAATTACGGAGTAGTTATGTTCTCGATAAACTAAAGCTCAAGAATCCAAAAAAAGAAAATCAAGGCGAATGACAATTTGACTGCCTTCATTCTACTCCGTAGTACTAGTTGGTGCATGCATTTCATTTCCCTCGTCGTCGTAAGTCATAGCGTCTGGTGTGTCGTCATGCCAATACCCCATTCATTATCGGATGCGTTAAATTAGAGGATCGCCGAAAAAAAGCTGTTCATCGACACTAAACCTGAAGCGTCCTGGTAAGTGCCAACCAGTGCTGAGGTTGCTTTGATGATCCCCACTTGTCGCCTCTACTACAGGATAATTCTCCGCCTCCGTAGACAGAAGGGAAATAAAAGAAGAGGTTGGGAAAACTTCAAAATCATTGCCTGTAAAGTGCTTCGGGTAACAGAAATGGCCTCGCACTACTCCGCACTCAATTGCCCATGCCAGTGCAAGGATGTCGTCGTGGTACGGAGAAGCCGTGAGAGCGTCCATGGGCTTCTCCATCCGATGGCATTGGGTTGCTCCCGTCCACCTGGTCTCCACACCAAGACCCGGTCCAGCTGGCTGCCCCTCTGGCTGCCCCTCTGGCTGTGCTGTCTCTCTCGGCCAAACCAATCAACGGTCGCCAAGCAACATCGAAGCCACCAAAGTCTACCGAAGCGTTCTCTGTACTTGTACGGTGTACGGAGTACTCCGTAGTGCATTTCTTGTCGACTTCTTACTAACCAGAAGGAATCAAGGGTCCCATGAATAGATAACTTGATATCGACTCTCTAGCAAAGAAGATTGGTCGCCACAGATCGGATGGATCGCCATGGCTGCCAGGTTTCCTTTCCCCATGAACCAGGCGCACGTCACGGCAAGAACGAAGAGCCTCGCGGGCGCCGCTTCTTCAGTTCGGACAGTCTGTAGCTTCGGTGCTTCTATGGGCGCCACTCGGGTCAGAAGAGATCCACCAGGAGTTGCGTTGCACAGACGATTCTAGGTCGTCCTACAAGTATGCCGTCTCGGTGCCACATCGCCAGAGCCATGCTATTTGTCCTAGTAATCTTAGCTCGCAGCTGTGCTCGCCAGCTTCATTTCGAAAGTCTATTCAGTCATTGTTCCAACGGTGGCAAAGGCCATGTCGATGACGCCGCCCGCGCTCTACTTGCAGCAGTTGGAGGGAACCCATCCCAAGTGGCCTAATAGAACAAATTAGGCTACGCTGGATAGCCATGGGAATCAAGGAGTGTGTGTTCTAGCTCCTAGGCTAGTTGCGCGAAGATGGTACATCCAAGGTTGGCGTTTGTTTCGGTCTTTTCCTTCACTCTCTTGGGATGATTCAAGATTGAGTCTGCAAAAGAAAACCATGGTAGACGCCCGATCTCTCCCTCCACAGTATGTCTTGGTCTCGCGGCTCAATGCAGATGTACGACAAGAGACTTTACGTCCCGTACTCTAAAGCCGGATCTCCTCCTTGCTAATACCAAGTAGTAAGGATAACCAGTAATTGAATCATCATACGTGCCTCCCTGCAACTGCTGGAGAGTTTTAGGTATCAAGAGACGAGGGTTGAATCTCTGGGCAGACGGAGCATATCGAGTGGGTATTATTACAAGTAGTAAACTAGGAGGGAGCAGTTTTCTGGTGGGGGACATGTTTGCCCCACACACCATTGCAAGGATGTGCACACTAACATTAGCGTTTGTGTATTCAGCTTGTGCAGCTTGTCCAAGCCCCAGCAGCCTCTGCAGCTTGCGCTTGTTGAGTCCACCTTCTTACCCACTTTCAACAATGGCTGCAACTTCCTTAATTGAACCCAGGATGAAGTCCCGCTCTTGCCCATCAAACTAAATCTTTGATCGTCATCGCTTTTCTTTTTCCGCTGTCGGCTGGATAAGATGAGCCAGTTATCTCCCATTGCAACCAGAGGAGGGGGGTGCGTCATTGCAGTTCCACAGGCGACTTACACCGTCTGGACTGGAGGCGAGAGGTAACCAACCGAATGGCTTGGAAGTAGCATGCAGATACAACGATTGACACGCCACTGCACCTGGCATAGTACGGCCCGTTGTGGATTTGTGGGAAGGGAGTCGAAATGCATGTCAAGCTGGGAGAAGAGTAGAGGAGAGAGGGAGCTTCGAGAGGGGGTTGGGGGGTGTGGATGATGCCTGCCAAGTTGAGTTGGAGATGTATGTATGTGTAAGAATAGAGAAGCAGCGACTCAAGATTTGTCTCACAACCCCAGAACAGGAAAGCCAGACTATCGGCAAAAGCTATTTTGCATACGTACTCTATTACTCTACCAATCTACAGTACCCCCCGTACCTTGTGTACTTTGCCCAGATCCACAAGCTCTGGGTAGCTCAGCCGTGACTTCCTTTTTTTGCCTTTCTCGGCGTCCACCTCGCACCTTCTTAAACAGCCTTCCACCTCCCACACTTCAACCTTTAACCACCCCCTTTTTACCTTTCTTCTTCTGCTCAGCATCATAACCCTCGCTCTCCCACCCACAAACGATCTCCCATCTTCGACAACTTTCAAAACACCTCACCCATATTAATCACTTACACTTCGAGTTGCGTTCACACGTATACCACATATACCGCCAAGTCTTTCACACCGTTCGTTCGTCGAACGCTTAATCCTTTCCGGTAGGCTACCTTCCCCAAGCCCATTCCATCAACCCTTTCCGCCATATTTCACCTCCCAATCAGATGGCTGTCACATACTCTTCAGCACTGAGGCCACCAGTCTAGAGCCCTAGTCTTGTCGCCCAACCATCCTGCGAGGCCAAGATAGAGATCTAGATATACACTCTAGATATATACTTTTTTCTTCTCCCTCAACACCAAAGATTTTTGTCTTTCAATGTGTCCCAATTTCTAACATCACTTGACAGACCGTAATTCAGCCTTAATACCTACATATATCCACCAAAATGAAGTCAATCATTCCCACAATCCTCGCCCTTGCCATCGGTGCATCGGCAGTCGACCTCCAGGGTTGCACTGTAAGTTGGGCAGGACAGTTCCAGTTGCGAGACATTACATATAAGCTGACAACGACTAGCAAACATGTGTCAACAATATGAAGGGTCAGGCCCAAGCTCTAGGCTGCTCGGGCGGCGAGGACTATGCCTGCCTCTGCCAAAAGCAAGACTTCCTCTACGGAATCCGCGACTGCTCGTACCAATCCTGCGGTGATGACACTGTCGCCGCTTCTGGAGTTCAGTGGGGTGTCGAGACCTGCCAAAGTTGGTACCCCGTCATTGGCTATACTTGATTTACATGCTGATACTTGTTACAGGCGCCGGTGTAGCTGTGACTGTTCCCGAGGGTGGTTCCAGTGGCTCGGGCTCGGGCTCTAGCGGTTCTGGCTCTAGCGGTTCTGGCTCTAGCGGTTCTGGCTCTAGCGGTTCTGGCTCTAGCGGTTCTGGCTCCAGCGGTTCTGGCTCCAGCAGTTCTGGCTCTGGCGATGCTTCGCCCTCGTCTAGTGCCGTAAGTGCTGAGCATCTCACGAACCCGATTTATCTGCTAACTTGACAACAGGGTTCGAATGGCAATGAAGGAACTGGCGGCGCTGCTGGAGGTGCTGGTGGAAGCGGAAGTGGCACCACCCAGGCTCCCGCTCAAGCATCTGAGTCTGGCGCCAACGGCGGTAGCAACGGCGGCAGCAACACCCAGAGTGGTAACGGTAACGGAGAGAACAACACCGAGGGCGGTAACGGAAATGGTGCTGGCGGCGCCGGCAGTGTTCAGACATCGCCAATTGTCAGCACTATCACCTCGGATGGCTCCGAAATTCCCACCACTGTTGGTTTCACGACCATCACCCAAGCTGCTAGCAGCGAAGGAGGAAACGGCGGTGCTGGTGGCAGTGCCGCCTCGACTGGAGAGGGTGGCCAGGGAGACAGCTCGCAGTCTTCGGGAACTGGTGAGGGTGGAAACGGCGGTGATGCTTCCTCGACTGAGGGCGGTAACAATGACCAGGCCACCAACACTGCCAACGAGGGTGCGACCTCGACTGAAGATTCTGGAAATGCTGGATTCGTAAGTGCAAACCACAACGTCAGACACAACTAGTCACAACCAAGGCTGTTGCTAACAGTTTCTTTTTAGAAGCCTGCTGCACCCGTCGGCCTCGTTGTCGCCGTTGGACTTGGAGCTTTGTTGTTGTAAGGCCTTTAGGTCTTGGGTGCCTATGGAAGGCTTTTACGACTTGTTTTCCTTTAGCATTTGTCTCTTTTTCTTTTTCTCTTCTTTCCCTAGATACTTGGCACATATGGTTCACGGGTCCTTGCCTTTGTACCAGTTCACATTTACATGTTTTGTGATTCCCAAGTGGACGCCAAGGTAGTCAACCGGTGGATGAATCCTACCCTCGGTTAGATATGAGCGGTACAAGATGGCTTCGCGGAGTCATGGGAGGCTAGGTGGATTTTAGGAGACCTGATGGTGGCCTCCAAGAAGTACGACTTGATGACACCAGGAATTTAATAATGAGGTGGATTTACACTTTAAAAACTCGAGGTGCGCATTGCGGTGATGTTCTCTAGTCCTTGGCCCACATGGCCCTTTGATGCTGGCTTGCGCATAAACCTTTTGACATGTGTGTAGCTGGGACGAAGCATGTTGGGCCATTTGGAATGGCCAGATTGATAATGGAGATGTGAGAAATCTGGTAGTATGTTTCTACAATGGTGAGTCACGGCTAGGCTTGGGTTTCTGCTCTGTATATACTTTTATCCCTCTAATTGAAGACATCTCGACGAATATCGAAGGATGGAACGAGTGTTTTTTCGACGAAAACTAGTTATTGTATACAAAGATGGGCATGTTCCTACGCATGCCTCCAATTGAAATGACCCTAAATGCCCTATGCTCCTTATGTATGCCTGACAAAAGAATTGACCCAAAACAAAATGACAGATTAGATTGGCAATTGCGAACAAGGACTAATGCACCATGCTCTTTCCAATTTCGCTCTCCCAATTCTTGCCTCGTTCGAAGCCATTGGAAAAGGTTTGGTAGTCCATAAGGGCCTTGTACACGTCTTCCTTGGAGTTGAGGACGAATGGGCCGTATTGGACGATGGGCTGGTCAAGAGGAGAGCCAGCAATGAGAACTGTACATAGATTGTTAGTAACCTTTTTTTTTTTTCGAGACAACAAAACATGAGCAACATACCAAATCGGGCGTTCTTTGATGCGCCAGCGTCGACCTCGACGTGGACAGAGTCGCCAGCCTGGTCAAAAACGACATTGTGGTACTGTTCGACGTTGCGCTGGTTGGCCTTTTCACCAAAGAGAGCCTCGCCTTCGAGGACGTAGGCGAAAGCGTTCCAGCCCTTGGGAAGCGGCTGGTCGACGGTTCCACCGGGGCGGACTTCGAAATCGAGGAGCCAAACGGGGGTGTAGGCGAGGTCCTTGACCGAGTCGACGCCGTACGACTGGCCGGAGATGACCTTGACGGTGACGCGGCCGTCGTCAGCTTCGGCCTTGGGGATCTCGGCGGCGCGGAGGTCGCGGTAGCGGGGTTCGCAGGCTTTGAGTTCGGAGGGGAGGTCGACCCAGAGTTGGAGGCCGACGTTGGCGGAGCCGTCGGGGTTTTGGCGGGGCATTTCAGCGTGCATTATGCCGCGGCCTGCGGTCATGAATTGGAGGTCGCCTGAGGAGATTGTGCCTTTGTTGCCGGCGAAGTCTTCGTGGTCTACGCCGCCCTGGAGGAGGTAGGTTATTGTTTCTTGGCCCCTATGCGGACTTTTTTTTTTCACATTGTTAGTATTTTGGGGAGGGAAGGGGAGTTGGGAAGAGGGGAAGAGGGGAAACGAACTGGTCGGGGAATCCGGCGCCGGGTTTAATGGAAAAGTGGTCGAGCATGAGGAAGGGTGAAAAGTTGCGGAGGTTGGGCGTGCCGATTGAGCGGCGGACGCGGGCTCCTGCGCCTTCTGCTTGTTCGATGGCAAGGAAGACCTTGCTGATTGTGCGGGGGACAGACATTTCTGAGAGGACGAGGGTTTCTTTCGTAGGTTGGTAAAGTTGAATCTTGGGCGATTCTTCTCCCTCTCGTTTAAGAATGGAAGCTTGTTCTGTTGGTGATCTTGAAGAGAGAGTCGTAGTAAAGCTTTGTAAATGCGATTTCGCGACTGTGATGATTTGCGCTGTGGAATCTCGATAGTATATCGATACTAAGGATATGAGTATTGCTACAATGATTGAAAAACGGGACATTGTTTTCTGAGGCGGAGATGCGATGCAAACTTTATAGTTAGATGGGATGATTGGGGGGGGGGGTGTGGTGGGGTTTTCTTAGTGGGAAAAAAAGTGAGGGGGATAATAATCCAAAGTGATGATGAGTTTAGACAGAAGTGGCTCGTAGATTCCGCAATCTTCTTTGCTTATTGAGTTTTGAGCATTTTTATGTTTTTCTTCGGTCAAGTTATTCAAAGTTGTTGAAAATTTTCCCCTGAGACAATTCTTGCAAAGCAACACGTAATTCACATGATTCTTTACGGCGTATTTCAACCGTTTTTGGTGGACGGAACTTGGGGAGAGTCCCGAATTAGCTTGATCACCAATATTTGACAAAGGCTCCTCTGGCTCGAATTAAGCTCCGTTTCGGCGCTAAAGTAGCTTTTGCAAAGCACCTTAACATCTACTCCGTAACGTGTAAACTACAGAGTATTACGGATATGATAATGCTTAGCAAGGAATTGGGTAATGCTACTCCGTAGCTTTGGCCAATTGGGATGGACCAATTAAACTAGTTTTTGGGGGTCCACTTTTACTTTTGCTCAGTCAGGATTTAGGAATGAGGTGGGGGTTGGATTTTGGACGACAAGTACAGAGTACTTTACGTCATGCTTGGAGAAAAACTTCTCCTTCTACGAGATCCAACGCAATTGCACGCCACTGTTTGCTGGATCAGGTGATCCTTTTCAAGACACTTGATTACTTTTCTGGCGATTATATCATTATTTCATAATCTGCATTTGGTTGTTTTGTTTATGGGCGGCACAAAAAAAGCGTGTACACACATGTTAGTGGTGGTGCCCCACTGCCACACATTTACTACTATTTACGGAGTACAGAGTATTCTCCTACAAAGTAGTTTACACGTACGGAGTAATAATAGTACTCCGTACTAGGCGGCGCAAAAAATGTGTGGTGGTCCCCACCCAAATCTAAACTAGGGGGACATAACTATCATTTTCTCGACCAGATGACCCTTTAGACATCTGATTCAAAGTCTCTAAAACTTACTATGGCCTCTCTTTTAAGATGCACAAACTTGATCTGGAAGCTTGGGGGCTACAGATTTTACCACAAAAGCACATACAGATATTGTTGGTTGCCAAGACGTACGCAACGCCTCGAAATGCTCCACAGCGCGATAGCCATCGTATGAAAAGCAGCATGTCGATCAATGTCTACTTGTATTTTCAAGCAAGAACGCTTCAGCTCACCCTCCACCACATCTATCATCATTACCTTACTACGAAGATGTCAACTTGGCCACCGAAGTGCTTGAATATATTACCGGTCGAGTGCGGAGAAGGATCTTCGCCGACAGGTACTGGTCTTCGTGTCTTGGCCAAAGCTTCTGGTTTGCTACTCTCCAACGGTAGTAAACCTGTTTTTGAGTGACCCTCTCCCAGCCCCAGCAAGCCCAGATCTAAGTACATCCTTGTAGATCTGCGAGGCAGTATGGCTCCGCACTCGACCAGTAATTTATTCAAGCACTTCGGTGGCCAAGTTCACATCTTCGTAGTAATGATGATGGACGTGGTGGAGGGTGAGTCGAAGCGTTCTTGCTTGAAAAGAGATATTGATCGACATGCTGCTGGCAACAATAAAACCGGTAATTGCTCGACCCTTGATATCTGTGTGTGCTTTTGTGGTAAAATCTGTAGCCCCCAAGCTTCCAGATCAGACCCGAGAACGCCTTAACGGACTCTAACAAAGAAGACGTATCGCGGTGAACTATGCCCAAAGCCTCATCTGTATCGGCTTTTATTTCATCGATAATGTCCTGCGTCGTAGCACGGCCGTCATGGTCCGTAGGTGTGTTATCGATCTGTCGACCGTTTTGCCACTGCGGGAGGGCGTCGAAGTGTACTGGAAGCTCGTCCAATTCAAAAAGAACATCCATGTCGTGAGAGCCAGTTTCCTGTTTTGCATATTAGAATTCCGTCTCAAAAATTCAATAGAAACGAAAGGCTGCGAAAACGGTGGATATGCATATACTATCTCTCCAGCTCAACACTTGTCGAAAATCAG
Source organism: Graphium sp. VPRI43844 (assembly GCA_019925285.1). Lineage (NCBI taxonomy): Eukaryota > Fungi > Ascomycota > Sordariomycetes > Microascales > Graphiaceae > Graphium > Graphium sp. VPRI43844. Next base: position 136,100 of record JADHKT010000016.1, read on the forward strand.
TCCACGTCGTCATGGTAGAGCTTTGGGTTCGCTTTTTTCGATGGATCTGACAAGTCTTCATTCTGATGCCTCCCCCGTTGATCAAGAAAGTCGAAATGGGCTTCAAGCAGCCACACTTTGAGCAATATGCCTTTTGAGGAGGATCGAAGCGGGCTTCCGCGCGGTTATCGAGTTGCACACCATTTTCTGACGCGCCATGCGAGCCAGTGGCGTAGTTCGGATAAACAGATCGGGAACTTGGAAGCAGAATAAACACTCCGTACCTGGCAATAGAGCAGAGGTTGACGCAGTATGGGGGGAGGGGAGGGGCGGCGGCACCGCAGGTTCTTCTTCTGCGTAAAAAGAAAGATCAGAGAAGCATCAAGGAATAGCTACAAACCAACCGGAATTCAAGATTTCGGATGATAGCACAATGCACAGGCCGCAGCGATGTGGTGATGTGGGCGAAGTGTACGGAGGAAAAACGGTAGGATTGAAGAAAATAGGAATTGAATTGAATTGAATTGAATTGGAACTACTTCGTATTTACGCGCTTACAAAGGGCTGTGTGCGCTTATCTAACTATTATGTAACCGAATCCCAGTGTTCGGGGAGTACCAAGGAAAACCCGTTGCCGGGAAGAAAAACCTATCGTGAGTCGAGCGAGTGTCACTGAGGAAAAATAGGAGTTGGTTAATTCCACAAAGATTTTTGGAAAAAACCACAAATACTATTTAAACAAGTAAGGCTTATTTTCGGACACTTGTACGTGTATTGTCATGTACCTTTGCTTACTTACAAGTAATAGACGACACTAAAGCGGGGCATGTGTCGGAAACTGAAATTGGTCTTTCTGCCCAATCACTGCCCGTAGAGCCGCCCTCCAGCCAATCACTGTGTCGTTTTCTCTTTTCTGTCCGAACGCATCCACAATTAGTCTTTTAAGGACGGCGGACAGGGCATTCAGGGACAGGCCAAGGCGCTTTACCGCCCCCAGGATCGCGGAAAAAGACACCGCGACAACAGCAGCCCAACAGGACACCGACCGAAACGAGACGATCGCCATCACTAGCCCGAATGATCACACAGAAAACGTCATAGGGGAAGAAGATGGCTACGAAACAGCGATGGAGGGCTCAACTACGTCAAAGCAGATGGACACAACACCGGCTGACGAAGCTGTGGAGGAGCAGACCACACCAAAGGCGTCCAAGAAACAGAAAAAGGGACAGAACCGGGCTGCGCAGAACGGAGCGATCTGCAAACTTCGCGGCCGCCAGGAGAGACGACTAACAGCTAAAGCAATCGAAGGGCTGCAGGAGAAAACGGTGAAAAGGAGATCCCACGAACAGGATGGATGGTGAAGAGAACCGCACCGGAGGGCATGACAGGGGGGGAGGAAGAAGAGGAGGTAGGGTAGATAGGGCAGATGCGCCCGGACAGCGCAACGACCGGGCTTAGAGTAGTGACATGGAACATGGCAAAGAAACACACGTGCGGCGTCGAAGCACTGGAGGACGACAGGGTCGACTTCATCCTCGCCCAAGAAGTATACCAGCGGAGAAGAACAGGTGACATAGTGGGAGGTGGCCCAGGTAGCAAGTTCTGGAAGGTATGGGGAGGAGGGAGATCGGCTATCTGGATACACAAGAGATGGGAGCGCACGGCCTGGAGACCGATTGTCGAGACTGAAGACCTGGTGGCTATCGAAATCCATGGTCTACAATGCTTCTCCGTCTACTCGCCAGCGCACGAAAGGAACTGGCAAACCCCACTCCAGAATCTGGCAAGCATGGAAAGACCAGAGCGGGCAATCGTTGCTGGAGACTTCAACCTTCACCACCCCGTATGGAGCGACGAGGACAGATACGGCACAGGTGCAGAACTCCTGCTGGAACTAGCCGTTAAATGGGAACTCGACCTCGTTCGTTACCACACCGGGCGAGCCGACATGGTTCAGAAGAGGATACCGAGAATCGACATTGGACCTAATTTGGTGCTCCGGAACAGTGCGGAAGAGATTCGAAGGCGCATGTGACTGGGTAGGATCCGACCACCGTCCTCAAGCGGCCACGGTGTGGCTAGGAGGGATAACACCTAAACCGGCGGAACCGAAACCGAACTGGAAGCTCATGAACGTCGACGAAGTGGCGCGGAAGGCAGAGAGACTGGACATAGGCTGGGCGACGACTCCGGAACAACTCGAGAACATGACCAATAGCCTCATCCGGAAACTCAGACAGATCAAGGACAAGACAGTTCCGACAACCCGACGAAGGGCCGGACAAAGGTCTAGCGCCTTCTGGAACCGCAGAACAATCGAATCCACGCGGAAGCTGCGCCGAGCCGAGCGCCAGAACAGGAGACATCGGACCGAAGCCTCCGCAGAGGAACTCTGGCGGGCTAGAAAGGAGCAAAAAGACACCCTCGCCAGGGAGAGCACCAAGTTTTGGCGAGAACTCACAGCGAATGTGTCCAAGGATAGCCGGAAACTGTGGCAACTCGCATCCTGGGGAAAATCACGCAGCCATCTACCGACAGAGAAGGCGCAGATCCCCGATCTTACCCGGGAAGGAAACACAACACCCGCACGAACGATGGAAGAGAAGGCACAAGCTTTGGCGGAACGGTTTTTTCCCAACCCACAACCGAGAGAACAGCCAAAGCCGAGCCCGATCCAGGGCTGGTTCCGAGCAGAAATGCCAGAGGCGACTACGGAGGACATCGAACACGCAGTCCAAAAACCAGGATCCTGGAAAGCAGCAGGAAAAGAGGGCCTGGCTAACGGATTCCTACGTGCCTGCGGACCACCAGTTATCGAAGCGATCCGCCGAATCACAGCAACCAGCCTGGCACTGGGACACTACCCCCAAAGCCTTCAAAACGGCGAGGGTCATCGTACTGAGAAACCCGGGTAAAACCGCGAACCAACTGAAATCTCCCGGAGGATGGAGGCCGATCTCGCTTCTGAGCTGCGTTGGAAAGGTCGTCGAAACCGTTATAACGGAGAAGATGACTCGAATGGCAGAAGAAGCACAAATCCTCCCACCCGAGCAAATGGGGAACAGAAAGGGACGATCGACCGAACCGGCAGCACGTTTTGTTACAGAAACAGTTAAGGCGGCCTGGTCGAAACGGCTGACGAGCTCGCTACTCCGATTGGACCTTAAAGGAGCGTTTGATTGTGTTCACCATGCATGGCTGGTCACGACCCTAAAGGACCGAGGATGGCCGCAGTGGGTAACAAAATGGGTAGAGCCATTCCTCGAGGGGAGGGAAGCAACACTAGCGTTCGACGACTGGGAGTCAGCCACAATGGCGGTCCCGGCTGGCGTGCCACAGGGTTCACCCCTCTTGCCCCTCTTGTTCATCCTTTTTACAACACCCCTCTTCGAAAAACTACGCGCGATAGGGAGCATCGGGACGGTAGGGTTTGCCGACGACACAAGCCTGGTGGCAGTGGGCAAAACCACGGCGGACTGCTGCCAAGCGCTGCGAGACGGTTGGACGGTCTGCAGCCAACGGGCAGAAACACGAGGCATGATGTTCGAGCCGGAAAAGAGCATCCTTATGCACTTCTCCAAAACTCGCAAACGGAACCTGGAGACAAGCATATTGGATGAACGAGAAATCCAACCAGTCGAAGAAACACGATTTCTAGGCGTCCACCTCGGCCGGAAACTGAACTTTGGAGCACATCGACGTCATGTGCTAGCTAAACTTCGAACACAAAGATACGCCCTCACTAAGATTGCGGCAAAGACATGGGGGCCCTCCCTGCTCCAAGCAAGACAGGTGTACGTGGCGGTGATCCAGAGTGTGATGACCTAACCTTTGCAACAGTTGAGAACACTCTCCAGGGCAAGACAAAACGCGGCAAAGGGATAGCGATACAGATGGGCACACAGCAAAACGAGTGCCTACGCGTTATAACAGGCGCATATCGGTCAACGCTCATAAAGATCCTCGAAGCAGAATCGAACTGCATGCCCGTCAACCTGAAGCTGGCACAACGAGCAGCAAGTCGCGAAGCGAAAGTGACTGGCGGGGAAGGCAAATGGTCGGAGTCGTGGGGACGCATCAAACGGCTGATCGCCAAAGTCAAAGGAAGGAAAGGGTCTCTAAAGATCTAATATCTAGTTTTATATGCAGAGACCCACTTGATCGGGGTCAGTCCTGCTTACGTGATCTCGCTGCGTTGCTGTCTCAACAAGCATCGCAATTAAACTGGTTAAGAAAGGAAAAAAGAGATGTTGCTTGATCTATCTTATGTATGTTTTTTTTCCTGCGGTAATATAATTGATAATGTTACAGACTTGGAAAATGTTGATTTTGCAGTTTGGTTGTCTCAATCACCAGGGAGGAAAAGTAGATCGAGTTTTGGTTCCTTGGCGGACATCTGTCGGCCGTGGCTTACACGTACGCGAGCGAAGCAGTGTCTTATAATTTTTCAAGCCCGTAATATCAGCAAGACATTTTTCGCATGTGAAATTGTTTCAACTCAGTCTATTCAAATCCGTACTCTGTACATATCCGTTCCTGTACCGATATAGGCCCCCGAGAGAAATCATCCAGAAAAGAAAAAGTGCTAAGAAAAACGGTCGTGGCTTGATTCCAGTAAACATGGAAGAAATATTAATGAAATGGCAAAGAAAAAGAGACAAAAAAAAGGCCTGTAAATGCGATGCTCCGAGTCTCTTGGGGAGGGCTACAGTATCAGTAGCTGCCCAACAGAAGTCGTGCTCGCGCTCGCTCATGAAGAGAGTAGAGAAAAAAGAGCAGAAGCAATGAGAAGAATCCGAAAAGCATACAAGGAAAAAAAAAAACCCCGAGTCCTTAACCTATTCCCACAAAAACGGAGAGGCTGTGTGCCCCCCGCAGCCCATTGGTATCACATGTCTATCCCTGAAATTTTGGCGGACAATCTCTTTTTGCGCCAGCACCCACCACCTTTTTCAATCAACTTTTTTTATTTCGTTTTATCCACGTTGAGTCACCGCCGTGATGTTCCAGTAGGCCTTTTTGCTTTCGTCGCATCAGATGCCTTCGTCCCTCTATGCCGTGGTGTTCGGTGATTGAGCGTCGAGGCGACAAGGAGAAAAAAACTAAGCAATGAGTTTGCTCTCTAGTTCTTGACATTGTTGGCGTGCTCTTTGGCCTCGGTCTTTTTGGCGTTGAGGAAGGCGCTGACGTAGTTTAGAGTGTCGGCGCTGAGTGTGAAGACGGTGCTGACGAGAGCCTTGCTGTAGGTGACGACGTTCTCGCCGCCAAACTTCTTGACCTCTTCCGAGTACGTCTTGAAGGCGTAATCCTTGCCCTCGAGACCCTTGTGGTAGGGGAGGAGGACGAGGTGTTTTGCCTCGCTGTAGAGTTCATCGGTGGGTTTCTTGACGATAGGGAAGCGCTCGTCGACCTTCTTGAGCGTGTTGTCGCCGAAGTTGTCGGCCTTTTCCACGTAGGGTGTGACGTAAGATAGGGGTTGGCGAAGGTAGGGGATGAGGGGCTGGGCGAAGATCTTGTAGGCCTGGTCACCGATCTCAATGGACCTATGGCCGAACTGATTCTTTTGGAAAGTGGTGACACCGTCGTGGATGATGGGGTAGTTGAGGAGATGCTGTAAGTTGGAAAGGTCAGCAAAGCCGGCCGGTTTGGTATAGGGTTTTCCTTCTCTTTTGTATTTTTCAATTCAGGGTTCGACTCGTCATACCTTGAAAAAAGCCGACTGGACAGCCGGGCCCGAAGGAACCTCGCCGTTTGCTTGGGGCATGTTGACAATGGGGGATTATCGAGTAGTCGAGAAAAAAGAGTCTATTGGCAAATGTTAGAATGGGATATATTTCCTTTGCATGGTTCTCCAGTTTATGATGATTATGGGAAGCAGAGCGAGGCAACTATTGGGAGGAGGATTGGGGGGAGGGTTGGGAGGAGGGCCTTCCTGTCACATGGCAAAAGAGAGTGTAAGAGGGGTGGTGTGGAGGACAAGTTCAAAGGAGGGGGGAGGGGAGGCACAGTACCTGAACAGTTGTTAATCGGGAAATATTAATACTGAAATGCTTAGAGAGGTTCTGGATGCTTGATTGATTTGTGTGATGATGGATGGAAATACCAGAAGAGAAAAAGGGAAAAGAAGTAGGAGAAGAAAAGGGGATGGTTCCGGGCGGGAGGCTTTATGTAGGTCCAAGGGACCCTTTAAGCTTGCAAGTCGGGTTAGTCTATATCGCCTATCAAGCTACCGAGTATGTATCCAATGTGGTTGTGTACGGGTTGTGTACGGAGTAGTAATGGGTCAATTTTTCCAACAAGCTTTAAGAGCGGATGGGTGCGGTGTGTGGTGTGTGCGGTGTGTTGTGTGGCGTGAGTGGCGAGACACCAAGGAAAACAGATCGAGGCACATGCTTTTTTTTTCCAACCCGTCATTCCCCCCCTTTTTTTCATGTGTACGAGAGTGCTCGATAGAGAAAGGTACGAAAGTACGGAGTTCATTGGCAATAGATTCTTTCTCCCAATCTTACGCCATGTCTCGCTTTTTGCTTTCTAGGTTTCCCACTTCCTGGGACACCATGTCGCGCCGTTCGATCCCGTACCAGGGTTTTCCCCCTTTACTGTTCTGGACAATTGGGAAATCACATGCCCCTCCCCCCCAAAAAAGGGTAAGAAAAGATACAATCGAATACTAGAATACACACCCCCGTTTCTGTCCTTGTCAATTTTTCCCATTTCTTTTGGAGGATTCCAGTTTCTGACCGGCGTGCGCAAGAGTAGAAAAGTGGGGCCGGGAGTCTACTCCGTAGTTTTAGGTAGCAGATTCCACAAGATACTGTGGCACCAGGAACCTTTCAGGGCAGGATATTTGTACCACAGAGGTATCTGGACCATGTTTCTATCTCCAGAATAGCTTTTCTTCTCATTGGGTTTCGTGCTTGCATTGGCGTATGGCGTTGCTGTGCATCATGTGAAGCACCACCTCATACGGAGTATTAGCAGGCGGCAACGTACTCTGGCTTTTGGGGGGGTGGGTTCGTAGAGTGAGCAGAGGGGTACATGCAGAGTACTTGTCGAAATTTGCATGTGATAGAGAGTCCTCCCCCAATACTCTATACTTTTCAATCTTGAGCCCTTCTTTTTACAAGTACTCCGTATTTTTGGCTCCTTAGGTTTGCGTCCAAATGCTCCGTAGACGAGAATGCAGCCCATCTGTCGCTGCTTTCGACATGGCATGCAATTTCAAGTGGATTTCTACTCCGTATAGTGAGGATCCAAAGCTTCAAATGCAAAATGTAGTTTAAAATGACTGAATCCTGATACTGCCACTTTATCTAAACTAGACAAGTTGGTACCCCGTCAATTTGCCTGGCATTAGCTCTCTCCTGGTACAGGGAGGCACTGGGCACATCGGGACTTGCGGCCTATCTCTTCATCTCTTCAAGCGGCAGCTAACCGACGCTCCCACATGCCCTTGCGGGCGGGAAGAAGAATGTCTGTATCAGGTGCCCACAGGGTGCTATCGACTGGCCTATCAACTGGCCGACGACCCCGGAAGGTCTCTGGGAAGACCTCCGGACACCGCCAACAAGTAGAAGGATACAAGTACTACGGCACGTCATCACCTCTGGGAGGATTCATCAGTACAAGTACAGCCTTGCAACAGCACTGGACCCGCCCCTCGAGGGAATCGAAGTTACATAATAGTGGGGCGTAAAGAGAGAGAAGGCACAGTGGGTGCTAAATGGGTTTGAATATGGCGGCACAGTGACCCCCCAACATGGAGCTTTTTCCTGTACAATAGGTTTTTTCCTCCAGAAATAGCCGGGCTATAGCCGACATAACTGCCAAATCAATCCGATAAGTAAAAAAAAAAAAAAAACTTGCCTGGCATTGGTCCTCGACGCTGCAAGTCGTCGAAGCTCTGACGTCTTTGTGGCAGTGATCCCTGCCATTTGCTTATCCCCCTCCCCTCCACTTGCATAAGGACCCAAGGGCCTACCTATTAGCAGGGATGGACAAGGGCCCAGTGTTTTTCTAAACTAATTTACATGTACGTACGGAGTACTCCGTATAAACTAGTTTATATGTGCGGCGATAGGCGATAGGAGGGAGAGCAACGTTTCTCATGCTGTTGCGATACTCCGTAGTACTTGTAGTTTAGATAGGATAGCAAGCCCACCAGTCACAGCTCGCTGCAACGCAACGAGCATATGCACGAGTAAGGCGAAGGAACCGTGCGAACGGCCAATGGATCGCCAACCCCTGTCGGTCGTCGTTTATCGGTTTTTTTGAGGGTCCCGGTTTGACACGAGAGCCCAGCTAGGTTTTTTTTTTTTGAGTTACGAAGCGAGCACGAACAACGCGCCCGGAATTGCTACGTTTTTTTTTTCTTTGGCTTGGCTTGGCCAGCTCTGCTGGCCTCGTTATCGGAGGTGCTCCATTAGGCACTCGACTCCCGTAGGAGGCGGTTTCTTTTTTGACGGGTGTGTCTGACTCCATCTAAACTACCACTTAGTTTACTGAGTATTATTACCTTTGACAATAGCGCCCGTGGAGGCAATTAAGCGCATGTCTGTCCCATACGGAGTACGGAGTACACTGTACGTAATTAAGCCCCTAGCGTACAAGTATGAATTAGTGCTCGATAAGGATATGTTGGGGGGGGGGGCGCACTAGGGAGTGATAGCAGTTCGCTGTAAACTACGGAGTAGGCCCAAGCCAAGCCCCGCGACCTATGGTGATCCACTCACTAGCCACAATCACATGCCGAAAAAAAAGCAGAGAACAAAATCGAGAGAGAAAAAGAGAAAAAAGAAGAAAGCCCCTCGTCATGAGCTGTTCTTTGACCAAAGTGGAATAAAGTCAACAAGACAGCCAGGGCAGATGGGGGTAGAAGGACAAATGTGGCGAGCCCCCATCTTGAAAAATGGCTTCTTTCCCCGAAATGACGCACCGCAGTCGGCTCTTTCACATGCCTGTTCCGACAACGGCTGTGATGGGACATTCACTCAGTACTCCGAAGTGCTAGTTGTCTGTCCAGCTACGCCACGCCTCTCTCGAAACCATTGCGAACCATTGCGATCCCGCGGCATGAGACTTTACAGCGATTGCCTCAAGATAGCCTCAACTGCACCTCGGTGAGATGCTACCCGGACATTTACGAGTTGGAACACCACCTCTCGTCCAGTTGCATTTCATAGTTTTCTTTTCATCGCATCAAGTTCCGTCCCAAACTCTTTCTCCCCGGGCCCGAGAGTCTTGCAGACTCGAGAAAGCGGGCGAGAGGCGAGCAAAAAAGGCGAGACAGATGACAGTCGCTGTGATTGAATCCAAGCCAGCCACAAATGAAGACATTCGCCCAACGTTCCATCATCACGTCCCAATAGCAATTGGCACTAAATATTCCTCATCCTGAAATTGTGCATTGGACTATCCAGATGACGGGCGTTTGGTTGGAAGCATACTCGGTAAAGCAAAAGCTTCATCTTGGTCCTTGTGTCTCAAGTAAACATAAAGAGTTGCCCCCCACGTATAAGCTCCGAGCTACGGAGTAGGACCTTGGAAAATCGGCGGGACAAGCCGTTGCACACCAGTCTCGCTTTACTCGGAGGTTTCTGGTGTTCTTTTCCACTTTGTGTGAGCGAGGGGGACAGGGGGACAGGGGGGCATGTGTAGTTTACACCGTACTCGTACTTGTAATTGTTTACAGGGTCAAAGTGGATTACAAGTAATTGAATTAAACTAGAGATGTAAGTGACTACGGAGTAAGGTAGAGCTATTCTCTACAAGTATATTTTGCATGTGACGATGGAATGCTTATGCTTGGTGGAAGACCTCGCATATGGAGAAATCTCGTAGTATCGTCTCAATTATATACAAGTACAGCATAGGATAAACGAACACTCTCTCATACGTGTAGCAAGATCCAAATCTCTCGTAGTCAAATTCTTCCGATAAATCTCATACGCCGTCAAATACCTCGCAGAAAGCCGAATAGACCCCCCCCGTCTCTCCCCGCTGCTCAGCAGACCCAAGCAAGAGGCTCATTCTTCTTCACCCACTGCATAGGCAAAACAAGGCTGTTACCATCCGTCTTGCCCCGTCACTTGCGTCCGAGATCCTCCGATTCGGGCGGGTAAAACGGCGTTTCGTTGGGGGCGCCTATTGGATTGGTAGTCCATACACTTTCCGAAGCGGAATGCCGGAAACGTAGAGGAGGAGGCCGTCTAGATGGTATGCGGCTTGTTGGTAGTCTGTGGAGTTGGCAAGGTTTGTGAGTTCGTAGGGGTCCTCCTATCAGTTTACACGTTAGTTTTATTATTGGGAGTGAAAGGGTTCTGGGAAGGTGGGTTGTTTACAAGTATGCGGATGATGTGCTGGTGACTATGAGAAATGGGTGTTGGCTGGTAACGATATTGAATGCATGCCTCATTAATACATCTACCGTCGTCGTCTCCAAGCCTCGCAGGGTATTGACCAGATGATTGAAGATGTCGTCAACTATCTCGAAGAGAAGGGTCTCATGGACAATACATACTGTAGGTCATGCATCTTCCTAGTATCTTACAATACCTCAACTCACACAATATAGTCCTTTACACTTCTGACAACGGCTACCACACAGGCTAATTTCGCCAATCCCAAGGAAAACCAACCCCCTACGGCAAAGACTCCAACGTCCCCCTCATCGTCCGAGGCCCCGGCATCCCCCCAAGGTCAATCGTCAACCCTCCCCAGCACATACATCGGCATGGTCCCTACACTAATGGAATCGCAGGCCTCGAAAAGTCAACCTTCCCCGAGCTCCTCGACGGTCGAAGCCTCTTATCCCATTGGCAAAAGCCGCTCGAAAAAGGACGCTGGCAGCGGCACGGGGAATGCAAAGGAGACGATTATTAATATCAAGCATTGGGGGTTCGGTACTATCGAGGCTCCTGCGAAGAATCGATTTTTCCCGACTTCGACGTACAAGGCCATTCGGTTGGCTGGAGAGTCGAACGGTTGGCTTTATGTCATTTGGTGTACGGGAGAGACGGAGTTGTACGATACGGATTGTAAGTTCACTCCCCGATTACTATTCTGTATACGAACCCTGGTGACCGCACGTGGGTAATGTTGGTATTGTGCGCAAGCTGGCCCTGGAGCAGAGTAGCTCGATTAGGATAACACAAAGCCGTAGTGACATGGTGGTTGTTAAAGGACACCCCACCTTCAAGGCTATGTTTCTTGAGAGATCAGCCCGGTAGTCTGTAGATCCAAGACGTTCGTTCATCCTGGTCATCTGTCAAGAAGAAGATGATAATACTAGGAGCCTTCGGTACCTTTGGGGCACAATCTGCTGTTGAGGTGACGACGCCTGCCAAGGCAGCGAGGCCAATCGCTACACGGGGAATAGGGAGTACCATTATGGATTGAGAGGCATAAAGACTTGTGAAGGAGGCAGGCTACGAAGTCACAGAGAAAGCGGGAGAACAATGGTTTATTAAATACACTCTCATGTTTTCACTGCTTTACCATCCCCAGAACGCTATCGTCGTTACCAAAGACCGAGAGCCGTCATTTGCCGTCGAGAACTCTTCTCCATTCACTTTCCCAGGGCCCCGAGAACCGATCACTGCCATGGAAAGAAAATTAGCCAAGGGTTGGCCTGAGTTGTCACGACTCGACAGAACAGCAGTCCCTTGGAGCAATAGATTTCGTTTATTCCCCTGCCACACCAAACTCAAGATGTTAGCACCTAGTGGCGGAAGTTACTGGGTAAGTGGCGAGGCGAGTTGACTGGGATAAACTCGAAAGTCTGCGACGTATGCCATCTAGCAACTCACTACTCGCTCCTTCTTTATGGCCAGGCCACTAATATCACATAGTATGCATCACAGTACCCCGTACGTAAGATAGTCCCAAGTGACTATCGCCACGAAAGGCCGGTTACACTCAACATGATGCTTCACCAAGAGAAACTACCTTGATACCCTAACCACTCGCCGTCTGTCCAAACCCAGAGACACACCACTGGTGAAATGATGAGCAGAGAGGGAACATTCGAGTGTCGACACCGAAGTCCAAGGATTCAAGCGCTGACTTTTTTGAAAATGCTTAATTATTCATCTCACACGGGTAATCGTGTGTATCGTGTGTATCGTGTGTACGCTGTCCGCCAACAACATTGAAGGATGAAACGGGAAAACATTTGGCACTTCTAAACCAACCAAACTCCGTACAGTAAACACAACCAACATCAAACCAGACGCAATTGCACCCCCGCGCATGCCGTGGGATTCTCAAGCCGGATTTTCCGTGCCTGAGCAAGTCATATTGCATCCGACGCACGTACACTCGGGGAACGTCGCCCACTCGGACCTCGGAGAGTAACAATGTGATGTGATTGCTTTTTGAGTAGCACTCGTATGGAGATTGATGTAAACTACGGAGTACGAGTACTTGTAATAATGCGCCGTGCTCCGTAGAACCAGCTGTACTCCGTACTCGGTATCCATCTGCAACCCTAAGCCTAGGAAAGGTTACTTTGAGGCGGGGAGGTCATCACTCGATAAAAGACCATATTAAAAGCCCGTGCCAAAAACCAACCCCCAAACGGGAAAACCGTTCTGATCAATTGGCCATTCAATCCTTTTACGAAGTATTACGGAGTACTCCGTACGCTCCATGGCTGGCCAGGCCTCCGTTAAAGTGCTCGACTCACAAATGTTCACAAATGGCCTCTACTTTTCTCCTTGGTCCTCCCCCCCCCCTTTTTTTTTTTTTTTTTTTTTTTGCCTCCTTGGTCCCTCGAGGGAGAAACAAAAAGCAAAGAAAACGGTAAAAGAAGGAAAGAAAACGGCCTTGTCTTGGAGGGGGGAAGCAAGAAAGAGGGGGATTGTGAAGAAAAAGCAACGGGAATTGTCTTGTCATGCTGCGAAAAGGGGCACAAGTTGGGAGAAGTGTACTTTTTCTTCTCTCTAGGTCCAAGACCTGCAGGACACGGCTCAAGGCAGCAATTTATGATTCCCCTAAAATGCTACTTGTAGTTTGGGACTCGAGAGCGAGAGAATCCAGAAAGAGAGAGGAGAAACAGGCCATCTTCCACCTCAGCCTCGCCACCTTCTGGCCCTGGGGACTTGTACGGAGTAGTACTCCGTAGAGGAAGAGAGAGAGCGAAGGAGAGAATGCCTCGTTTCTTTTTCTTGGAATTTCGTATCTCGCTTCAAGGGTTACGTACAATACGGAGTACACGTGGGGGAGGATTGGACCCCGAACGCTCGGGTCCCTTCCCCCTCTCCTCACGTCTTTGTCCGATTCTTTCCACCCAAGTACGTACAGAGTAGATGGTTCGAAAGATCGCAGCTGGAAGTGCGTTGCTACAAGTAAAAGGCTGTTCGCCAAGTGCCTAAATGATCGTCGAGGGGAGAAACTTGGATTTATTCAATGCTGTCATCAGCAACCGGCCAAAACGCGGTGGCTTTTGCTTGTGCGTTTTCTCTTCAAAGCATACGATGTGAACATGTCATCTCGTTTTTCGTTCTCGTTTTTCGTTCTCGTTTTTCGTTCTCGTTTTTCGTCCGCAGTGAACCTGTCTTTCGACCCTGTTGACACTAGCCGAAGCACGCGATGCGAAGAGCGACCGCTCCAGGGGACGGACGATAATCATTAGTTAGCTGTACGCAGTAAACTATTACCATGTACCATTGGGGGGGTTTTAGGCCCTGGCCAGGCCTCTCATATCTCTCAACGAAGAGAAAAAAGAGAATGATTTGACTGTCGCACTGGACTCCACATCCAATCTAGCTTATTTGGTGGCGTTACCTTGCGACCTTGTTTGGGCTGTTTTCTTTTGTCTTACTGGACGAAGGCGTTCGTTTGCGGGCGAGACCTCTCGGGAAGGGTAGAGATGAGACCCGGCGGGTCACGTTATAAACACCAGTTTTTCCCTCTCTCTTTTTGTTTTTTTGATACTACACGAGGCGAGGGCGATGATGAGAGAAGATCATGACCAGGGGGACAAAGGGACCATACTACTCCGTAAAGTTAAAGGGGGTGGCCAATTGGTGCCCTGTACCAAGTACGGAGTAAGTAAATCGGTCCCCTATAATACTACGTACAGTGGTGGATTTGACTGGAGACGGAGAGCTTGGGCCATCGATTACAGTGGGCTGGGCCCGTGGGTTTGGTGGGCTTAGGTACCGCGTGCAACTAACGAAATGACCTTTTCCGTCATCCTTTGGGAGTCGAGGCTGTTCAAAACGGCCAAGGCCAGGGGGCCCAAGCAACTCGTACTCCCTCCGTACGTGTTATGCATCGCACGGGGCTTCTTTGTCTCTTTTAAACTACTACAAGTACGGACGGAGTAGATTGGAATCGACATACTCCGTATTAATACCTTTCAGCACCCTTCTCCATTCCTCGCGACTCTGTTTTAATCCATCTTCCCGGCCTTGCCGCTCTGCCAATGGCGCCCACATCCACAACCGTGGTCCATTTCTTCAAATACAAGTACTCCGTAGATGCCGTCTTCAGTGTGTCGGCACCCCGCCGGAGACTCCAGAGACTCCAGAGACTCCAGAGACAGCCTTGCCTCTTTCTGGAGAATGCCATTCTCTTGTCGGTTGTTATTGTTTGAGAACAATCCCTATTGCTTTGTTGTCGTTGTTGCGCAGAGTGTCTCAACATCCGTTCGGAAGGATCGTGGAATCAGGAACCGTTCGCATTTTTGTTCTATTGCCTTCTTGGTCGGTCGCGACGGCAAAGAGTCAACCAAGAGCACTACGGGCAAGGCTAATACCAAGATGAGATAAACAAACGGGGGCCAAGAGATGCAATGGGTTGGATTTACTTGTACAATGTAGAAATATTACAAGTCGGAGTAGACTCTCTGGTGAAACAAAGTGGTGCCGAGTCTTCCATCATCATGCTCTATTATAATGATAGTTTACTATTCTATTATACTCCGTACTGTGTATTAGCTCAAACGCAGCTTGAACCCAAAAAGAAGCAGAAGATCACCCCTCAAATTACAGGGATATCAGCAGCCGGTGCGCACGGTAATGAAGAGATTCACCGAGCACTTCCGAGCGTGCAGCTTGCAGCAAAACCGTCCCGTTTCTACCATTGTCCACAGGTGGATTATCTCGTCCGGTTCTGCCACGAACTGGCACGGAGTAATCGGAGTACTCGGTCGCTGCATCTACTCCGTACAAGTACTTGTACTCCGTAGTCTATTCAATGGTCTCGCAGTGTCGGGTAGGTGAGTTGTGTGACATGCGTGTGATATGCCAGGAAACCTGTTGGCCCCTAATGCGTACGGAGTACTCCGTATGATTCCCAACTTTGCCGTCTTCAACAAGGAAATGGAAACAAAGTTGGTCTCGTCAAGGTACACCCTGTAGTTTACTAGTGAGTATTACCCTATGCTCAGGGGCACGCGAGGGACACATTAAGAGTGCTCGTAGGATTATTAATACTGCTCCGTACTCCGTAGAGTTTGCGATATTACGGAATACGGAGTTATACTCGAAGATAAAAAAGGATACAGCAATTCGAGTACCTTACGGAGTACGTGTATTATTACTTCGTAACGTAGCCAAAGAAAGAGAGGGAGAAAAGGGGAGCCACACAAGCACATTCTCTACTTATTACTTGATGGAGTACTCCGTAGTACTACAGAATACAGTGGACTCGGGTCGAGCCTGGTACCTGACCGACCTGGGGGAAGGAGGAGCCCAAGTGGATACCATCAAAATTAGGAATGCTGCGAAACGGCAGGGATGATCCATGTAGTAAACACTCAACACTACTCCGTACTCCGCACCCTCTTTCCCAATCTTTCCAATGCAAATCCCGGCCCCCGCCCCCTCAGATGTCACGAAACATGATTGACAAGGTACAGGGAACCCGGAATATCACGGTGCTGATGGTGGGTGACCCAAGTCTCGACGACCCCATGCTGCGACACAGTGACCCTCTCCTTCTCTTCCTTGTCCCCCTGCTCCAAAAAGAAAGCTCCAAAAAGAAAAAGAAGAGTTTAGGACCAGTATAAAGACTAGCCTACAAAGTACGAGCAACCTGGTGCATTATTCTCTCTCTTTTGTCATAAAAGAGGCATGACAAAGAAAAAAGAGAAAGAGAAAAGAAAAAGAAAAAAGATACCAACGATGACTGTGAATTCGAGATACATTGTAGTCCGTACTCGAAATTGCAGTTTTTATGATCTGGTGGAGTTGGCCTTCAAGCTGGGTCGCACCACGCTGCTTGAGCTGGGAATCCTTCCCAACAGGGGATCTCGCTGCAATTTTATCCGTATGGCTGAATCTTTCACTGGCGTGATTAATTCCTGGTTTTCTTACTACGTTTTTGAGACCTCTCTACGGAGTAGGAAAGAAGAAGAGAAGAACCAAAAGAGTAAACAGAGGGGGTGCACTGCCCCCCTCATTGGCTACAGCATACATCGGAATTTTAGTGCAAGTGATATGCATATTCTACTGGTAATGACTAGCTTCGGGACCGCCATACAGAAGCGAGAGATGGCACGCATATTCCAGGAGAGGGGGAAGAGAAGAAAAAGAGAGGCGCACTTCGATTTGAATATTTCATCTCGCCACAGAATTGCTTCTCCCAGTCATTAAGATACAAAGTACGGAGTACGTCGTAATCGAACTAGCTACGGAGTACCTCACAAAGTGATCTGTAGACTAAATACGCCTAGGTGGGAACCTGATGAATTTTACTCATTTTGGTGCCCTGTGTCAAACTTCCTCTTATTTTTTTGGGGGGGGGGGGGAAGAGAGAAAGGTTCTGTGACAGCATCCCGGCCCTCTGAAGCAATAAGCTCTCCTTTCCCATTCTCCACTCCACCATCCCACCACACCACACGCCCCCCTGGAACCCCCCCCCCCACAACCCCTGGCCAGTGGTCGTTCCCACGTCTGGCCTAGAGTAGTAAAGTCTACTGTACTAGAAAGTAACGGTACCAGAAAGGAACGCTGTCTCCTAAAACTAAAAAGTATCTCGCTTCTTCCTCTTTTCTCTCTTCCCTCCTTTTTCTCCCCTTTCACGAGTAGCCGAGTGGCCTTCCTTTTTTCCTTCTTCTCACCTCGTGTGATTGTTTGTGCGCGTGTGTGCCCTCCGCCCAAGCTTTCTCCATTCGCAGTTGATTCTGTTGAATGGCCCCATTGAAGTCGACACTTTCGACCCCCTCTTGACCAACATTTCCTGTTCAGTGTGTTTACGAGCCTCGCCTTCTCAGATCGCGCCATTCCTTCGACGATTAAGCCAATTCGACTTTGATCCCACAAAAAGCCCGACGAGAAGGAATAAGAGAGGTCTCAGTGCCTGGTTGCCGCTTCGATTCGTTCCAATCCACTCGCATTGCGCCCCCCTCCCATCCCCCGTATTCTCTTCATCGTCTCAGCAGGCACTCGTGCTTCAACTATCGACCTCGCTTAGTGGGAGCTTGTTTCTTTCTCTCAATCGAATCGACCCAAGAGTCGACCCGGCTTGAGAGCAATGGCGCCCTCGCTGACCACCCGTGCCTCGTTCAACCGGCCTCGAACCGGCGACCGCGAGGGTCGTCCCCTTACGCGTGACCAGGGCGACACCAGCCTCATCATTCCCAGCCGAACTTCGTCGCTGCACTCTCGCATCACCCAGCCTATCCCTTCGACCCTCAATGTGAAGCCCCAGCAGCGCACACCCAAGACTCTTACCCATGCCTACATGGTATGTGGTGTCGGCCGCGAGCCTTCGCAATGGGTCAAGGCGCCGCCGCCAGCCCAGGGCAAAATTGGCCACATGAAGGGAGCCGTCGGACAGTTTTGGCTTCCCGAAATTCTCGGAAGCAGTCCCCGCTTGGAGCAGGACAACGAGATTGCTCGATCCCTCCACGCCGCCATGAGGGTATGTAGATGAATGCCGTCTGATTGCTTTTCTATTTCCTGAAACGAGTGGACTAACATAATCCTTTTCTAGTCTTGCTTCCCTCATGACGTGGAAATTTGCACGGGTCGCAGCCAGCCTCACTGCGTTCACCACGCCTTCGTTCTACAACAGGACTCTTCGCACACCCTCTACGGTATCTGCCTGCGAGTCTGGTCCCGCGCTGACGAGAAGCGTGCCGAGACTATTCGTGATCTCCGCAAGCGCACCGAGTCCGACTACTACGACAACCCCGACGAGACTTACTGGATCCCTTACTGCCTGTCATTCCTTTCACGATATCCCCTCTACAATCTTCTCGGAGACTACCTCCGCGGTATGTGGATCCACTGGAACAAGGCGACCAATCTTTTCCACGCGGAGGAGGTTTCTCGTATCTTGAGCTTCCCCGCCCCTCGTCTAAACGATCTCGTCCGCATCGACATGAAGGACTACGCTCTCTGCTACCAGTTTCCCTCGTCGCCCACGGGCTTCCAGAACTTCGCCATGTGGCCCCTCTTCTGCTGTCTTTCGATCCCCAACATTGTTGGCGTCATCGAGGCCGCCATCTCGCCCACCCGCCGCATCATCTTCGTCAGCCACTACCCCGCCATGCTGACCATGGCTGCCGAGTCGGTGCGGTACTGCGTGCGCGTCTACGAGTGGAGTGGTCTCTACGTGCCCGTAGTTCACGCCCGCCACGCCAAGGAGCTCGTCCAGGAACCCGGCCCATACATCCTCGGTATCACTGCCGAGTGCCGATCTCTGTTTACTGCTCCCACCGACGCCCTCGTTGTGGACTTGGACCGCAACTTCGTGCTCACGTCGAGCCCGCCCACGGCTCTCAACCCAGGCCAGCGCAATAAGTTTGTGACCCGCCTGACGCAGGCCCTGAACGGCGACGTGACTCCTTCGGGCGTGCCGGCCCACCTCAAGTCGGCCTACGGTGGTGGCAAGCTTGTTCCTGCCGGCCAAATCATTGTGATGCGCGGCGAGGTTGAGTCGATCCAGGATCCGGAGTGGTGGAATCAGGACTCGGTCATGGCCGTCATGGACCACGTTTGTGAAAAGATGGGCCGTAACACCGGCATCAAGGCCGTCTTCGGCGGCTCTGTCAAGAAGCCCTTGATGACCAAGGTCTCGATGCGTCACCTCAACGAGATTGTCCGCGAGCGCAACCAGTACTCGCGTGACGCGCTCGAGGCCTGGCAAGACTTTATCAACCTCAAGGGCCGCATGGACACGGAGCTCAACAAGGTGACCAAGCGCAACAACTACTTGGTCGAGGAGCTCGAGAGCTGGAAGCAGCAGTTCCTAAAGTTCCAGGCCTTTGCCGAGCAGCTCACCAAGGAGACACAGGACCTCAAGGTCAAGATCGAGAGCCACAAGAGGGAGAACCGCCGCCTCGCCAGCTTGCTCGACCAGCAGAAGGATGACTCGGCCCGCATGACTGTCAAGCTCGCGGGCACCGAGAAGCAGCGCGACGACGCGCTCGAGGCCCTCATCCTCCAACAGGAGATTGCCGAGGAGCTCGAGCGCGAGCGCAAGCGCAACAAGAAGGAGCTCGCTGCCCTCCAGCACACCAACGTCACCGTCGTGCGCCAGCGCGACGAGGCCCGTCGTGTGGTTCTCCACATTCGCAGCTTGCTCACTGGCCAGAGCCACCACATGGAGCACATTATCGAGTCGCTCACCAAACCCGACGAGATCATTCAGGAACTCGAGGAAGGTTACGACGAGGAGGACATGCAGGACGATGGCGGTAAGTTTCTTTGCTACTACCACTACCACTCATGTGGCTATCGTGTAGATGATTGTGCTAATACCAACGGAACAGAATCATCGCCACGCTCGCTAGAGACACCCGACCGCCACAGCAAGCGATACTCGGCCTCGAGCTTTATTGATGTCGCTGACCGACACCTCAAGGATAAGACGGACGCCATTGCCCACATTGTCCGCAACATTGTCGAGCAGTGCCAGGCGGCCGTCGAAGGCCTCCAGCTCGCACAAGACGCCGAGATCGAGCGAACTCACCCCCGCCGAAGCAGCACGCTCTCGGCCGCTGCCAGCGACGACGGCAGCCACTCGGTCATCACATCCGAGGCTGGCGATGACAGCCTCCTTCAGCCCTCTTCGGGACGCACATCGAGCATCCCCCCGACGCCGGATCTCATTCCCAACCGCAGCAGTACTGCCATGTCGTTCGTCTCGACGGCCACCACGCCCGAGCGCTCGAGCCAACAGTTCATGACGCGTGAGGAGATCCCCACCAAGATCGTCGAGGACGACGGTGAGGACTTTGAGGAGTCGCGCAACGACATTGAGGTCATCACCCAAGAGAACGCCATCGGCAAGCACGCGCAGAACCTGATCCACAGGCCGTCGGGCGCACGCATCAGTGCTCTCGGCGGTACCCGATAGACAGGGTCGCGAAAAGGCGCGTGTGTTGGATTAGCACGGGGTGAAACGATACAACCCCGTCGCTTCATGTCCAATCTATGGCTGTTTGATTCTTTTGTGTATACCTCCTGGCTTGTTTATCTGTCCTTGGTCTAGTGGGACGCTCTTTTTATCTTGTCGCATTTTCTAATACTTGTCTTGCGGGTGGCGTTATGTGTGTGTTTTTACCTGCTTACTGCCGAGGCAGATGCTCGCTCAGCTTATTTCTTCTGTTTCTTTTTTCTGCTTCTCTTCTCTCTTTAAACACTTGTTTTTTTTCTTTTTTGTACCTAGTGGCTCGGCCATTGTATCCTGTGCCATTCCAACTGTCGTATTGACTGTCGTTCGGAATTGACAATTAATCTTCTATCCTTTTTGCTCGAGAAACAAATCAGTGCAAGGCTTTTCTCAAGACTTGAAAGCCTTGGCTTGCTTAGATGTCGCTGGGTCGTGGCCAGCGTGTTTTCAGTTCACGAGGCTCTTTTGTTTATCGTTGTGAATGTTGAAATTACGCTGGATTTTACTTGCATTGTGGGGTGTATCTTGGTGCATATGATACAAAGTACTCCGTATTTCCTGATTTCCCGCTTAATTACCACTTAATTACTTGAATACGCTGTCTTTTTTTTTTTTGTTTCGCAGGACGATGCGTGCTGATAGTAGAGGCTGTAGAGGTTGCATTGGCTGTGTGGATGGATGGACAGACATACATAGCTGTAGGGAGTACGGAGGAGACTCCAGTCTCTAAACTACTTGTACGGAGCATACGAGTAGCTAAAAGTCTTGGCTTCGAAAGGGCCCACAAAAATTATTTTCTCGATGCTTCATCGAAGCTCGCCTCGCTCGTCTCTTGGACCAAGACTCGACATTCCGCCCTTCTACGTGAATTGAGCGACCGAGCGCCAGTTCTAACACTCGAATTCTCAAAATAGTGACCTGCGCCGACCTGTTGCAATCCATCGCGCCACTCAACCGAAGCCAGTTCAAGCTTTTTGACCTTCTAGTCGCCAGCAGCGAAACGGAACAAGAAGAAAAAAAAAATCGCCATGGCCGACCCTCTCCTCTCGACTCTCTGTACAATCTGCCACGCCACAACACCCCGCTACAAATGTCCCCGGTGCGGCGTACGCACATGTTCCCTCCCATGTGTGAAAAAGCACAAATCATGGGCAAACTGTAGCGGCGCACGCGACGCGACGGCCTACGTCCCGCACAAGAAACTCGCCACAGCGGCGGGCATCGACCACGACTACAACTTCCTGCATGGCATCGAGCGGTACGTCGAACGATCGGAGAAGATGCTCATTGAAGAGAGGGGGCTTCTACGACAGGAAGAGTTGCGGCCTGCTGAGGTGTCGGATGTCAAGTTTAAGAAGTTGCCGAATGGGAAGACGAAGCGGATTGTGGTACGGCGATCTGTTGGTAATACTAGGGGGGATGATGTTGATGCAAGTATGAGGGCGAGGTTGGGGTCTTATAATATTACGCTTGTTAGAGCGCCTTTGGGCATGTCGAGACGTACGGGGAATACGACGCGGATCACGAGGAAGAAGAGGATTGAGTGGCAGATTGAGTGGTTCGTCGCAGACGAGGAGGGAGAAAAGCCGGATGGTGGTATGCGGAGGGTTGTCACATCTGTCATGGACGATTGCATTCTTAGCGATGCGTTTCGCAGGCGGAATTTGACGGCCGCTCACAAGACTACCGTTCAAGATCACGATACAGAGCAAAAGACTCCCGCTCTCAGATCTCAGAAGGGCTCAACAGTCTCTCAAGACGAAACGTCTAGCGTATGGCTCTCCATCCCAATGCCATTCCAACACCCCCAGTCAAAAACCTGGCGTCAACTCGCACCACCACAAACCAGACCCGTTCCTGAAGATTTCTCTATCAAATACGCATTTTACCTATCACGACCACCGGCAACATCAACAGCCACGACAAAACTCATCCCACTAGACCCACAAAAGTCCATTGCCGAGGCACTACGCAACACAGTGGTATTCGAGTACCCAGTGATTTACGTGCTCGACCCCGCGAAGCCGCTCCCTGACGGCTTCGAGATTGGCGCGCGGCCGAAAGTGGCGTTTGCTGAGAAGAAGAGGAAGAGGAGGGAGGAAGAAGCCGAGGACCGAAAGGCGGCGTGGAAGAAGAGGGCTGTTGCGAGGGGCGAGATTCAAGAGGAGGTCGAGTCTGAGACCTCTGAGGAATCGGAGACGTCGGAGGAGTCCGAGTCCGAGTCCGAGCCTGATGAGCCTAATGAGCCTGATGAGTCTGATGCTGTGGAAGATGGTGAAGAGGAGGAAAGTGAAGAAGAAGAAGATGGCACGTTGGAGGCCTTGGAGTCTGATTCCGAGGGTGAAGGGGATGTAGGAGAACCCATGGAAACGACTGAAACTGGCGAGAGCACCGAGGTGGTGGTCTAAGAATGCGTTCTCATACTGGTCGTTGGGAGACCCAGCTTCTTCTCATCTTTTTTTTCTTACCAAAGGCGTCGCATTGAAGGAGTCTGGGAATGGAAAATTCACTTGGGATTTTACGGACATAATACAATATTGATATATACACCAAGGGCCCTGATTATCGTCTAGATTGCATCTTCTAAACGCATGGGATTTTTGAAAGCCCAGAAGTCGGCAGCACATGCAATGCAGGCTGCTTGTACTCGCGGACTTACGAACATGCAGGCATGTGGCTAAGGCCGTAGGTGGCTGGTGGCTGATCACTCGATGGTCTGTGCTCCTTTTCTCGTAAACTAAACCATCCTAGGTATTTAGTAAAGCATACAAGTACGATGTGGGAAACATACGATGTGGGAAAAATCTTTGTGGATAATGCGAAGCAATTGAATCCAAAAAAAAAAAAAAAGATAAAAACTCCCCAAGCGCTTGGGGTACAGATTGGTTCAGCTATTCTATCTTCAGTTGTACCGCACCCATTGACTCACATCTCCTTGCCTTCCTTGCATGAGCTAGCAGCTACCCACCCCCCCAAGCTCAAGATGAGTCTTCGCCTTGCCCGCCTTGCTCGCCAGGCGACGGCCTCCTCCCGCACCTTGCGCCCATACCCGATAAAATGCGCCCTCCCTTCGAAAACCCTCCGATTGTACTCTGCCAAATTTCCCCTCCCCAACGACGCATCCCAACAACAGCCACACCGTCCGCCAACAGCAGCGCGCCCGATAATAGATATCCGCCACATTCGCGAAAACCCCGAGCTCTACGCCCAAAACTGCCTCGAACGCAACTACACCGTACAAAGCACGTACCCGGGCCGCATAATCGAACTCCACGAACAAAGAAAAGCGCTCCAAAGAGACTTTCGGGACCTCCGCGAACGAGCCAACGAGATCACAAAGGCCCTCAAAACCAAGGCTCCCCAAAATGATCAGCCTTCCTCCCGCGAGAATCTCATTCTCGAAGGCAGAAAAGTAAAACAAGCCCTATCAGAAGCCGAAACCCAAGAATCCCTCCTCACGACGGAAATCGAAAACCTCGCCTTCGCAATTCCAAACCTCACAAGCCACAAAACCCCCCGAGGCACCGAACCAACCCTCCTAACCTACATCAACGAACCCGCAACCCCAGCAAACGCCAAACCATTCCCCCGACCCTCGCCCTCACACGCCGAAATCGGCACAAAACTAGGAATCCTAGACTTCCCCTCCGCAGCAACAACCTCAGGCTGGGGCTGGTACTTTCTCCTCGGCGACGCAGCCCGCCTCGAACAAGCCCTAACAACCTTCGCCCTCTCGTCCGCCGTCCGCCGCGGCTGGACCCAAGTCTCGCCCCCCAGCATAGTCTACTCGCACGTAGCCTCCTCCTGTGGCTTCCAACCCCGCGACCAAAACAACGAACAACAAATCTACACCCTCGCCGGCGCCGATTCCGACACCTCGAAACCGGACCTCTGTCTCGCGGGGACGGCAGAAATCCCCCTAGCAGCAATGAAGGCAAAAGCAACCCTAGAAACCCCGTCCCTCCCTCTCAAATACGCCGCCTCGTCACGCTGTTACCGCGCAGAAGCAGGGGCTCGCGGCGCCGACACAAGAGGCCTCTACCGCGTCCACGAATTCACAAAAGTAGAACTCTTCGCCTGGACGCCCCCCGACCCAGAAGTAGCAACAGAAGTCATGGACGACCTCCTAGACCTCCAAACCGACATCCTCTCGTCCCTAGGTCTCTACTGCCGAGTTTTAGAAATGCCCGCTACGGACCTAGGCGCCTCGGCCTATCGCAAATGCGACATGGAGACATTCTTCCCTTCGCGTGTGCGCACTCGTACTCTTGAAAATGGAGATGAAAAAGTAGATGTCGAGTCTGGATGGGGCGAGTTGACGTCTACGTCTCTGTGTACGGATTACCAGTCCCGTCGTCTTGCTACGAGGATTCGTTTGCCGGACGGCACGCTGGGTTTCCCCTGGACTATAAATGGCACCGGTCTTGCTGTGCCGCGGGTTTTGGCTGCGTTGTTGGAGGCGGGGTGGGATCCTGAGACGGAGAGGGTTGCTTTGCCCGAGTGTCTGTGGGAGTTGATGGGTAAGGAGTATATTGGGAAAATGAGATGAGAGATATGGATCAGTGAGGTGTTGGGAGTAGGTAGGATCCAATCAATTGTATACAAGTAATTGGCTACAGAGTACTCCGTAGTCGCGTGTATTATACTATTATACAGATGGTACTTGCGTCACCTGGAGATTGGACTTATACGATAGAAGATATAAAGTAATAGATGATAACATCATTGATAAAACTCCTATTCCTTCCTTGCTAAAATGCCATGCTAAAACCAGATTGAGAGAAAAAAACAAACACCTTGCTGCAGCTGATAAGTCGTGGCAAAGAAAAGGGATGGAATAGAAGGACAGGGAGAAATATCAAGGACCTCCACCTCCTCGTAGTCATTATCCAGCCCGTTGCCTCCAAAAAAGCGACCCTCCCCGTACTCGATAGCAAACTGATTCCCCCGAGAGTCGCTCCAAATCCCGTCTCGTACTCGTCAATAGCAAAAGACACAAAACAAAACAGACAGAAGACGGAATTGAAAGAAAAATAAAACAGAAAACCCCAAAACATGCCTCATTTTCATCTCGTCAAAAAATGGCCTCGGCATGGGCTTGCCATACTGCCCCTCTACTCAGTAATCAAAACAAGCTCGTTCCCGGCCACTGTTGTGTCCGAGAGGGAGGATAGGCCGCTTCCGGAAACTGACGAGCCTGCGACGCTCTCGGTCCACTCGCTCCGCCCGTCTGACGAACCGTCATCGTACGAGCCCTCTCTATCCGACTCGGAGTCGTATTCGTCTGAGCTCATGTCTTCCGAGTTGGTAAGGCGAGACGAGGTGCCCAAACTACTACGTCGCAGCGTCTCCGCCTCGCTAACATCGCCGCTGGCGGTGCTTGTATCGTCGGTAATACTGCTGTGGTCGTCTCCGTCGCCGTGACCATCCTCGGCTCTATCCGAAGGGGGGGTTGGGTTGGCGAGAACCAGCGCGTTACCGTCATGGGCCACAGGCGTCGAGCTTCTCGTCAGCTGAGGCGTGCGCCGGGGCGTCGAATCCTGGTCCTCGTCATCTTCGCGCAGCGCGTGGTTTTCTTTGCCCAGGTCGCCGTACTTCTTGGACAAGCTACCGCCCCAGCTCATTTTGCGCATGCCATTCCGACCGACACCAGGTGGCGCCTTGACACTCTGGCTGCGGTTAAACCCGCCGCTGGGCACATTGCTTGTAATCTGGCCCAAAGATGCGATGCGTCTCGCTGGATTGATGGGGTTAGATGGGATGACCCTACGCTTTGCCGTGAGGGCAAGGTTGACAGCAGGTTTCAGGATGGTCGGTTCCGCTGGTACCTTTTCGCTGGGTTTCTGTACTCGCACGCGCTTTCGAGACATGGCATCGTGACCCTTCTTGGCTTTGGACATTAGAAGGACCCGAGAGTGATCCATGACGCCTTCAAGGATTCTCTTCTCAAGGCCGGCTGCCCGGTGTTCCATGTCGTCAAGTTCCTCACGACGAAGACGGAGAGCCGTTTCGAGCGATGATACATCGGCCGTGAGCCGAGTCTTTTGCCTCGCGAGCGTGTCCTGCTCGGTCCGCAGGCCTAAGACAGACTCGCGGAGGCGGGCCTCCTCGGCTCGGAGCTCCGCAATACTCTCCTCGACCTGGTCTCTCTGAACGATTTTGCGTTCCAAGTCAATCGTTGTCTCTTGTAAATCCCTCTCGCGGTCTTCTTGTTCGTCGTTGATACGTTTTGTCTGAGTAGCGAGGAAGTCTGAGATGTCGGCGGCGGTCTTGAGAACTTGATGGTGGATCATGTCGAGCGATTCGAGCTGCACAAACGCTCTCTCGGTCGCCTGGCTGTGGGCTACGAGCGCGTCAATTTGAAGGTATGCCTTCTCGGCAGCATGGGACTGATCAACAAGGGTACCGAGCTGCCCAAAGGCCTTCTCAGCTGTTTGCGTATGCTCAACGAGTTGGCTAAGCTGGGAGAATGCCTTTTCGGCTTCTTGCGTATGGTCTACGAGCTTCGTGAGTTGTGAGAAGGCCTTCTCGGCCTCTTCAGTGTGGTCAACAAGTCGGGTCAATTGCGAGAAGGCCTTTTGGGCTTCCTGCGTGTGGTCTACAAGAAGATCGAGCTGCGAAAAGGCCTTTTGGGCTTCCTGCGTGTGGTCTACAAGAAGATCGAGCTGCGAAAAGGCCTTGATGGCGGTGTGACTCTGATCCACGAGCTGATCGAGCTTTTCTTGGACGCGCGTATCGTCATACTGCTCAACTGGCGGAAGCAGAGGGACATCGGGCTGTGGTGCAGGCTTAGCATCCTCGATCTTCTCTTGAATATCGATGTGCGAGGACTTGGAATACTCAAAGTGCTGGCCAACGACGAGTAGAATGTCCTTGACGGTCTCAAGGATCTTGGGTTGGTGCTCCGAGAAGCCACCTTGGAGGTCTTCAACGGCCGCAATGGCTTGTTTGACCTGGTCTCGCGTTTGTTCGTGCTCCACCTTGCCTTCGGCGTGGTTCTCGTCCGTGCGTGACATGAGATCCTCTACGCGGTTGAACACCGTCTTGGATGCCTCCTCCATCTTCTCGAGGGACTCTGTCACTGTCGAGCCGAGAGTGTCGATCAAGAGTTTGAGCTCGTCGGCTACTGCTTTGGTTCCTAGCACCGCCGTCTCGGTCTCGGCATCCCGGAGTTCACCAGCCTTGGCTCGCTCATCCAAGATGGCTTGGAAGTCGTCGTACTTTTCCATGAGTTCGTTGATGCGATCATCAATCTTGGAGCTCAGCGTCTCAGTGGTTTGCTGGAATTTGTCGTCCGCCTCGAGTTTGACACCGACGACCCCGGCACGAGACTCCTCAAACTCCAACTTCATCGTATCAAACATTTCTTTGAGGTCCTCGTTGACATTGGCATTCTTCTCAATGGTCTCGCCCATCGTCTCGAGGAGCTTGCCAACAGTCTCGATGCCGCAGACCCCATCTTCGAGCCTGGTCTTCATGAGGTCTTGGAACTCCGACAGGAATGACTTGACCTCGGTAATACGCTCGCTCACCCCCACCGTCTCAGCTTGACGTTCCTCAAAGGCGGAAGTATTGGCTTCGGCAAGCGCTTGGACACGGTCTTTCATGTCGGACACAAACTCCTTGAGCTCATCTTTGGTGGGAAGAGAGGCCAGGTCTGTCTTGGAAACCTGCTCGAGCATCGTCTTGACTTCGTAGCAGACTGTCTCAACGGCATCGATGTCTGCTTTCGTGACCTTTTCAGGGTTTTCGAGCTCCTTGTCTGCGCGCTCCTTCATCTCGTCGTAGCTTGCGGCCACATGGCTGATGAGGGACTCGAGCATGCTGACATCCTCGCGGCGCGAAAGAGAGTCCATGTCCTTGGTAATTGCATTCATGGACTCCCGTGTCTCCGTAATCAGCAGTTCGAGGCTGTCGAGGTGCTCTTTTCTTACCGCCTGGTCGCCGTCTACAAGATCGTCGAGGCGAGCCTTCGTGTTGCGCAAGATAGTCTCGACGGCTTGGATATCGTCGCGGATTGCCGCATCGAAGCCCGGGGTGGGGACGCTGGGTTCCGCGGCAGGCGCGCGTTCGCTTGACTTGATTTCCTCTACTGTCTCTTTGACGCTTTGAAGCATAGACTCCATGCGTGCTACGTCGTCTCGAGAAATACTCTCCACACCAGGGTCGAGAGCCTCGACTTTGATACGCAGTTGAGTGATGAGGACTTCGAGGTTTTTGATGTCATCCTGCTTCAAACCATCAGCAGCAACAAGGGATCGGTCGCCGATATTGGCGACTGCTTGGTCATTGCGGCTCTCATCGCGTAGCTCCTCGATATCAGAACGAACGGTATCAAGCCCGGACTTGAGAGCCTCCAGGATCTCGTCGTTAGCTGTAAGGTCCATGGGCTTATTCCGAATCTTCTCCATGCTTTCTCGCAAATCGCCGAGCCCTTCCTGGATGACATCCATCATCTGGGCCGTGCTGGCGAGAGGCCGCTGCATTTCTGCGCGGAGGGAATCTATTCCTTCACGGAGAGTCTCGAGGAGTTGTTTGTGATCCTGCTGGGGAGTTGCAGGCACCATTGTCATATTGACAGACTCTCGGAGGGATTCGATCTGCGTTTCGAGAAGGTTTGAAATTTCGTCGCGGAATCGGAGCAGGCTATTGTCGATGTCGCCTCTAGCGGAAAGGCCGCTCACTTCCTCAATGTATCGTTGCATGTCAGACCGGAGTCTTTCCAAGCCATCTTTGGTAGCATCCAGAACCTGCTCTGTGTCTCGGCCGTTGGCTGCTACATTTTGCTTCGCCTCCTCGGAGACAGCCCGGAACTCAAGGCGGAGGTACTCCATAATCTCACTGAGCCTTTCGGCAACCTCGTCGTTACTTGGTGCACTGGTGGTGAGAGCCCTGGACATGGACACGTCGAACTTGCTCATGCCTTCCTGGACCGCACTCAAGACATCGTCGCGTGTAATGTCCTGGCCCATGGCTGAAGGGGCAACGGGGAATTCGAATTCCTCTAGACACTCCCGCACGGCGTCGAGGATCTCGTCGCGGGACAGGCTGGCAGGCGTCTCCGTTTTAGGGGGCACAAAGTGCTTCAGGCCTTCCACAACGGCAGTGAAGACCTCGTCACGGGTGGCGGCGGGCGGGCGTTCGTCCCTGGGAGCATACATTTGTAATCCCTCCTTAAGACAGGCAAGGACCTCGTCCCTCTCCAGACCGAAATGCTCCACGGCAATGTCGGGCTTGTAGTTCTCCCAGGCGTCCTTGACAGCCCCTACAACGTCTTCACGGCTGATATCCGGAGGCTGGAGGGCCTTGGAATCGTTGAGCGCCGCTCGCATGGCGTTGTAAATTTCTTGGTAGTCCACCAAACTGGAGCGGGAGTCTTCTGATGCTGACGACTGCCTGCGATGTTCCCGCAGGATATTCTCCATATGCTGTTTGAGCTCTTCTAGCGAATCGTTGATGATGCGCGAAACCTCTTCTTTCTGTGCTATTCGAGAGTTGGAATCATCGTCCTTTGTGCTGACTTCGTCGAGCCGGCGACGAATTTCACGACCCATACCGAGAACCTCTCCACGTAGCTCGCGTACAAGAGCTTTGACTTCGGCAGTGAGACCACCACCTTGAGCAACACTGTCTTTAACGTTGCGAATGATTTTCATGAGGTCCTCGTTTAAAATGTTCGAGGCATGTGAGTCCGGGCCAGGAGAACGGCGAGAGTCCTTCTTTGCGAACCTTTCGGAGCGTTGTGCGACGGGTCCCGAATGAGGGCTGCCGAATTCAAGTTCTCGCGATCCCTGATGAGGCTCTTCAAAGTCAAGGCCACGTGGGCGATGAGAGTCACCGCTGCCACCGCCACCGCCGCCGGCGGTATCAACAGCTACCACAGCGGCTGTTGTTGAGGGCTTGTTCAGGAGAGTGATGAGCTCTTCGATCTTTTGACCGGAAGGCAAACCCGCCAACTTTTCGGCGATATGGGCGAGTCTGGCCATCATAAGTTCTTGGCCTTCCTTGGTCCCCATTTCGCGCACTACCTTCTCCAATAACGCAATGGTAGATGGGGCATCGGAATAAAACAGAGACGGCGTGCTCACTGAATCACGGTCGCTCGAAGACGGATAGATGCTGGGAGATGGAATGCGTGGAAGAGAAAACGGCCTGCCGTTCTTAGAGGGTGGCGAGGTGCAGGTATTGTTGAATGGCTTGTTGTCGAGGAAGAGGCCGGGAGAGTAGTTCTCGATCTTGGCAGCTTTCGCTTCGTTTATGTTACCGATCAGCTCGCGCAGGCTCTTACGGATGTCTTCGTCGCGGCTGTTGGTCGCTTGCTTGAGACTTAGGAGGTCAGTTGCGTTGTCCCTGCTGCGCCGACTGAGTTGGGCCATGTCCTTTTGGAGGGCCGATGCAATATTGGTCAAGGTAACAATCTGGTGAGACAAAGCATCGAATGTGGGGGTGGGTTTGACAACAGACAACGGCTGAGGAGTGGCATCGTTTGTCACATCAGCGATGGGGGCGGGCTGTTTAGCTTCTTTTGACGGCGGTGATGCTGACATGGCGTGCAGCGCGAGCATGGTGGCCGACTGAGGAGGAGTATTCTCGCCAAGAATACTCTGTGGTGGTGGCCGTCGGACAGTAGGGCGAACGATAGGGGTAAGACTAGGACCTGGGACGGGAGAGGACGACTCTCTTTCACGAGCCACTGAAATCGAATCCCGATGCCTCACCGGGGTTGATGCTCTGATGTTCTTTTCGGGCGATCTGGGCGAAGAGACAGCCGCCTCCAAGAGAAGACTCCGGTCCTTAACAGAGGACGTCTGAAGAGACTGCATACGGCGGTGCGAGCCACTACGAGACACGGGTAACGGACGCTCAGGCGACATCTCGCCGATGATACGTTTCGTTAATACGTTGCTCGTGGGAACGTTGCTACTACTAGTAGACGTATAGACACTTTCGCGTGCCTTTTCACTCAGGGCTGCGTGAGCAGATTGAATCGCGCTCGAGGTTCCAGCTCGAGACGTTAGGACGGGTGAATGTGGGTGTGGATTGAGTG
The DNA here is from genome assembly GCA_019925285.1 of Graphium sp. VPRI43844. Classification (NCBI taxonomy): domain Eukaryota; kingdom Fungi; phylum Ascomycota; class Sordariomycetes; order Microascales; family Graphiaceae; genus Graphium; species Graphium sp. VPRI43844. Next base: position 167,478 of record JADHKT010000016.1, read on the forward strand.
GTAATGGAGGGGGAGCCCTCTCGGGATCGGAGCTATCCCACCTGTTGATCATGTGTGTTAGAGGTAATCAACACGACGGAGAAGACAGGGATATGTTCCTCGATATAGAGGATTGAGCTAACTCACATTGGGATCATGAGTTGACGACTATGGTCTGATGAGGCGGAGTGCTTGTGCCTCAAGTTGCTGCCCGGCTCACTAGGAGCATCGGACTCGATAGACGGCGCCATATCAACGGTGGCGACACGCAATAGGGCAGGGCGGAGGAGGTTCCCTCGAAAAGTTCGGGTGCTTGGAGGGGAGAGAGCCTCTCTTGGGTTGATGATACTGCCAGTGATGAGGATAATGAAAAGAAGATCCTTCTGATCGTGGGTACTATGCTTTCGGGAGTATTACCAGAGGAGGTATAATAGACTCTATGAAGGAATACAAAATGGAGAAAGGCTGGCAACTAGCCCGTACTTGAGAGGGAAAGAAATTGGGTATCGGCCAGAGAGGATTATGAAGGCCCGGGTCCAGAAGAAGGAAGGCGACGGGAAGGCCTTCTTCCTGGGCATCTGACGTGAGAGGTACTTACTACACAGGTGCGTGGTACCTTGTAAATACAATGTCTTAATTGAAATAAAGTGGATGTGTGGGTGGTTTGAAACCCCGACAAGGTATTGTCTAGGTACATGGCTACAAGCTGGTTAAACTACTACAACGGGCGTTTATTTAATGTTGTTTGTTTAGTACGAAAACTACTCGTTGCTGCGACAACCTCGGTGGCTATCCAATGTCGATCGCCCAAGCTATCACCGTGACACATGGACCACAAAATCCTAAAATTAGTGCAAGCAGACATTTTGAATACGGAGTGGTTTGAATTGGCAGGTGGCCGGCTTTCAAAGGCCCAAAACACACTAAATATTCAGCATTCTACGGAGTACTTATTTATTATTTAGCACCTGAAGCTGTACGTGTATTGACCCGATCATGGCGCGAACATCAGCCAATAAGTTGTTTGTATTTACATCATTAGACAGATCCCGGATAGTGCCAAACTTGTCTAACTCAAAAATTGGCATCCACAAGGGGAACCAAGTAAAAAGCGAACATTGTCTGAATCGGAGAAGAGAATAATAGTATTCAAATAAAAACACATTTCCGCCTGTTCAAAACTATTAAACAGGGAAGAACAGAAGTTTTCGAGGAAAATAAGAAGATTACCGCCCGTCATCGCCTCAACTCTAAATCCGAGGTCATCTAGATGCCAAAACACGTCTATCTCCACAAGTCGACCAGTACGTCATCTGCCAAGTGGGGGTCTAGAACGCTTTTCTTTTTATTTTGTTGTAATTGTTGTATCCTCGGGACGATCCATTACCGAGCAAGAGCCTTGTCGAAAGCGGGGATGAGCGTTTGGGCAACCCAGAAGGAGAACACAAGCTTGGGGCCAGTCATGAGAAGCTGTAAACCAATGTTAGTTATGGGTCAGTAGATTGGGAGGAGAGGAAAGGGAAAAGCAGTTTCAGTAGCCAGCTGCGCCATGTGCACTCACCTTAGGAACCAAGCCCTTGAAGAAGCTGGAGAGTCCCTCTTGCTTGGCCATGTTTGTGAGAATCCGGAAACCACTCTCCTTGCTTTCGAAGTTCTTGTTCTGGATACGGGTCTTGATAACATCAAGAGGTGCGGAAACAACCAATGAGGCGGATGCACCGGCGATGGAAGCCACAAAGTTCTCGAACCATGATGCCTTGTTGTAATCCTGGAGCTTGAAGACGTATTCCTTGGTGAATGCAGAGCCACCGAAGAGCTAATATACCTCGCAATTAGCCATGTTAGATCACAGAGGAACCATTGGGATATCATCACTAACAGCGAAGGATCCGGGGGCGTTGCGAGCCGCGGTCCAGCCCCATCCACGATAAAGACCAAAGCCTTCATCCTTGATAATCTTGAAAATACCACGACCACGGAAGGCCTCGGGGTTCGTTTGCCTCTTGATCTTCAAGACGTCGAGCGGGAGAAGAACGATCTCACCAATACCAATCAAACTAGTCGGCCATTGTTAGAAACGCCTTCTAGGTGTTCAGGTGTAAATGAGGCGGTATTTACCTGCCAGCTGTTGAGTGCATTATGGCCTTGCCAGTCTTCTTGCCGAAAGCTCCCTCGAACTGCTGTCCATAGTGTGTCGCTAGGTAGTCGCGAGCTATGGGCTGTCCGCCAAACTTATATATGCGCTGAAGAACCTATTTATCCAGACCACAACCCGTCAGTCTACTGAGAACGGGTTCAGGTGCAATTATACATTCGCAGTATCGTACCTTGTAGCCGGCTGCGTAGCCTAGGCCAGGGAAGAGGGAGAAGAATTTGTTGAATGCGCCAGCGCTAGCCTTGTCCTTGAAAATGACGGCATTGAATTGTGAGAGGCTTGACACTTTGGATTGATTGCTCATCAACCGCTTCGCGATTGTGTCAACCTGTGTGGCGCATTAGCAGGAAGCTCTCCGGGGCAGCTGGGATGGGTTGCACGTACGGGGTGGAAGAGGAGGAGTTCGGAGATACCAGCGGAGCCTATATGGTAAAACTGAAGGTTAGTTCACCTTCCAACCCTTTGAAATTGACTTTCCAGTTCATGAAAGTAGCTGGAATGCATACCGGAACCTAGAAGTCTGGCCAAGTTGGACTCCTTCTCGCCTGAAGCGATCGCAGGTGCCATTGTGATTTGGTGTGTGGGATGTTTGGTTGGGAAGGAGGATTGGCGTAGCTAGGGATTCGTTCGAAAAAGGCGGCGAGGAAGAAGAAAACGAATTGGAAAAAGAAGGGATGGCTGATTGACGGGAGGCAGCCTTCGAGATTGGTGAGGTACGAATACGTCTGGTAAGAGAAAAAAAAAGAATCGACAGTCTCTCCTTCAGGCACGATTAGGAAAATGGCGGAAATTTTTTTCCAATTCCCAGGACGCTAGCATCTAGTCGAGTCCAGACCATCGGACCACTCTTGGTGGTTTTCCTTGTAGATGACACTTGTGCTCCACCAACAATTACAAGCTTAAATCCTGGTACTCAGTACTTCACTGACAACTTCGAGTTCCCCTGCACACCATTTCTCATCCACTGTAATAATTGGCGATATCTAGGACTGACTATTCCCTTTTTATGCACTCTCCAGCGACTGCACCTGGCCGGTATCGCATCGGACGATCAAGCCGAAAACAATTGCCAAGTTCAAATTCATCTTTAAAAATGCAATATGTTCACGTTGGGAATCAAAATCAATACCAATAGATCCAAACTGCTATCGTATCACCATTAAACTTTTCGCCTGTCTGAAAAAAAAATTGTGGCAATGCGATGCCGGTGGTGTGCCTAGAAATCCCTAAGCACCGCAACGGCATCATCCAGTCGCATGATTTGCCCTAGAAGCTTGCTTTGAAGCTCCAGGTGCTTACTGTACTTGTTGTAGTGCTCGGGCGTCATGACTTCCTCTTCCCTATCCTTGACATCTGTTCGCTCGACGAATGAGAGCAAGTCACGTTCGCGGTAGCGCTGAACCTCAAGTGTCTGTAAGCACCTGAGCATCATCTTGTATAGATGATCGACAATGTCTCGATGTGCTCTCTCGTCATCGCAAAACCAAAAATACATTGTTCGCGCCGCAACTCGTGAGTTGTCACGGGGAACCTCCTGAACGTCGACATACCCTGCTTTTTGAAGGGCGCTCATGTGTGTTTGAACCGCATGTTTCTTTAGCAATGCTAGTGAAGCAAGGCTTTTCTCTTCGACCTTTCCACGGGCCCGTAATATACGTGTAAGACGGAGTCCCTGGCGTCCAAACGACTGCTCGATAACAGAGTCCACCTCCATTTGACGAAGCGACCGCATGAGAGGCTCGAAATCTACCGTCCATTGCCCTTCGTCAATGGACCCACAATGTCGGAGAAAGGGCAGCGTGTCGTGACACAAGAGGAGAAGGTGTTGGCGTAGCATAATGAGCTGGTTGTCTTGTGTGTCTTCAAAGGTGACTTTTCTGCCGATGGCGTTGGTAGCGTTGGTGCCATTGGCCTTCGAAGGGCCAGCAGCTCCGTCTGAATCATCGCCATCGTCGTAATCAATGCCATTCATTACAATTTTGCTGTGAGTGCCACCGTTCTCCATTGTTTGGTCTTCATCATCGTCATTGTCAATAAATCGGGTTCGTACTTTTTCAGCAGCCGCTGAATCGATTTTGCTCGAGTCAACCGTTCCAATGCCATGCGAAAGTGAAACATTTCGGTCAAGGGCCTCTAATATTTCCATAGTTGTAACCTTTTGCTCTCGTAGAGCCTCACGCATCGATGGCTCCAGGTCCTCTGGGTCGATCGGTATATGGTCAATCCGCGGGTCCGGCCGACATCGTGATACTTTGCGGGTTAATAAGTGCAGAACCGTTTGGTATACTTGTGCAGTAGTTTCACCAATCATGTCGGCTACAAAACGTCCAATTCTTTCATTTCGAAGGAGAACAAGACACTTTTCATAATTGAGACGGAGGATAACGCGAGACTAAATCACATTAGCACATGGGTTTTTTCTCAATTCGGGGATCTGGGCCTTACATCAAGAATTCGGGCCTCTTCCTCGTCGTCATCTATCTGTCTGGCATGGCCATTGGCCAACTTTCGGCGCTTGACGCTGGCAATGCGGCCCTCGTCTAGTTGTCTCTTGAGGCTCTTGCTTCGAGCTCGCGCGGCATGTAGCTCTACTGCCCTCTCGCGAAAAACGGCCGCTTTATTCTTGGCCGTCTTCTCTTTTTGGGCTTTATTGTTGAATTCTTGTTCAATCTCAGCGTATACGTTGTCCGGGTTTCGGATCGTTTTTGAATCGACAACTTCCAAAATCTCGGCCTGTATCAGGCCGCACAAAACTTCATGAAGTTGGTAAGGTGATGTAATGGGTCTCGTGTCGGTAGCATCTATGTCGGTGTGTCCATTGGATTCGGGGGCATCAGGATCGATGTTAATGGATGCGCCATTGGGTTTGGAGCAAAAGGCCTGTACAAGGTCGGCGATTCTCACGTGGCCATGAACGAGTAAGCTCTGAACAATCGCTTTTTCCGCTTCGCCATATTGGCGTCCAACGCAGTCAACAATTTTCCCAATCCGGATAATTTGGTAGCAAGCTTCCACGTTGATTTCGTAGGTGGTGGACCTGTTGTCTCTGTTTGTTTCGTGGTGCAGTAAGCCTTGCTGAATGAGGGTGCTGAGTCCGTGACGAAGTTGTCGTGGGGTAAGAAGTGTGTGTTGTGAAAGTTGATGGATATCGCATCGGCCCTTGCTCAAGAGGGCTGCCGCAATTCTCTGACAATAGTATGAGCGGGGATGCGACAGAGTAAAGTGCCAAAAGGAAAAAAAAAAAACTTCGAAAACTTACGGAGGGCAATTCGCCGAATACATCGGATATTAGAAGAGCAAAGAGCTCAGAAACATGTTTGGTCTACTTGGGTTAGAAGGGCAATTGCCTTGCGCTCGTGTCAAGCCTTGTTACTCACCACGATCATGACGGGAGGCTCAGACGCCGAAAGTGGCGTCAGAAAAGGTCAGAGTTGCCCCTAGAGATCCTCTCACTATCTCTAGAGCTGTCAATAATACTATCGCGGTTTCATTGAAATCCTCCAGCGATACACTGAAGACTGGATAGAACTGATTGAATTGGGAGAGAAAATATGGTATTAATAGAAGAGAAAAGCCAAAGTGCCCGTTACCTCAACCTTTCTTCTGGAGCCCCTCTCAGCCTGTTGAAAAAAAAAAAAAAATAGCAGGGCTCCATTAGAGCCCACTTACCGCAAGTAATGAGCCAGTTGTTAGCAACTGTATATTGTCTAACCTAATTGGGGTTTCCCTTTTGCCAGATTTTTTTTTTGGTTTCAAGTCACCTGATCATAGGCCGACTTGCCGAAAATTACACGGGAACTTCTCGACCAATGCAAACACAGGCATTTCTCAGAAAAGCTCAAACTTGGCGCTCCTCGACTTCTACGACCAGCAAAACGCTGCGCGACTGCCGTCAATTGCGAATTCACACACCCATTGACCATGATGCCAAGGTCGTCTGTCGCACGGTTGGCCCTGCGGTCATCGAAATGCTCACAAACCACCCAGCGCCGTGGCTTTGCTGCTGCCGCCTCGACTAGCTCGGGTGCTTTCGAAACATCTAACACAGCCGGTGTAAATATCGTGTCGAGGGATATCCAGAGCCCTGTAGCTAAGCTTGCAATTGTGGCAAAGGCCGGAACCCGTTATCAGCCTGCCCCTGGATTGACTACTGGACTCGAGCAGTTTGCTTTCAAGGTTTGGAGACCTGTCGGGATTATGCTACGATTGAGCTAATTTTTGTCTTGCTGCAACCAGAACACCAACAAGCGCTCCGCCCTCCGCATCACCAGAGAATCCGAACTCCTCGGCTCCCAATTGAATGCCTACCACACCCGCGAAGCCCTTGTTTTGGAGACCAGCTTCCTCCGTGCCGACTTGCCCTACTTTGCTGAGCTTCTTGCCGAAGTCATCTCGGAGACCAAGTATACTAGTATGTGGTTCCCTCTTATTTCATGAGCCTCCACTCCCCATGCCATCGGCCTTCCCTTACTAATTGCTTGCTTGCCAACTCCAGCCCACGAGTTTCACGAAGACGTCGAGCGCGTCCTCCACATCCGCCAGGCCGAGGCTGCTGCTAATGCCAAGGCCATCGCCTTCGACTTGGTTCACGCTGTGGCCTTCCATAACGGCCTTGGTGCGCCGCTGTACCCTGACCCCTCCAGCCCAATTGCCCCATACCTGAATGAACAGGCGGTATCTGCCTTTGCCGGTGCCGCGTACGCCAAGAACAACTTTGCTCTCGTGACGGATGGTGCCACCGCCGCCGGTCTCGAGAGCTGGGTTGGCAAGTTCTTCAAGAGTGTCCCGGCCACCGCCGCCGCCGGTGCCCAGTTGAACACGGCTGCTACCAAATACTACGGGGGCGAGCAGCGAGTTGGCCATGAGGGTGGAAACGCGATTGCTATCGCTTTCCCAGGCTCCAGCGGATCCACCAAGCCCGAGCTCAGCGTCCTCGCTGCTCTCCTTGGTGGTGAATCCAGCATCAAGTGGACTCCTGGCTTCTCCCACCTCTCCAAGGTGGCCGTCGCTGCCCCCGGCGTCTCCATCTCGACCAGCAACCATGCTTACTCTGACGCTGGCCTCTTGACCATCCAGATCTCAGGCGGTGCCAGCACCGTCCGAAAGGCTGCCCCCGAAGTTGTCAACGCTCTCAAGAGCATCGCACAAGGATCTCTCAGCAAGGAGGATGTCGCCAAGGCTATCTCCAAGGCTAAGTTTGACGCCGTCGACAGCCTTTCCACTCGTAGCTCTTCTCTTCTCGCCGCCGGATACGGCCTTTTGCAGAACGGCTCCCCTCTCCAGGCCGCCGACGCCCTCAAGGCATTTGATGGTGTGACCGCCGAGAAGATTGCTGCTGTAAGAACTCTTCCTCAACTCTTCCCGTCTATTGGTATTTATTTGATCTTCCTACTGACCATCAATGCTATGCACAGGCTGCCAAGGCTGCTCTCGAGGGCAAGGCCTCGGTCGCAACCGTCGGTGATCTCCACGTGCTACCCTATGCCGAGGAGCTAGGACTACGAGTTTAGGGGAAGGACCAATGGAAAGCTAAGAGACTGGTCAGTGTATTAAAAATTATATAAAACTCCGCGCTTTGATTTTCTAGACACTCGCCGGGGGGAAGGGGGGCATCGAATCTATTTTGTGACTGTATGTAGTAGAAATTTTAGATGGCCTTGGGGTAGGGAACGTTACCAGTAGCTCCTCTCTTTGCAATTGATCTAGTTTTCTATTTCTGTATACGAGAATTGTCAATTGGGCCATTCAACAAGTTCGGCCCATATGCTGCTCTACCCTAAGCTCTTCAGAAGCTCGTACTTTTCTGGGCTGACCAATTCCTGTAACCTAATATTAGTTGTGCAGCATCGGCTATGGAGTACAAGGCCCGGCACACAAGTCGACAAAGGCCGTAAACAGAAGTGTGGCCGAGAACTGAGGTGCTATGCAACCTTTCATATTCACTACGTCTCGCCGCCAACCTACAGCACACATAAGATGCTGACTGGGCAGCGCTTCATTTAGAACCCCTCCGAGTATCACAAGTAGTAAATCTCACGCTTGTCCAGTAGTCAGCAAATACCCAAGAATCAAAATTCGATAGCTAATTACTAATTTATAGAAGCTGTGAGTAGGAGATATCAAAAGATCAAACAAGAGAAATTCCAACAAACAGGTCAATCTAAACCGCGAAGTTTCAAAGTCTCACGGGCGCTATTATTAGAATTGCATACAAACTCAAGGTAGCACTTGAGAAACACCATCTCGTCATAGAAGTAGGGGATAAATCATTATAATGCAAATCAGAACGTGTAGCACCGGCGAACGGCAATTATCTACTGGTAGTTACACAAGTTGGTGGCATCTGACTTTTGGCACTGTAGGCACCAACAACCATTACTCTCGGGCTGATAGTTAACCTAATGACTTATCCAATCGGACTTGCAGACGTGACTCGAAAGGGAGGAAAGTGCTCAAGTGATGCCGAAAAGGAACATCAACGTAGAGAGGGGTCATTTATCAACACAAATAAAGAGAAAGAAGCTAGCTACCCAGACAGCGTTGGGCGGGGGAGAATACGCCTGCAGTTCCTGGCACTTGCATTCCCGAACGTTCAAAGAAGATGGTATAGGATGGGTATTATTTGCTCCGTACTTGTATAAATTTAGCACCTGAGCATTTTGTGCTTGTCTTATTGGAGATTGGAAGAACAGATGATGTTAGCGGTACGTGTAGGCTGTCGGGACCGCGTAGGTTGTCAGCTTCTGTGGGACAGACTTTAGCGGGGCCAGAGGGAAGCCTGACAGAATGCATTATCCACTAAAATACGGAGTAATTAGTTAGGGAAATCACCAAGATGAGTCAAGTGCCTTTTTACTCGATCAAGGAAGGAGAGAGGATTTTGTTCGACTCTTACTCCGTACATTTCATATCTGAATTGATCTCAACAGATATTTCCCAGGATTTCTTCTCAGTAATGGGGGAGGCCAATTCTAACAGTTGTGGACCATCAATGGGTTACAGTTCACCTTCTATGCTACATCATAGAGTCATAGATACACAGAGCTAGAGCTTGTACTGGTCCAATCTAATGACCACGCTTTCTTGTTAATAGCCATTTAGCGTTATTCACTACGGACTCGGTTGATTGAATTGTTGTGAAGCAGGAAGTGGGCGGAATGCTCTGATTGATAGATTGAACCATTGAACCAGGGATGTCAGGCGACCAAAACAGCGATTGATTGCAGCATTAGCAAGTAAATATTACTTGTACGGACGAGGAAACAATTCCAGGCGTTGGCGCTTGGAGATGGTCTCCCTAATGCTCCAACCGCTGCCCCACCAAGCGAAGCGTCCAGTACTAAGGTCACTGTAACTGTCTGCTTACCCTGCGAAGTGCTTGCAATCAATTGTGAAACGAAAAGTCGTAAAAGGTATGGGTACCTGCGGAATGGCCCACATAAACACGGAGCTGGGCGTAAATCACATGGTTTCGCTGAGAGCCTCCTTCGCTATGGACCAATCAACAGCCCAGGGCTCTTAGGGGGTTGTATACATACATGCACAGCCCTCGTCTGCAGTTCCCCCAGGGCTTAAGCCAGAGCTTAAGGAGGTGGTGGTATCCCCAGCAATCGTAAAAGGGCACTGAACTGCTCCATAACTATTACTCCGTACTCCGTTGACAAGCAGTTGAGGAAGAAAAAAACGTCTCCACACCACCGCCAAAGGGAACACCCACACTCTCCACTGCCTCGCCCCAGGTCTGCCCTTCCCAAAGCCTCACCCAACCATCCGACCTCCTTCTCGACAGGAGACGTGAAATCCAAACCATCAAGTCTCCCTTGCCTACCTCGGCTTCAGGGTTGCTGTCTACTCCCGAAACGATATCCGCACGTCTCTATTATCGAATGCATTGCGTGACATCCATTTCCCTTCTCGTCCTCTCGCCGTGAGCTTCCCTGTGAGCTTCTCGTTTGCCTCGTCTTTTTTTTTCCTGCCTTTCTGTCAAGGTGAGACAACTTTGGTACTGGTCTTCCCAGCTCTGCCTTGTGAATTTCCTCTCCTTTTCGCATTTCAATCCATTTCGCATCATCAATCCGATAGCCATTCCCCTCTTGTCAATTTACGTCAGCAAAGTGCTCTACTCCCTTTTCCTATCGTATGAGTGCGCAAGCCCCTGGTTTGGCGACTGTGTTGTCCTTTTCCCCCCTTTCCTTCTGATATCTCCGTCCACCAATCTCAACATCTTGCGTTCTCCCGACCGATAATCCTGCCTCTGCCTATTGCCGTTGTTGCATGGTCTCTGACGAGAGTACAGCTAGTTCTGCTTTGACGTGACGAATTTTTAATCTCGTTCCCTTCCTACCCAGCGTCGTTGAAGTCGGAGACCAGACGTCGATACGATCCGCCTCCACATTCCAGAAGCTTCAAACTTCTTTTGCAACATAATTCTATTCATTCGTTAGTGAAATCTTTTCCAGCATGCCCTTCACAAACCGACCTTGTCTTTTCTTTTCTATGGAACATCGCATTTCACTGGTAGACTCCACATCCGAAAACCTCGACATATATCCTCGTGACCTCGCAAACAATTCCTTCAGACCCCTGCAACCCGTTGTCCAAGATATGCAAGTGCTATCACACAAAGCCACCGCATCATTGTCTTGAGCCCGTGGTGTACAATGTTTTTTTGTCATGTTTATGGAAGTCTATAGTCTAACTCTTTACCAGCACAAGGGTGGCTACTGCCCGCCCTGAGCGGCCCCTGCGTATCGTGCAAGTGTATACATACGGTCAAAACGATCTAGAACTTACGGTAGACATGGTACCGTCTCGGAAGACGCACCCGAGTGCTGGAAACTCAAATAAAAAGGATGTATCCAGCAACAACTCCTCAAAAAAGGATGCCATCGAACGATCAACCCCTAACGGGGGCCGAGTCCAGAATGGTGAGAAAAGATGGTATCTATTCCCATATGAGCAGAATGTCGTCTAATATGCATGTGACAGGGAATCGATCCGGCTTTCGTACTGATAATGCAATTTCTAACAACCGACTAGCAGCCGAGCGAACCTTGAAACCCTGGAGCGCAGATACCCACTCTGACATGTTCGGAGCTCTAGAGCAAAGCAGCACCTCCAGTGGTGCGTGGGACCAGTTTGCTGAGAACGAGAAGCGATTCGGCTTGACGACCGATTATGACGAAAACATGTACACGACCGTCATTGACAAGTCCCACCCCAAGTACAGAGAGCGCATGGCTGCTGCCGAGAAGGTAGCACGGGAGATTGAGCGAGTCGCCCCTGCGACAGCACACGTTGCCGAAGAACGAATCATGGACTTAAGCGGTGGTGACGACAAGGGAGGCGACGAAGAAGACAAGTAAGTGTCAAGCCCAATGGTCCCAGACCCCACGCCTGATCCATATGCATCGACCCGAACTAACGATGTGCTTTCCCTATGCATAGATACTCGGGTGTGAGGCGAGGCGATTCGCAGTCACTTGGCAACAGGGACAATAAATATACACCTCCTGCTAAAAGAGCTCCCTCGGCCCAAGCCACAGTTGTCGGGGCTCCTTTCGATCCCGCCATCATTTCATCCCAAATCAAGGGTGCAGGCCCTCCCCGGAAACCCCAGACCACCAAGGTTGAGGAGAAGGTAGTGCCGCCGGCAGCATCATCGCCGGCACCCAGTGCACCTCCGACTAGCAAACCAGTGGAGCGCGCAGAGCCGCCGAAGAAGAAAGAAGACGTCAAGGGCGAAAAGGCGGGAGAGAAGACGCCGGATCCAAAATCGTCGAGCACCAAAGCCGGGGAGACGAAGACTGTGCCACAGCCAACCAGGGACGCAACGCCGAGCGCCACAGAAACCGTGGAGCGTGACCTACTCGAGTCTTTCAAGACTTTTGCTACGCAACAGAGGAAGAATGCAGAGCGCGCCCGATCCAACAAAATCAAGGCAGATAAGGAAGTTAGGCTTACGGAACTGCGCAAGTTTGCCAAGGATTTCAAACTGTCAACTCCAGTACCTAACGATTTGATCGGAATCATCACTAAAGATCCTGCCAAACAGAAGGAGATTCAGGCCAAGTCAGCTCGTGAAACCGAAGGGGCGGCGGCTGTTGCTCCTTTGGCCACCACTGCCAAGTCTACCGAGGTGTCTTCGAGCCAGCCAACCGTGGCCAAGCCACAGGCCGAACCTCAGACCCCCGCTCCCATTCCCTCTCTACAATCACAGGGGGAGGTAAAAACGCCAGCTCGTCAGCAGCAGCAACTGCAACAACATCCGAATAGCCATGCGCCATCCACGGCACCGAATCGCCATCCTGGCGGCCGTCAACCATTTACGCCTAACCAGTACGGTGGCTACCGAAATGATCGAAATGATCGAAATCAAACACATGGGCAGGCAAGGGCAGGACTCGGTCCCCGCCTTAGGAATATAGAACAAGCCAGGGCGGGACAAGTGCCTGGACATGCCCCCTTTGCTCCTACGGGGCCTGCAGGCAACATGGACTCTGGCTATAATGGGCGTCGGTCGAGTGGTGCCCCCAGTCAAGCCGGGCAAAGACTCAACCCTAACGAGTTCCGCCTTAACATATTTGCCCAGTCCTTTAACCCAAGTGGCGGTCAGTCGGGCGCCGGCCAAAATCCCCGACCGCCGGTCCAGCACCCAGTTCCAGAGAACCACATACCGCCCAATGTGCCGCCTCAGACACAACCTACCGCGCAAGCTAGTGTGACGCCTGCCGGCCACCAACTTGTGCGACGCAAGACGAAGGCCGTTGACGTGACCAAATGTTATATTTTGTCTCAGATCAAGACGATCACTCCCCCTCCCGCGTTACCTATACTTTCGTTACGTGCTTGGACGGAGAACGGCGGGTTACGTCCGTCGTACGACACACTGCCCACCTGGCGCCAGCTTCGAGACGATGAGCCACCAGAATCCACCATGCATCTCACTTATAAAGAGTATTTCGAGCGAAGCCCCTTCGGAGACCTGTCCCCGACACCCAATCCAGGTCAGGCCATCCCACAACAGCTTCCAATAGCATACCTTCAACCTGGGGCCGTCCCTCACATGGGCGGTCGTCTCGGTTCGCAGGCACCGCCTATGCAAATGAATCCTTCACAGGGCGGCCATAGCCCACATTTGGGCTACAACAGCCCAGAGGATACCCGAATGATGCATTCAAATTCGGCCCAGTCTTACCCGTCGCCCCGACTCCACCAAATGCCCGTGGTGTATGGTGCTCCTGCAATGGGCACGCCAGCCCCAATGCCTTACAGCCAGCCCATGGGACAACCTTACATGGGGGCACCGCAGATGAACATGCGAAGCTTCTCCAACAACCCACAATACATGCCCCAGCAACCACAAATGGCCAACCCTATGATGATGCACCCGCAGTACGTCAACCCAATACCGATGTATCCTGGGTCGCCGTCACCGTTCATTCCCCCGGCAAACCCCGGAGCTCCTGTTCCGCACAATCCTGCTTCAAGCGGTTATCCTAGTCCGAACCGACCTGCTGCGCAACTTATGGTGCAACAAGGCTCTCAGCAGGGCCAGCCGAGCTACGGGATAAGCCCTAGCGTGGCCTATCAGCAACCCGTTTATCCCCCCCAACAGCCGGGCGGTCCAAGTTTGTCTCCCCCACCGTGACCCTCCCCATGCTCTTCGCGACAGCATAACGAGAAGCTAACCGTCACGGCACTTGTAGTGAGAGGATACAACGCGATGCCTTCCCAGCATTATGGGTCAAGCCCCCAACAGGGCCCCCATTTTGGCAACCAACATAGGAGTGGGAGCAATAGCTACATGAACAAAAACTTTCCACCTCACCACCTCCAGCAACAGCAGCAGCCAGCTCATGTCGTGCCTGCAAGTCAACCAACGCCACCATCGGCTCCTCCCACCCAGTCCGACAATGCTGATGAATCCAAATGATGCGGACTAGGCTGACAACCTTTGCGAGTATATGGTGCCGAGTCGTATGATGAATATCGTCTCACAGTCCCCTACCCTTTTCGTCTCGAGATGAATAAGTTGGTTTCTTGGCCAAAAGGAAGCTTCAAGTTATTCATCCCTAGGCGATGCCTTTGCGTAGTTGGCTCGCTTCTCTATTGCCCCGTTCGGGTTCAGTGAGAGACAAATCCGAGTATGGGATTGGCTTATATTTTTTTTACGGTTTACAACATGTCCAAGCTCCCATTACTCCAGTCTCATTATCAAGTATTCATCGAAAATATCTGCAAGATGTTTGAACCTTTAGCCACTCGTTTGGTGTCAGTGGGCTTTTAACACTGGAGTCATTCTCCAGTCGGCATCAAGGAAAAAGCCATTGATGGGGGTTTATTTCGACCACCTCAACCAGCATGCTGAAATGCTTGGGTGGACAAGCCGCCGGGGTGCATGGGGCAAGGGGACAAGGGTGCTACCCTTGAAGCGACTGACAAGGCCATGCGCGATCATTGTTGCACTCTGGTGCAAGAGGCCGAACTGTCGATCCCGACGCCTGATGGACGTTGCCAGGCACGTCAGTGGTGTGGACGAAGCTATTTTATTTCGCCGAGTACAGAAGAGGCTCGGGTCTGGATTCGGTTCCATATCGAGTTTGAGCACCACAAACCAAAAGGGCATTACGCAGGCACCATATTTCTTATCATTTGATATGCCAACAAATGGCACATTGTGGTGGCCGCTGGAAGGAGTTGCATCTCGCATGGTATTGCATTGGATGTTGATGGGGGGTATTTTTATTGCATGATTTGTTGTCTTTTTTTCAACGACAGCGGTGGACTCGCGGGTTTGTAAGTCTCAAGCGCCGCTGAAGCACGAAGCGTCTGCAACCCTGGCAACACGTCGTGCATTTCTAGGACGGACGCCATAATGCGTGCCCCATGAGTGTTGCGTCTTGTTCATTATCTGACAAACTTGGGTCGGAAGCCTAGAAGCTATTACTCGTGTCTATAACTCGTAGAAAAGCAAGAAATCGGCATATTTTGACATTGTGTCACCTTCTTTCAATGCTGTGGCAAGTGGCTAGAGATGCTCCGTGAGTTGTAAGCAAATAGATTGTTCATCGCAGTAGGGGTTCACGAAGGTTTCCTCAGCCAATCCACATTGCAGCTCGTACGTCTTTTGCCTAATATAATACATACAAGCCATACCTACTCCGTAAACGGCTCTACAGTTGTCGAATAGCCAGGACATCACTTGGGGGTTCCAAAACTTGGTTTAAGAATCAATTTTCATGTATTCCAGTTCCATGCACAAAGAAAGATAGAGAAGGAGAAGGAAAAAAAAAGTGTTTTGAAAAATACACAAGTGGGAAAATATATACCCAGAAAAGAATGAAGTGAATGGGAAAAAAAGTAAAAGGTCCCTTCTATTTAAATAAGGAAACAAAAAGGTTTCCATCGTAGCCCAACCAAACTGATGTGTTTTTTCCCCTTTGACCCGGGAAAGCCGAGATTTCTGCCATTTTACTCGGAGGGGACGGTGAGGATGCGGACGCCGCCTCGCTTGCGGAGCTGAATAAAGTTCTCGTTCATACCGGCTTGGCACGAGGTTCCGGGGGCCATGGAGATGGTGTTGGACCAGATTCCGGAGGCGCAGCGTTGGAATTTGGTGCCGGCGATGCAGTTCCAGAGGCCTTCTGTTGTGCAAGGGGAGCCTACTGTTTGGAGACCTGCGTTGGAACCCGAGCCGCTGCCGCTGCCGGAGCCGGAGCCGGGGTTGGTCTCGGGCTTGTTGGTTGGGGTGGCGGGGGCGGCGGTGGAGGTTGGGGATTCAACGACGGGCTCTTCGACGGGTGGTTCGGTGGTGTTGTCGTTGCCGGAGCCGGCTCCTGCGTCGGGGCTTGCGGTTGGGTTTGCGGGGGCCGGGGCAGTTACGAAGACTCCGCCGGGGCTGGACGGTTTGTTAGTTTCTGGTTCAGATGGAGAGGAGGAGGAGGAGGAGACATACACTGTGGTTGGCTTCGCGGCGACGCTGCTGGTGGTGGCGGCGGGGGCAGCGGAGGTTTCGGGCTCGCTGGACTCGGGAGGCTCAGCGGCGTTGTTGTTTCCCGAACCGGTGCCGGAGCCAGCGGGGCAGTTTCCGGTGGGGGGACCGGTCTTGGTGGAAGACTGGTCGACCTCGTCGCCGGGGTTGGGGAACATGAGGTCGACGCCCTCGGTGGTGCCGCAGCCGTTGCCTACGTTGGCGACGAACATGGCGGGACGGCTGGAGTAGGCCGTGGCGCGCTTGACGGCGGGGGCGGGACCGCCTCGAATGCCGTGGAAGCGCTTGGCGTTGCCGCCGCCGGTGATGGTGAGCACGGCGCAGTTCATGTACATTTCGCGGTTACCAACTTGGTTGAACCAGGTCCAGGCGAAGATTGCTTCGCCCGAGGGAGCGTCCGAGGGCACGGTGAAGTCAAACGACGACTCGCCGGCAAGGGGGCAGTTGCCAATGTAACTGTGGATGACGGTCCAGGTGCTTCCGTTGTCGTAGGAAAGCGAAGCCTGGCACGAGCCACCGTTGTGGTTTGCACCGCCGCTGATGGTCATGGTCTGCTTGCTTCCTGCTGCCCACGAGGCGACGGGCTTGGCCTGGTCGGTGCCGAGGAGGCTGAGGGAGCCCTTGCAGGGGAAGTCGGAACCCGAGGCCGAGAGGGGACTCGTCATGCTGTAGTCAATGTTGCCTCCGTTGTTGGGGTTGTGCTTGGAGCGGAGGGGAGCTGGGCTCGTCATCTCCATGTGGGCGGCGGAGAAGGGGACAGCTGCCAGAGCTGCCATGAGGTAGGAGGTGACCTTCATCTTGAAAATGATTGTGGTAGATCCTAGACTTGCTGGGATTTTTGGTTTTATTTCTTTCCTAAGGATTGGCAAAAAGAGCAACAAAGGTTGATCTTGGGGAGAAGACGGTTAGTATTTTGGATGCGTTTGCGAAAAAAATGATGGTATGGAGAAGTGTTGAATGTTTGTGTAGATATGCCAACAGGGAAGGGACGAGTTTGCGTTATGGAAGAGGAAAGATCCCGGTATAGATATAGAGGAGGGATCAAATGGCGAAAGCGTTATCAAGGTTGGAAACAATAACGTGTTGGAAGGATGTTGGGCTTAATTGCTTGACTTATTGTGTGGTGCCAACCATCAGACGACTTTCTTTCTTGAGCTTACCTTTTTGAATGGCGACTTTTTATTGTGTGTCCAGGGACAACAAAAATAAGTCTGTCCAAAAAAGTTGGGTGGTGAACAAGAGTTCTTTATTCACGTTTTCTCGGAAAGTTTGTGTGGTGTATCGAGGAGATCAAGGAGAGGATGGAATGGTAAGTGTTGCGTTGTTGGCAATGGAAAGTCAACTGGATCAACCAGGTGAAATGAGTTGTTGTTAAAGAGTGTGTGGGAAGGGATTTTTTGCTGGAAGAAAAAAAAAATGGTGGAAGAAGGGAAAACTGGAATAGAGATGAAGTGCACGTAGTCAAGATGAGTATGGAGGAGGAGGATGGAGAGATTCTTATAATGGGAAATCAATGTGCCCGTTCGCACTAACACAAGTTCCAACACAAATTCTACAATAATAATCTCCATGAAGAGAGATTGGTCTATATGGCCACCCCCCTACTCCGTAGAGAGAAGAGAAGAGAAAGGGAAAGGGTAGGGGGGTGTGGTTTGTGCGTGTGGTTTGCGTGTACGGAGTATGGTTCAGTAACATTTCGCATGCGTGCGCAAACAAACAACTATTCATCATTCACCTCTGGCCAGGCCATCAGACTAGGCGTACGGAGTACAGACTACATGGCTCACAAGAAACAAGAGGAGTCGATCCACAAGATCCCGACACCCGGGGTTCAAAAGAAGCAAGAGGGAAGTGAAAAAAGGAGGCTCGGAGGCTTTGTCGCAAGAAGGAGGGTGTAAACTACTTGCAGTTGGAATCGAGGGCATCTTGTTACCCCGTACAAGTTGGCTTGGAGTTCCCAGGGACCACCCCTCCCCTTGCACTAGCCAAGCTTGCCTCTCCAGCCCAAGGGGGAATTTCTTTGAACTACTCCGTACGTACAAGTAAGAATAAGAATTTAAACTAGTTTAGGAGAGAAAAGAGAGGCGCAAGGTTATGGGCCTACGGAGTAAGTAGTGTGTGGTGGTGTTGACCAGGGGGGTAGAGAGGTGGTTGTGTGGTTTGTGTTTGTAAACTAGTCGCTTTACAAGAGACAAGAGTTGTCAAGTTGTCAAGCTGTTGGTGTGCGTGGGCCAGTCAATTCTTGCGTATGTGCCGACTTGCAAACCCAGGGCCTGGCCTGGCCAAAAAGGGGACAGGGGAGAAGAGGGGGGAGAAGAGGGGGGAGAAGAGGGGGAGAGAAGAGAGTGTGGGATTGGCTCAAGTCTTGTTTCACATGGCTCTTTTGGGACAACTAAACTGGGGAAATATGACCTGGCTTTGGCTAACTGTGTCATTCACATTCGACCCTGCTCGGCCATCAGAGACAAGAGAGTCTAACAAGTAACAAAAGAAGACAAGGAATGACTCCATCTTGGGCATGTTGTCGGAACATTTACAAGACAAGAAACCTTTTATGGCTTTTTCTTCGTTGTAACTGTCTAGCTGGCACACGCTATTGAGTCAATAATTCGAAAAAGAAACAAAAAAATAATCCAACACGGTTCTTTTTTTTTTCTTAACCCATTCCAGAACAAAGGAAACCGGAGCCCTCCCAAAGAAAAGACAGAGTGAGAATATGTGCGGCACAGCCATACGTGTACTCTGTAAGACGTCGAAGAATCAAAGAAAGAGAGAAACCGCCGGCGCCGCTTGGCTCTCAGGAACGTTTGCGCTAAACCGCTCCGTCACACAGTTGTACCTGCAGGGGACAAAGAGGGCATGGCATTGGGTGTGAAAGCTTGTGCCCTGTGGAGAAAAGTTGCTAGAGCCAAAGAGAAAGGAGAGCGAGGCTTCTGGTTCGTTTGTTCCCAAGAGCCAGTGTGAGTGGAGAATGCCATGTTGAGGGCTCCGAGTGGACGACGGCGGACCCTACTCTTCCTAGTCGGGACCCAGGGGGCAGGACCAACGCCAGACGACAAAAGAGTTAGCAAGGATCCTTCCCCTTAACCGAACATAACCTTAAGCTAGAACGGATATCTTGAGACCCGATTTTATCCATTTTGCAGATTGTACCGAGTACTCCTTACGAGTATACCGAGTAGATAGACTGTTAACATGTTGGCCGGGAAAGTCAGCGAAAGAATAGCAGACAGAAGATTGTGTCAGGCATTCGAGCGGGCCAATCCACCCGTCATACAGATCGGCTCGTGGACGGGGATGCGATGCAGCGGTGACCATAGTACCGACGACATGCATGGAAGGCGACGCAGCCACAAGGCACTGCAGAGAGAGACCAAGGCCTGTCCCTGCGCAAGCGGCTAAGGACGAACAGCTGAACAGGTCAGTACGTGCACCTGGCTTTCGGTGCCAGGGAGGGTGTTGGCGGGTAGGTGTGTGGCGCGTCGACTACGGAGTATTGGTATTGCAATCGGTGGACTAGACTTTCCGGGCGCACAACCAAAGAGATGGGTGAATCGGCACAAGCAGAATTCATTGTTGGAGGCATTATTTGGTGCTCTGTAGTGACGTGCTAACTGGCACATGCATGGACTGCATTCTTGGGCGCAGGAGAGATCAGAGATCTGGACGAAAGCCAGGACCACTTCGCCAGCGGCCTGGCGGCCTCACGGCCTTCTGCGCAAGCATTGACGCAGACCCGGGCAGGATTTAGCGAGTCTATCCCAGTAAGCACTTTTACATGCATCAGATACATTCTAGTTTAGTTTACAGGTCCTCCATACGGAGTAGAAACCCCATGGCCAGCCTCGAGAGGGAAAGAGGGAGAGGGCGCACAATCCGCCGTACAGCATACGACCAGTTGTCCTGTCCATCCATCCACAAGGCCGCCTGCTTGTGGCCTTCTTGGATCACAATAGCAATCGTGCTTTCCCTGGCTTGGCCCTCGACATGTAAACCGGGCACCTTTGGGAAGGCACAGAAGCCATCTGCACAACACTCGCTTTTGCCAGAATTAATCCTGAAAATTTTTTTTTGCAAGGCGACACTAACACTGGCCTGCCATAGTTTCCTTTGCTGTGTTCTTTCCTTAATTTATGGATTTTAGTGGGCAAGTGGAGTTCCTGCCGTCCACCTTCCTAAAGCTTACTATGGGAAAGGCATGTGAGCCCACTTAGGGGTGGTGGCTTCCTTAGGGTGTTAGAGAAGCCACGACAGCTAGCCAATAAAATCCTGTCCATCCCGGACAAGTGGGATGTGCGCAGAGTAACTAATGATACCCCGTACTCCGTGCTTATTTCCTCCGTCGTTGCAGGCCGTACGGAGCAGGTAGAATGGTAGCATTTAGAAAAGAAAAGAACAAGCACCTGCCCCGAGGGGAAAGAGGCCAGGGCTGGCCGTCTGGGGAGGGCTTCCTAGATGATGATCTCCGAGTAATCAACCGATGGTTGCGAAAGACTAAGAACAAGTACTGACTAAACTACTTGTGGATTTCTAAGCTACACAGGGGGGAGGTTGGAACCAGAATGACGGACCAGTCGCACCTGCTCTGGTAACAACACGACGGTTCCGCTGCCTTTGATGAAATGCCTGGAATGTCAAGTTGTACGGAGTACGTACTCGTAGCCTATTATTATTATGTACAGCTGACAACAGAAGTCGACAGGCTGGAAAGAAGCGTCAGGCCCTGGCGATCCCCATCTCGACCGCCAGCCAACTCACCCATCCCTTTCTCCCCAGCCACACCACTAACCTAAATGCCAACTCCTCCACCCCAACTGGCTACTGCCCCCCGCCCCTGTCCTCCCCGTTGTCGATCGGTAGATCCTGAAACAACCACACCCCTCCCTCCAAACCGCCCGCGCCCTCCTTCATCCAATCTCCATGTGCACTTTTGCCAACGACGTGACAGCTGCTGACAACGGCTCGCTCTCCTCCTCGGCCCTTCCCCTACCTGTGGATTCTGATTCGATGGCGAGCGGCCCATGTCGAAACGGAACGACATACGGAGTATTCTAATCAATATCGGCATCGTTCTCCGAGTGTACGGAGTAGTCTCACCACCGAAAAAAAGCTTTGCATTGAGTCCTCGGATATACGCGGCCAAGGCTCCAATAAAAAGCGCCATACTCCGTAGAGAAAATGGAACAGAAAAGAAGAGCCACGTCAACGCGACTTTAAGCCCATATTGAATTACGTTTCAATTGTTTCATCTTCTTATTCTTACTATTATTAGTGACAAGGCTCGTTGGATAGCTTAGAGGAAACATGTGACTTGAATCGACAAAACTCCGCCCGTCCAATTCATTTCAGTTGCCTGAAAAGGAGAATGAAAAAGAGGCCTCTGTAATTTCAATAGTTATCTTTTGATATAGGCACACGTGCTTTTTTTTTTCTTTCTGTGGATTGTCTTTGTCGTTGGGATTTACGGAGTAGAACGGGATGGGAAGACTACGCCGTCGCTAAGGTCAGGTTGAGACATGCCAACTCACACGCTTTACTATAAGTGACACTTTGAAGAGCTTCTCCTTTTTCCATGTTCCGTCTACCGATCGCACTATTGACGCCAATGAAGATTAAGACCAGGTCCGGCCAGGTCGAGACCAGACTTGTATCACGAACCCATTCTAAGAACGTTGTGCTCAGGTGATCCAATTTAGGAATGCTTGTCTAATTAAAATGCTCCTTCGGAGTCGCCCCGAGGGTCAAATAATCGTTCGAGAAAATATCCAACACAGAAGTTTCTTAAAAGTGACACAAGCGGAGGGGCAGAAGCAATGGAGGATAGGAGCAATCACCGCAATCACCGCTTGCCTGTGTCTTGCGTGGCGAACGAACGCCTTGTGACCCATCAAGCACGAACCAAGAGAGACATGGCCAATAGTAAAATAGGTCACTTTGCATTCACCATCTCTTAGACAGACGCCCCGTCAGCCAAGATGGGCACACGCTACCAACCGAGCCGAGAGACTGACTCGACATCAAGCACACCGAGGCCCAGGACCACAAGAACATCTTGGTCCAATAAGCAGTTGGTACCTTGCATCCTCAACTACCGATGACAATTTACTTATCGAAGTTGTACGGAGGAACATGATGACCATGTACGAGTCTCTGATGAGATTCCTAATAATACAAGAATAATACAGAGAGGTGATGGGCTCTATATAATACAAATATGGGAGACAGCTCTTTTGGAATCTTTACATGGATTTGACCAGCCTTGTGGTCAAGCAGGGCATGTCGTAGACTTGGCTGATTCTTTACTTTGATTCTTTCTTGAATATATTTGGAGCAAGGCAACCTACGTTGTAGCTGAGAGAACGTTCCGTGCGCCCTTTCCTAGAAGAGAATTAGTAACTGAAATACCGAGTTGCTCTGCTTCGTTATCGCATTGTACAGCAGCTGCATCTTGGGATGAAACCTCTGCCTTTCCACTGATGTTGAGGACGGTGGCTTGCAAAGAAAGCTTGCCACGAAGATTCTCCGATTCTTCTTCTGCAAACGTAGAACAGACACCAATGGGAGACGAGCACCCTCCTTGGAGTCTCCGAAGCATGGCTCTTTCCGCAAGGCCTCGCCACCTTGAGGGACGATGATCAGCGTGAAGGATGAGTTCTAGCATGTCCTGGCGGTCTACGCGGACTTCGAGACCGAGGGAACCTTGCCCGACTGCATAGGGGAATATGATGGGATCTAGCCGTTGGGTGATCCTGTGGCCCAGACCTAGACGTACGAGGCCAGTTGTTGCTATGTAGGAGGATACATGAGAATTTGGAAGAGGGTGCGTCAAGCTTTGCAAGACGGGTGTCTCTGAGGTACGGAGTAGACAATTAGATGATACTATTGGAAATGTATGAATCTGGTGTGGCCAGCCATTGTGGTGAGTGGAGAGAGAGGAGTGGGAGTTTTTGGTTTTCTGGCCGATGGGTATCCTTGAATAATACGTACGATACTCGAAGAGTCGATTCAATCTGATGATCAGAATAGGGGACAGACGAAGTCAAGTTTCCCTTTTTTTTCTGTGATATCTTGCGGTTACTTCAAGGGATTCGAGGCACAGGAGAATTGGACGTGCATGCAGATCCAGGGCCTGAGCCTGCCCAAGTCAAGACCAAACAACTTTCGCCTTCTCAATTAAGTTATTTGTAATTATCTTCATGAAAAAAAAAAGTAGAATATATCATTCGTTTTCATAGTCAGGGTACACGAAGACTCTCCAAGGCGGGTCGAAGTGACCGATCAACAACGTGCACGTGATCCGGAACTGGACCAGGACCAACCTCCAACGTGGTAGAGCAAGTCCACAAGTCCATCTGCCACTGTAGAACAGTGAACGCGATCACGACAATTGACGAGAAAACCTCCACCTGTACGATTTGCTCGATAGGGATTGAAAAATTATCCAATAGACCAATCTTAACGACCATTACAACCAGAAAAGCTCCTCAGGATCATTAATACAACGCTTCTTCAGCCTCACCAATATTAGCCCCCAGCCCAACCACCCCTCCCACGCTTCAGCCAAACGACAACCCTGTGAAAGAAAGGAAGCGCCTTAGCTCCATCGTCGAATACAAACTGCAAACTGCGGAACAGCCGGTGCTAGAACATTGACATCTCAATCGAACGAGGCCTCTCCCAAGGAGGCATGTGCCAGCCATGGATGGCTCGGCTCCCAAGTTGTCAGACCTCCTCCGACACCCAGATGACCTCGACCGGATCGCAACATTAAGACAAGAATTCCAGCGCAAAAAGGCAGCTATAGATGAACACCTGCGCGCAGGGCTGCGCGAGCAGCTCGAGGCCACACAGGCCGGAATGACGGGCCTCTCAGACGGCCAAAAGATGGTGAACCAGATCAAAGAGGAAATGATGAAGATTGATAAACTCTGCTCCGAGTCGCAGAACATGATCAAGGACCTCGCCACAATAAACTCGGTATCGCAGGCCCACCGAAACTTTGGCGCCGTAGAGGCCATGCGTCGGAACCTCGACACTTTCAACGACCGGCTGAACCAGGTCGAGCGCATGCTCCAGCAAGACGATGACGACCCCGAGACTATGCCCAATCTCCTCCCCATCCACTACGAACTCACACAACTACGAAATATACGCGACGACGCCATGGAGCAAATCCAGCGCGCCGAAGACCCGAGCCTGCAGTCGACGCTCGAGGACTACTTTGAGCGGCTCGATGACATTGTCGACTGGTTCGACGAGCACGTCGGCATGCTCGCCCTCAACCTCATCAATCTTGTTGTCAACGACAACCGCAGCCTCGTGGTGCGCTTCGCCGTCATCATCGAGGCAGAGGAGAAGAGTGACCAGCGCGTCAAAGCGCTGCAGGAGGCCCTCCGCGACCACCGAGAATTGGCGGCGCGCTTCCAGGGCATCACCGAAGGCGCACGCACCGTGCGTGGCTACAAGGAAAAATACCTCGAAGCCATCCGTCTCAACGGCGAGGCCCAATTCAAACTCGCGCGCGAGGAGGTTCTCGACGACCCGTCCAAGCTCGACAAGAGTCTGCGGTGGTTTTTCAATGACCTTAACGCGGTCAAGGTGGGCATGACGCCTCTCATGCCGCGCAAGTGGCGGGTCCTCAAGACGTACGGTGACATATACCACAAACTCATGCACGACTTTCTCCTCGCTCTCGTCGATGATCCCGAGGGCAGCACGGCCACAACACTCGAGATTGTCTCATGGCCCGACAAGTACTACCGCAAGATGGCTAAGCTTGGTCTTCGCCAGGATGCCCTGCAGCCGCACGTCATTGACGGCCGCGAGGCCGAGCTCGTGCGTGACTTCCGCCAGCTCATTATTCGCTTCCTCGATGAGTGGATCGACCGCATCTTTAAGCAGGAGCAAAAGGACTTTGCCGACCGTGCCGCCGCTGAAAACTCCAATCTCGACCAGGACGAGTACGGCTACTTCCGCACCCGCAACCTCGTCGATCTTTGGCGCATGCTCCGTGAGCAGGTTGATGCTGCCGAGAACTCCAGGCGTGCCGACGTCAAGGAGGGTGTGCTTGACGCCATGTTCTTGCGTCTGCGGTCGCGCCAGCAGGCCTGGCAGAAGATGCTCGAGGAAGAAGCCGCCCGCTACGAGACAGGCAAGGTCGGCCCCGAACTCGAGGGCTTCCAA
Organism: Graphium sp. VPRI43844; assembly: GCA_019925285.1. NCBI lineage: Eukaryota > Fungi > Ascomycota > Sordariomycetes > Microascales > Graphiaceae > Graphium > Graphium sp. VPRI43844. The sequence goes on from JADHKT010000016.1 coordinate 192,788, forward strand.
GCCCTTCAGGACTGGCTCGTGGCCTCGGCCAATGACCAAATCGCCTGTGTCGACGACGGCGACGAAGAAGGCACCCGCCTCGGCTACATAGCCACCTTCCGGCAGAAATTCGAACCCCTCGTCTCGCCAGAATACATGGGCCGCGCCGACGCCGAACTTGCCACCCTCCGCGACGGCTACGTAGACTTGAGCACCTGGTGCCTCACGCGCTTCGCAACCCTCGTCTTCGCCGTCGACTTCAAGTCCGTACTCCCGGACCTTTTCACGCCCCGCTGGTACACGGCCACGGCCATCAAGCAAATGACGGCCACATTCGACGAGTACATTGCTGACTACCGCCAAGTCCTCCACCACTCTTTAGTAGACATCTTTATCGAAATCCTCGCCGACGAACTCCTAGTCCGCTACCTCTCGGCAGTCCGCAACAAATCCGCCAAATTCCGCAGAGCAGACCCCTTCCAAGACAAACTCTTCGACGACGTAGCTTCGGTCCTAGATTGGCTTTCCACGCTTCCGAGTCCGGACGTCACGGCCTCAGTCCGCCAAACCTGGCGCGTAACAGAGGACTTCTTAGGCCTCATCACATGTCCGCGCGATGCAGTGGCCGATCAATTCCAGGCTTTCAAGACTGCGTATTGGGACTTGAATATTTCGTGGGTGGAGGCTGTCTTGCGGGCTAGAGAGGACTTTGAGAGGGGTATGGTTAATGATGTTAAGGCTAGGGCTGCGCAGATGGAGATTGTGAGGGGTCCTGAGACTATTATGTCCAAGGTTAAATGATCTCTTCTTTAGTTTTCTTTATGTGAGGGGGGGTTGTAGGAGCGTTTTTGTTTGTTGAGACAGACGCTGGTCGATGTATGCAATTATCAGGACAATGAGTTTGAATCTGAAATTCCTTGTGTATTTGTGTTGTTATTTTTTTTCGTTTTCGACGGTCGTCGGGCCTTTGTTACTTTGAATGCCAAGCCTAATTTTGGAGTAAAAAAAGATCAGATTCTCCGGTCTCTTGGTAAACAAATCTGAAAAAGGACTGCTTGATTTCGGGCTGGATAGAGCCTTCTTTATACCTAGTCTTGATACTGTTTAACAAAATCTAAACATAATAGATACAAATGAGAGATGGATAATATGTAATTAGGTAGATAAGATACAAAGCTGGAACGACATGTTTTGATGGACAGCAGAACATGCAAAATGGGTTCGACGAGGGGTGGAAACTGAACACGCTTAAACGTACGACTAGTCCACGTGACAAGTCATCAAAATTACATCAAGACTGCACTTCCGCCATATCAAGAGGAAAAAAAAAACCTTTGACCGAATACAGCGTGGCCTAGTGTGACCTCCTTAAGATTGGTTCGCAAGGTAATCGGCAGCCTATTCACAATGTTAGGGTTATGATCCAGGCGAGGGTATCAAACGGAACAACTTACCATCTCCAAATCATAATTAAACTTCTCCAACGCGGCGAGAGCAGCTGCCCGGGAGTAGCCCATGCTGGTCAAGTTCTTGAGAAGAGGGTCGTCGTGTTTGCCCTCCTCTGTCAAGGCACGACCAGGAGCACTGAGCCGGCCTTCACCCGAAGCAGCCGTCGGTGTGGCTTGGCTATCTGCCGTTGCCGTCTTGGGAGGCTCGTGGGCCGGATCGAGGGATGTGAAAAGTGAGTCCCAGTCAGTCGAGTCTGGGGGTGGTGACATGGCAGTTTGCGCCGGAGCAGCGGATGCTGGCGTAGAGATGGCGATGCCGATGGGTTGTGAGCTACTTCCCGAGACTGTTCCAAAGTCGTAACTGCTGCCACCGCCAAACGGCTCACTCTTGGCCTGGGACGCTGGGGGGCTGCTGTCAAAGACTGCATTAAAGTCGTCAAGTCCCGATCGCGAGATGTTTGCAAAGTCGTCATCGGCAGACCCTTCCTTTGCGTCCTCGAGACCTTGGAACTCATCATCAAGGTCGTCGAACGGGGCCGTTGGCGGCGCAGGTGGCGCTGTTCCTGTTGCCACGGGCGAAAGGGTCTGAGCGGTGGGGGACGAGGGCGCAAATGGGTTGTCCTCTACTTTAGCAGGTGCTACCTCGGGGAAGGGGGAGGGAGATGTTGGTTTCTCGCTGCGGAGTTGTTAGTGTCGTGTACAAGGGAAAGAGAACGAACGAGATCGCAGATAGCATGCAGGGCAGGGATAAGAAAGGCAATTTCAAACAAGACATGCAAAACGAGTAAAAGAGCGAAGCAGCAAAAAGATGATGCTTTAAAAAGTCAAGAGCGTTATTAGGGCACATTACTTCTTGTCGGCTGGGAGTGCCACGTTGCTGGTAGGTGCCGCGCTAAACGGCGAATCGCCGTTTATGGTGCTGTTTGTAACAGCACTAGTGGGCGCGGGCGCGGGCGCAGCATCAGCTACAGCATTGGACTGAGCATCCTGTTGCTGTTTGCCCTTTGGTGAAGACGGTGCAAAATCATCGTCAAATCCGTCATTATCACTGTCAGAGTCGGACTCGTCGCGTTCAAGCTCCGAGATGGGTGGGAACTCGGTGTTGAACGAGCTGAAGAGCTTGTCAGATGCTGGTTTTTCTGGACCCTTATGGGCTCGAGAGAAACTTGCGAAAGCATTGTCAAAGTCAGCTTTGGCCTTGGCCTGGTCGGCCACACCAAATGGGTCGGCGTCTTCAGTTGCGCTCTTCGGCTTCTCTTCATTCTCCGCCGCGGCAGAAACTGGGGCCTTGAGAGAGCTTTCATCACCTGAAGAAGGAGCGATAGGAAGAGCAGCATTGGCCGAGGTCTTGCTATCGGAGCTGGCGGTGACTGCGCTTTGGCCGGTCTTCACGGCTTCGATGGGTGGGAACACACCGATTCCGGCATTTTCATTGTCTCCGGCACGGGAAAGAGGGGGCGAGACCTGGCGCGACGAGGTCAAAGACTCAGCGTTTTCGGAGAGGGGCAAGAAGCTGGAACTGATCTGTCGGGATTCGCCAAGCGGTGGTGGGGGATCAATAGGGAGCGTGGCCTGGCGGCTCAGACTTGGGCTTGAGGCCGTAGGAGGTGTGGCAAATGATGCCGCGCTTCCAGTCGAGGTACCCGTCGTCTGTGGCTTAAACGTGACTGGCGGTGGTGGGCTACTCGCGCTAGGGAAGGGGCCAGGTGCAGCAGAAGAGGGCCCGAACACGTCCTCAAACGTCTTGTCAGAAAAGGTGGTCTTGGGAGTAGGAGCAGCAAATGCACCCATTATATCAGTGCTTGCCGTGCGCTTGAAAAAGGGGTTGTTGCCGCTACCGCCAGAGGGCGTTGGGCTGGCCACATGCTGAACCGAAGATGGTGAGCCCGCACTTCTCTGCTTGGCAAGTTCCTCACCGCTCTTCACGAGATCATCAACCTCGCCCTTGAGCTTGTCTCGTTCGCCTTCCGTGGTCGAGAGCTGTTTTTTGTTAATAGCAGCGAGACCCTTCTGCTGACGGGCCTCCGACTTGAGCTTCTCGATTTGGGGCTTCAGCTGCGCGATCTCGGCGTTAACGACACGAATCTTCTCCTTAAGGCTGGCGTTCTCTTGCTGATCGGCCTGGAGGCTTGCAAGGACCTGGCGGTGTTGCTCCTGAAGTGTCTGGTAGGTGCCTTCGAGGGCAAGGCAGTCAGTCTGGAGTTTCTTGGTCTCATTACGTGCGTTGTTGAGCTGCTCCTCCAAGGCCCGCACATCGCCCGCTTCCTTCTCGTACAGAGTGCGAAGCTGGGCAAGTCTCTGTTCGAAATTCTTCTTCTGAGCGCTTGCTTGGTTCAGATCATTCTGGGTCGTGGTTCGTTGGCCCTGCACCTGTTGCATTTGCTTCGACAACGATCCAATTTGATTCGAGAGGTTAGCTAGTTCGGTTGTTTCATTCGTGAGCTTTGCACTGACGTCCGGGTCATTGTCACCCAGTAAGTCACCTCCGGACGACAAGTCTGTGTTTGAGCGAGGTGGACCCGCGGAATCTCCCGTAGATTGGTGGGTGAGCCCTCTCCCAAAGGACGAGGTCGGGACGAATGGCTTGAACGTGGTGCCGGCGGCGGGCGAAGGCTTGGCTGGAGAAACAGGTGTGCCTTGAGAGAAGGGGTCGCTCGCGGTTGACCCGCCAGTGGCTAGAGGCACCATTGGAGCGGGGCCTGCATTCACAGACGTATCAAGGCTGAAGAGATCGTCGAGGGCAGATTTTGGAGCTGGCGGGGGAGCCACCTGCACAGGTGGTTGTTGCGCTGCCGGTGGCGGAGCATCAAAGGGAGATACGATTTGCGGAGGCCGGACCTGGGCGCGCATGCTCGGTGGGACGAGGTTCGGCGGCAGAGCGGCAGGCAGAGCGCCCAACCCGTCGCGGCGGGTGCGTTGTTGCCGAATGAGATACATGGCCACTGCAAACTCCTCCTTGTTGAGCTTGCCCTCCGAGTTGATGTCGGCCAAGTCCCAGATTTGGGCAAGGATGGCCTCACCTAGGTTGGATTGACTGAAGAATGCCACAGCCTCTTCACCAGTGATGTAGCCCTTTCCTCCCTTGTCCAAGTCGTTATAGATCTGATCAAACCGGGCCTTGTCTGCAGGAGTCACCAGCCAATCACTACCGGCCGGTGCACCGGTATTTTGGTTGACGAGAGGCGGTCGTCCTAGCGGGCTACCGGTTCGCATCTGGGGGTTCCCACTGAGCTGACGGGGAATGGCAGACACGGGGCCGGGGCCCGTGGGCGACTGTCTGAGTTGGGGCTGCGGTGTTCGTCGGGTGGCGGCTTCATAAAGAGCAGCAGGGAGGATATTGGGCAAAACTCTGAGCGCCCCCATCTTCATGGAACTGAGGAGATGCATAGCGATCACGAACTCGGTCTGTACAAGGGCGCCTCGTTGTTCGGTATCGGCGAGCTGCCATATCCTACCCAAGACCTCGTTTGGAAGATTTGCCTTCTCAAAAATTTGCTTGGCTTGTTCTCCAGGAAGTAGTCCACCAGGTTGAAGGGGTTGACGTTCGAAGAGAGAGGCGTACTGGGCAGCCTTATCAGGGGTCAAGGGCGGGATTCGGATGGGGCCCCCGCCAGAGACCTGGGGTTGAATGGGGGCGGCCGGAGCGGCGGGAACGGGAATACCCTCGAATCGTGGCATTGGACCGCTTTGCATTGCAAGCTCATGTGTAGGTTCGCGGCCAGCCTGGCAATGACCTATGAGACGTAGGACGATGCTGAACCCGGCGGGCGTGAGGAAGCCGCGGTTCTCCTTGTCGGCAATCTGCCATATCTACGAGGCGCAGAGATAAAATGTTAGCTCGTTGGAATAGCTCGCACAAAGGAGATGATGATGATTGTCGAGCCGGTCCGGCAGGATTTACGGGGTGGAGAGGAGAAATGCGACTTGTGCGAAAACAAGCGAACGATGCATTCATCCCGGAGCCACGCAAGCCAACGGCTCAGAAAGGAGGAAAGGCTTCGGTAGCTAGGCCGGGCAATAACGGAATTGAAGATACTGTCAAGATGTATGAAATTGCTTACTTCACCTAGAACTCTTGAGTCAAGCCTTGTCTTTTCGAAAAACTTGACGGCGACCTCGCCCGTTACCACTCCAACACTATCCGTGTCTGCCTGCCGGAAGAGCTGGGCAAAAGTTCGCTTCTCCTCCGGCGTCAGGCTCAAGTTCGCAGTCGCCTCCGACTCTACAGACATTCCGTAATATTGTAATTGAAATCGCTGGAAGATGTCGGAAAAAAAAAGTTGTTTTGGTGGAGGCAACTTTTTCGCCTCGAGGGAATGTCGTCAAGGTGGCTGGGAGGAGGGGGTTTCTAGCTCGCGAAATCGAAGGAAAGGGGGTCCTGTGGAATTCGATAAAGTATCCCCCCCCGGCGTGTAGAGGAGAGAATCAATGGGAATTAGAATATGTCGGGTATGGAATCTGTGCCCGGGGTGATGGGAAAGGACCAGGAGCCGTTTGGTAGGTTTGTAGGAGGCTTCGCCTGATGGAAACAAACTGATGGATGGGAAAGGCCGGGGGAGGTGGAATTGCTGATGGATCCGCCATTCGTCACGAACTGGGAAGGAGAATGGTCCAAGCTTCTTTTGGCGTCTCCCAAATTACAATGTATTTTTTGGGGGGCCTTCCCTCCCTAAATTTATCGGATTTCTCAAATTTCCTGCGCTGAAAACAAGTCGTTACTCCCCATTGGTCTTCTCTCAAGAGCTGTAAAGAAAGTACCTAGACGCCATCCAGCCACGCCGATTCTATCAATTATTCCAGAAAAGTGGTGGCTGTTTTATCCTCGTCACCGTTGATTTGGGAAGAAAGCTCGGTCCCCTAAAAACAGCAGTTCATCCAAAAACATCCAGAGGCTAGCCTGCAAATGACAAATGCCCTGTCATACTGTATGGGTACGGAGTACGGAGTAGGCCCATCACTAAACCGAAACAACCAAAATGCATACTACTCCGTACCCGCACACTGCAGCTTGCTGGGATCGCCCTGGTTGAACTGGGTGACAACTATACTCATAATGCATCGACATTATTATCAGCTAAAGACCTCTAGTAGCATTCCCCCTTCCACAGTAATCGTTAGGAACCATATTCTCCTCAGTAATTTTCGGGCTCTGATTAAGATGGACGGCCTGTCGAGGTCATATTTGTATGCCACCCCTGGCCATCTTTAAACAAAGCCATATGTATCGAGATACATTTTACCAAACTGAAAATACATCTGTGGCCTCGTTTTAAGCCATCACACCTCTTTTGTTACACAACAGCACCGCGAACGTCTTCTGCCCGTCACCAGCAATACATCTCACGATACTACATTGTATCACTCCGGCACAGGCATCACGAGACCCACCGCATTCTACAGTGTTTTTATATCTTCAATTCAGTGAGTATTAGGAAGTGACGGGAATGGGTGTATGTAAAGATGGTGTCGGCCAAGGGTAGGGAAGAATCTGAAGGGCGGGGTTTCAGGAGTAGTAACATTTTAAAGGTGCGAGGCAAAAGAAAGGATGGTACTAAAAAAAAGAGTAAATAAAGAATTAAAAAAACGGGTCATCAAATCATCTACCCCAGAGGGATAAATGTACAGCCGTATCCCTATCCCGTAAGGGGCTTCATTAAAATCCGTCTTCTTGGTGTGTAAGTGGCAGGGGCGGCGATGTCTCTCAAACGAAAGGAGATAAAAAAAGACAAGAAAATACAACCCTTTTACAACCACCCTTTCTGAGCGCGAGCTGGTAAAGCATTGAGGTATAATGGCGTGCCAAAAGTCAAAAGTGATCAGGCTGCCTCGCCTCCCTGTATTCTTTCTTTCTTCGTTGATTTTTTTTGCTCCTTGCGCCGCAGTCTGTAAGCCATTCTACCTTCTCCGGATGAGGGTCACGAGCGAGAGAACAAGCAAGAAAAAAGAAAGATTAAAGAAGAATCGGATTCTTCTCTCCCAAATTTTCTTTCTCTCCCTAGTATTCGGCCTCGAGGTCATCAGCCTCCAACGAGTCGGTGGCAACTTCCTCGTAATCGCGCTCAAGGGCAGCGAGATCCTCACGGGCCTCGGAGAATTCACCCTCCTCCATACCCTCGCCGACGTACCAGTGGACGAAAGCACGCTTAGAGTACATGAGATCGAACTTGTTCGAGAGGGCGGACCAGGCTTCGGCGATGGCAGTGGTGTTGGAAAGCATGCAGCTACATTGCAGTTTTGTCAGTTCTCCAACCCTAACAATAATTTCACATACAAAGGAGAGGGAAAGGACAGTTCCCGTGGGACAATACGTACACAGCGCGGCTGACCTTGGCGAGGTCGCCGTTGGGCACCTCTTGAGGAGGCTGGTAGCAGATACCAATCTTGAAGCCGGTGGGGCACCAGTCGACGAACTGGATGGTTCGCTTGGTCTTGAGGGTGGCAATGGCGGCGTGGGCATCCTTGGTAACAACGTCTCCTCGGTAGAGGAGGCAGGTGGCCATGTACTTGCCTCGGCGAGGGTCGCACTTGACCATCTGGTTGTTGGGCTCGAAGCACGACATGGTCATCTCCTGGACCGAGTTGGCCTCGTGGGCAGCCTTGGCAGCCGAGATCACGGGTGCGTAGGCGACGAGAGGGAAGTGGATACGGGGGTAAGGAACCAAGTTGGTCTGGAACTCGTTGAGATCGACGTTGAGCGAGCCATCGAATCGGAGAGAGGCCGTGATGGACGAGACGACTGCAAAGAGCAAGTTAGTATCGCGCTATAAGGCCAGGGAACTGCGGATGGCTTGAAGGCATACCCTGGGCAATAAGACGGTTGAGGTTCTCGTAGTCGGGACGCTCGAGGCCGAGGTTTCGGCGGCAGATGTCGTAGATGGCCTCGTTATCTACCATGAAGGAGCAGTCGGAGTGCTCAAGGGTGGTGTGTGTGGTGAGAATCGAGTTGTAGGGCTCGACAACGGAGGTGGCAGTCTGGGGAGCGGGGTAAACGCAGAATTCAAGCTTGCTCTTCTTGCCGTAGTCAACGGAAAGACGCTCCATGAGGAGAGCACCGAAACCCGAACCGGTACCACCACCGAAGGAGTGAAACACGAGGAAGCCTTGTAGACCAACACAGTTGTCGGCAACACGGCGGACCTTGTCGAGGACCTGGTCGATCAACTCCTTGCCGACAGTGTAGTGGCCTCGGGCGTAGTTGTTGGAGGCATCCTCCTTGCCAGTAATCATCTGCTCGGGATGGAACAGGCTTCGGTAAGGTCCAGTGCGGACTTCATCCACGACGTTGGGCTCAAGATCACAGTAAATAGCACGGGGAACATATTTGCCCTGGCCTGTACAGTCCGAAATTCGTTAGTCATGTTGAAAAGAGGTGACGACATCCCAAGAGGCGGTGTGGATGGGAGTGAGGCATACCGGTCTCGGAGAAGAAAGTACTGAAGCCGTGATCAGGGTCAGCGGCCTTGCGCTCTTCGGTCAAAAAACCATCAGGCTGAAGAGCGAGATATGTCAGCAAAAAAAAAAAAAACCCAAAGACCGAGTAGCGAGATGAGGGGTTTCGAATACAACGTACCTGAATGCCGTGCTCGAGGCAGTAGAGCTAAACATGACAGCTTTGTTAATACCAACAACAAATTCCAATGCCAACAGATCCCCATTATAGGGCAGTAGAGTATATGATTATGACCCAAACATGCGTATCGAGGTCTCTGAAGCGGGCAGCCCTGGGGATACCATATGCTACCACCGAGGGCTCAAAGGGTGCAATAGGTGGATTTTTCGAACATACCTCCCAGCAGGAATTGGCGATTTGGCATCCAGCCTGGCCAACTGTACGAAAGAAGCACAGTTAGTTGATCGGGTCACCGAAATCGAATGATCATGAAGCGGTGGTGAAGCGCGTCGGACGGTTAGGCCAGCGGAGACTGCTAGGTCCCAAGAAAAGGGGGGGTTTGGAAAGGGGGGGTTTGGAAAGGCAGATAGATAAACATACCGTTGATGCTGATAATCTCACGCATGGTTTCTGGTTGCTAGAAGGATGGTGACGAGAAAAAGATAAGGGAAGAGAAAGGAGGTTTAACGGGGACGACGGGTGGAATTGGCCGTGTCCTGGATGATTGAAGAGGAGGATTGAGCCGCGACTGAGCTTTTGAGGGATGGAGGTTTTTGCTGGTAGGGTTTATTATTTTTGTATGGGGTGGACTGTTGACGTTTAGTTAAAAGGGGGCCCGTTGTATTGGCGGTATGTACTTGGGGGAGACGAGAAAAAAGGTGGGAGGGGAAGGGGGGGCAAAAATGACCCTAAGAAAATTTTAGTGCGTAGCGACGCTCAGAGCAAATCAGGGACAGGGACCCAAATTCTGATGGGGAAGAGCTGGTGTGGGGCTTCTCCCAAATACACGTATCAAGCGTTAGTAGGATGGTGGTAGTCTCCAGTCTCAGCTAACGGGGTGTACTTTTTGGGTGGATGGGTCGAAAAAGGAGGGGAAGACAACAACTGATTCAAATAGGATATCCGTCTTCTCGTTTTGAAATGCACAAATTTGGGCCGATCATACCAGTTTACTGTGGCATATGCATGTCCAAGACCCAAACCAGTTATTTCGAACGTTGAAATAAGAAAAGAAGTGGTATTTCGGTTTCTGTGGGTGGTTGCGGTGTGCGTGCGTGCAGACAGGGGCGCGTTCCTCATTAGCAAGGGAAAATAACACTAAACTGTCCTGAGAGGGGCTTGTGCAGTCGAGAAGGTATGTACCTGCAACTCGCCCGCCTCCCACCGCTGTAGTATGATTTACACGTACATTATTAATACTGCCCATTCACCAGTATGTACTCCGTAAATGTTGATCGCTGTCCTGTCCAAGAAGCCTCGCAATCTTACTGGCCAAGAAAAGGGGCATCTCGGGGAATTTCTGGAGATTACAAACACTGAATAATTGGGATGGATGCCAGTATCGAATGTACGGAGTAGCCATCCAATACTCCGTATTCTCAAGTGTTTACTGAGGCTTTTCGGTACAAGAGTACTCGTGAATACTCAGTACGGAGTATTACACAATCTCGTCCGAACCACAAATCCACTTGATCGCCCGTCAAACTTTCACACTGAAAAGACATGGTGCCAGATGAAATCCGTAATATGGAGTACTCCGTACTTGTACAAGTACGTATAAAGTACCACCGTCGCGCGGAAGAACTCACTACCGAACCGCGTAGCGAAATAGTCAACAGTTGATTATTTCCAATTTACGTGTCGGCTTGGTGTACAGGGCAACAGGCTGCCACAAAAGCCACGAGTGTCCTCACCAACTTGTGTTTCGCCTCCTTGCGCCCTAACTAAATAACTACTCCGTAAAGCCCTTTCAGGCCGGTGCCATACAGAGTACATATTGCACTTCATCACATTATTTACCTTCAACCCAGGACGCGTTTCGACGGCGTGCCTCACCAGAAGAGAAAAAAAAAGTAGGCTTCATCAGTTGAGAGCATAATCCATTTCGTCATCTGGCAAAGGCCAAAATTAATCATGTTTGCTACAGTAGATACCCTCTTACCACATAGAACAATACTACATTAAGTTAGCCTCGACAAGCTCACCAGCCGAATGGACGCATAAATCTTGTCTTGTTCGAGCAATCATGATCCCACCCCATATCGCCACCCTTTGGGCCTTCGCGTCTCTCCTACTACCAATCACCATAGCCAACGTCGAGAAGACAATCTTCGTAGCTCCCCCACCACAAAACGATGCCTCCCTAATACCCCACTCATCGATATCTGTTCTCACGCCCTTCAATAACTCCCTTCGTACTCTGATACCCGCCCCTTTTCCCGACGATACCTCCCCTCATGGCTACTCGTCTTGGTTCTTTCTGAACAACCTCGAGCCCGGCCAAAGGTTCGAGGTCCGTATCTGCTGGGCCGCTAATGTGAGTTGCTCTTTTGCGCAAACGTTAGAAGCTTGGCCCGCTGGATGCTGATTGAACTTTGTGTAGCAACCCGCAGACTTCACCTTGGAAACATTTTCTCCAGAACTTATCCAGAGGTCTCCCGAACTAGTCAGCTTACTCTCCCAATACCTACACTCACTTCCAGCTTCCGAGGGCCATGCCACCCCAGAACTTACTGAAAAGGCTTTATCAACCTTATACCTTCGGATCAACGCCACAGCAAGCTTCTTCTCCTCAAATGTCTCCCTCATGAACAATCCGCCACCTGTCCTTGCCGATATCATCCTCGACCCTTTTCTTTTCAATATCCTCCCCACCTCCCTAGTACCCACCGTGGGTGTTATTATCTTGGTGGCTATAGTATCGTTCCCCATTGCTAGATTCATCGCTTTGCGTGTAGAGAAACTCGCAGCCAGAACCGTAGACTCCAAAAAGTCTCAATGAAGTCTAATGACGAATTATCTGGGCACGGATACCTGCCTTTTTAAGCACATGTCTTCTAGAAAATTATCCTTGAGGACCCGGATCAACATGGCACCATGTGCTAGTAGCGGTCGTGATGAAACAAGATTGGTATTGATTGATAATGTGGCCAACTGATGGCACCTGTCAAAAGGATGTGCACCCAAAGAAAGCCAAAGAGAAAAGAAAACAGCAATATTGATGAGTATATTTAACAGGGACAACGCTATAAGAAAAAAGAGATACAAAAAGCAAAGTAAGAATCGAGATAAGAAGGATAATGCTAGAGCATGTCAAGGCCGTCATAGATACTAAGTCTCGGTGTAAGAGTTCAATAATTAAGCCAAATTGGATATGCCGTCAGTTACAGGCGAGTCGGTAAAGGGAATCGTGGATGGAAGAGGCAGGCTCTAGTACTTGGGGCCCCCGTACATGTGATTCGGCTGGCCATGGGGTGGGCCATGCGACGAAGCACCATGAGGTCCGCCGTGTGCCGCTCCGTACGGCGGTTGCCCAGGAGGAGGGGGCGGTACACTACCAGGAAATTGGGGATTGTAGCCGCCCTGCGGAGGCCCTTGGAATTGGCCAGGTCCATTGCTATATTGTTGAGGCTTTTGAGAACCGCTGCCAAAGTTATTTCCTTGCGGTCCGCCATAGTGACCTGAAGGGGGGACAGATCCATGACTGCCGTATGGCGGTTGAGATAAACCGCCCGGAGGGGGCGGGTATTGGTTTTGACCTTGATAGCCTTGTGTTTGATGACTTTGGCCTTGGTACCCCGGGCCTTGGTGGCCCGCTCCCGGACCACCGCTATACTGAGACGACGGTTGACCGTTCGTTGGAGGCGGGAATTGATTCGGAGCTGATCCTTGGTGGCCCGATCCTCCCTGATGGATATGCTGCTGACTGTAGGAGGGGTTGTGCGGCGAGCCACCTGTCGAGCCTTGGGAGAAGGTGTTCGACGGAAAAGACGAGTTGTTCGTGTTGGGCGGCGCGCTAGACGACGAGGAGCTCGTTGGGTTGTACGAAGAGGAAGACGGGGGTTGGTATGATGCCGGAGGGGCCTCTCCGCTGTAAGCACTACCTGATCCCGAGTTGGAGTACCCAAAGTTCTGGTTCTAAGGTCGCAATCCAGTCAGGGTCAGCTACGAGTTTCTTGATAACACGAAAACATGGAGTTGCCCCCCGATCCTAGTAGAGAGCATTTTCGAGTACGTACCGAGTTGGGCTTACCACCAAGGAACGAGGCAACGCCACCAATTAGAGCTCCAGGCAGACCCCCCGAATGCTGAGGGTTGCTCGATGCGCCGCCATGGTAGTTCTGAGGCTGGGATGGTTTGTTGCCCGAAGAGAATAAATTGGACGCGAGTTGACCAACAAGCTTTCCGGCGCCGGAGTTCTTGCCACCGCTGCTGCCGCTGCCACTGCTTCCACCTGCTAGGCTCGCCAGTTGGCTGAAAAGCTGGTTCGACCCGCCGTCGCCGTGTTTTTGTTTTCCGCCGAGGAGGGCATTCATGGCCATAGACTATCCGGAGTTGCGGTAGTGGTTAGCAAAGTCCGCCAATGTACTGTGGGCAATTCTTGGCCGGAATGTGTAGAGACTGGCACAAGAGAGGGGGGTTGTGTGTGCAAGAGCATATGCATGTATCCTAAACAACTGTCAGACTTACGCCAAGTCCACGGTCGCCGTCTGGGCCATCAACAGCACGAGAACCGTCGGAGGGCATCACAGGCTCCATGGTTCCGTCGGGGTGCTTCCGCGTCTGTGACCCATCAGGGTGAGTGATGATTTCGGCTTGCGGCGCACCGTAAGGGTGGTCGATATTCGGACTTGGCGTGGTGCCAGTAGGAACAGCCTCGGTCGGCACATCCCATTGCGACACGCCGGTGGATAGCTGGACGAAATAATACTTGCGGCTTGAGGCATCCCATTGGGCGATCCAACCAGCGGGGAGCTGGGGAGGAGCGTAGCTTGGCCCTCCAGTGCCGGGGGATGGTGGCCCTGCCATGGGGTAAATTCGAAAAACGAGGTTGTCGCGCACGAGGGAAAAATGAGGGGGAGGGGCTGAGTGGTGCTGGCTTTTTGAGCGAACGAATTGGTTGATGAGCGAAGCTCGAGATCCTCTTGGGGGGGGGGGATAAAATGAATATCGAGGTCTCCCAAGTGGTAAGAGAGAAGAGCAAGAGGGAAAAATGGCAAGAGAGAGAGAACAAGAAAAAGAATTCTGACGAAATCACAAGGAAGGAGGAGAGATGGTGGGTGGAGCGGAGCTACCAGTATTATTCACTAGCACCTAACACTACTCCGTACAAGAAGTCAAGAGGCCTTGATACCCAGTACTCTAACACCCACTACGAAGTACATTGCCTCTTTGCGGGAGAAAAAACAGTGGCAAGAGTCGTTATTAGAGAGGGGGACATGAGACTTGGTGGAGGGTGGGGGCGGATAAGTCTGGCTGGTGGCCTTCGGTTTTGGCGGAGAGCAAGGCCACTGGAGAACCAGGCCAACAGGCCAGCCTAAGAATGGGCTGAGGGCCTGGAGGGGCTGAGACTGGCGCTCGCTTAGTGGAGTGTATAGTGCGGGCTATTGTGGATGGATGGGATGGCACGGGTTTCAATCTGCCCATCCAGGCGCTGTTCTTTGTCTGTCTGTCCCTCTTCCTTTTTTAGACACATACTTCTGAATCCCCATCTCGTACTGATTCTTTAATATTCCCAGTTATTCTTGTCAGAGATGGACGGCCCGGAAAGGACAAACTCCACGGAAGGTGGTCTTCAGCCCGCGCGCACCAATCCTCCGATAACATAGTAAAGACAAAAAAAAAATACAAGGGCTCATCACAGCGCCCCTTGAACCTGAAGGGGGAGAGAAGGTTTTTCTAGTCATTTTCTCACTCTGAAGTGGCATCAAAGAACCTGAGAGATCGGCAATTCGAGAGATGGACACTAATAGCGATTTGGTCCAAAGTCACTCGAGTTTCTAGTCGTGGGTGGGGTGGCATACGTGGGCGGCTGCCGGGGCTGAGGGCCGTGGCAACCGGGGATTCAACTGATGGCGAGAGGCCTCTTGTTCTAGATCCTTGGTTCCTTTACCAAGTAGAGTTTCGACAGCAGCAGAGAATGGGCCCGAACAAGTTTCTGACTTCATTGTGAATCAATAATAGTGAATTGAAATTTTTTTATTAGTTCTATCCCTTTCTCGAAAGGAAAACAGTCTCCGTCTGAGTTGAGATTCATTGAGAATGAGCAAAAGGGTATCATCATGACTTCGTTGCTGTGGGTGAAATTGAAGAAAAAAGAAGGCGTACTCGACATCTCGCTCCAAGAATTACGAGATTAGGACTCTTCCGTATCTCATACGGACCCCCATATTCCAAGAGTCCATTGCCTGTCTGCACCACATGTTCCCCTGATGACGCCAGGGCCCAAGCTTTGACGATGCTGCGCCTTAACATCCACGTCGTTTGGTCGTGACGCTCCATTGACCCCGTGTAGGAGCCATGCGTCACGCTCAACATTGGCCATGGCCATGACCTTGAGTTGGCATGCAAGACTACCTCCGCTCCACGGGCCAAGGGTCTCAAGGACCCGGAAGTCGCCATGCACGGGTTCCCTGCGATCCTTGTGGAGTTGTTCGTCTATCATATCTCTTTCCGGCGCTGCGTTGGCTGCATCGTGCCAGACGCCGTCTTGTTCCATCCCCCCCATAACTTGATCTTCTGGTGTTGGCCCGTCCTCGGTATATTGCCAATGATGGTTGGATTTCAGCTTCTTGTTGTTCTTTAGTTGTTCTACGGCTTTCCCCTGCACAGGGTCCCAATTTCGGCATGTCGACAAGGCGGTCACCTCGTCGATGATTCGTCCCTTGAGGCCCAGAATCTTGGAGCAGCCGCCAGTAAAGAGAATTCGGGACATACAAATGGCTCTCACATCAATCGGTAGGTGTAATAAATGTTGGTACACGAGAAGATGGATGGGGAGTTCTTCGTCGTCAAATTCGGCCTCTTCGGGACGCTTTTCAAACAAGGCGGTCTCGCAAACGTCGGCAAGTCGCGAGAACTGCATACTGATAGCTCTTGGTGGTATTGTCGACTTGAGGGGAATTTCGATAGGGGTATCCGCTGGCGCTGGAGGAGGCATGTTTGCTTCTCCTTCGTCTTCCGTCTCATCTTGCTCCTGTACCGTCGGCAAGCCAGGCGACTCGGCCTCTGTCCCCCCTTTGGAATGCTCCGATGCCTTGCACCACACGAGCCGGCACGCAATTTCCTCGCACTCCTTAAAGCTGAGAACATGCCTGGCCGCCTCATCATCAGCTTCTTTTTCTGCCGACTCATCTAACAAAATTTCTTTCAGGATGCCATGGAGAACATGCACGATATGTTTGCCAGCTCGGATACTGCGTGTCGTTCGTACCTCCCTGTATTCGTACACGCTGGTGACGACGGTTTCGTTCCAGCCGATGTCAATCACAAGCCCTGACCGAACACCGGCAGCTAACGTGCACATGACAGCCGAAGAGAGAAGAGATACCATGGGTGACTGGAATCGGTTGAAGAGAAGATCGAGGGTAATCGTTAGGAGGGGGAGTGGTAATGTCGAGGGAGCCACTAATGCCATTCGTCTTGGACGAGAGTCAACTAGGAGATAGCTATAGAGCGAAAAAATTGTTAGATAAGGTGTGCAAGAAATAGAGCCGTGACACAGAGTTATGGCTTACTTGAAGAAAGCTTCCCTTAGCAAGCGGTCAAGCTTTGCTTCGACGAGGCTGAGATCAACCTTGCGCAAATCATCCTGCCATATCTCATAGTCCTTGCCCCAGTCTTCGCCAATGTCCCTCTTTCTCCAGTCTTCGTCGTATCCAGCGAGCCATGCCCGATGATCGCCAATGCGCCGTTGATTGTCGGGCGGGAGTTGAAGTTTGGCCTTGGGTGTGTGGTCGCCAGCGAAACCAACCCTAACAAAGCGAGATCCGATTTCAATGACGATCAAGTCTTCTTCGGCCCGTAGAGAGGAGGGAGAGCCGAATGTCGATGCGATCGTTCGAGGAGGTGTGCTGGGCTGACCAGGACTCTGGCTTGTGCTCGCTCGTATATTTGTGACAGCTCGATGCTGAGGAGTGCCAGGAGCCATGGTCGTCCTCAGGCAGGTTCAAAGGCGAATTTTCCAGAGGTTATAGTATTTGATGCAGCGATAGAAATTTAGGGATCATGATAACAGAAATCAAAGCAGCACTGGGCTTCAATCCTTCAAACCTCGGCGAACTGGAGAACCGTCGTTTGCTCGAGCTGGTCCTGGTACATCATTTCCTGTACTCCGTACCACCTGTGCAGTTTTTAGCGATAGCATTAATAGAGACACTGCAATGTGCAATGCCCCGCTAATTCTATCTCCCCAAACCTCAAGCCTCGTTGGCTGGTGCTGTGGCAACACTGAGTGCCCCACCACCAGGCCACCAGACAAGCGCACCACCAAACCATGAAACTTTGACAAGGTGAGCGGCTGTCGCGGGGTCGAGGGTTGCAGAAAACGTGCAGCTTCCCATCTTAGCACGTATCGACAAATTGATTCTATCTTCATGGCCAGAAGGCACTAACAAACTTCGGGCCACACCGTCTCATGGGAATCAAAGGGTAAGGGATCCCGTCATATCGAGAGGACCTCCCTAACTAACGCGTATGAAGCATCTACGCCGAGCTAGGGCCCGGTAGGCGAGTTGCTCTCGCAAAGCTTGCTACCGAGAAGCTGGAGAAAGAAGACCGACCGTTGCGAATTGCTATCGATATTTCTATTTGGCAATTTCAGACTCTAGCCGCAAGAGGCATGTTTGCCCCCGCGACTGATATGCGGAAGTGATCGCAAGTCTAACGCTAATCTAGGCGGCGCAAACCCTGCGATACGAACCCTTTTCTACCGACTATCCAGATTACTCAGCCTCTCGATAGAGCCTATATTTGTTTTCGATGGCTCACAAAAGCCCGCTTTCAAACGCAACAAGCGTTCGGCGCGGGGGGAAGGAACAGCCACAGCGCTTGCCAAGCGCCTCATCCACCTCTTTGGTTTTCGAGCACACGACGCACCTGGCGAAGCCGAAGCAGAATGCGCTCTCTTACAGAGACAGGGCATTGTGGATGCGGTGCTAAGCGAAGATGTCGATACAATCATGTTTGGGTGTACAAATACGCTGCGCAACTGGACGTCGGAGGGTACACGGTCTAGCAAGACGCCAACGCACGTATCAGAGTACGATGTATCTGCCATACGGGCCGGTTCCTCTGGCCTGGATCGCGAGGGCATGGTACTTGTTGCCCTTATGAGTGGTGGCGACTACATCCCAGAAGGAATACCTGGATGCGGTCCCAAGGTTGCTTGTGAAGCGGCTCGTGCCGGGTTTGGAAGGTCACTTTGTAAAATAAAGCGGTCTGACGAAGCTGGTTTGAAGGCCTGGAGGGAAAGTCTTGTTCATGAACTACGCACAAACGAGAGCGGTTTCTTCCGGGTCAAACACAAAGCCCTCACGATACCAGACTCGTTCCCGAACATGGAAGTCCTTCGATACTACACCCACCCCGTTGTCTCGGACGCAGAAACCATAGAACGGCTCAAGAGTACGACGGAATGGACGTATCCGGTGCGCGTGTCTGAGTTGCGTGCCTTTACGGATGAGATCTTTGACTGGAACTTTCGAATTGGGGCCGAAAAGTATATCCGTGTTCTTGCACCTAGCCTCTTGGTACAGAAACTCATGCTGGACCAGAATAGGAAGGGAGGTGCAGTAGAAGGAGAGGCATCGGTGTTGCTAAAAAAGATTTCCGGGCGGCGCCAGCACTTCAGTACTGATGGGATACCTGAACTTCGCATCATCTACGTCCCCTCAACAGTCGTGGAGATCGATCTGTCTGCGGAGCCCGAGGAGGTGTTAGCCTTTGGCCGCGATGGCCTGGCACTGAATAGTGACGACGAATTCGACAATGACGGCGAGGGAACCGCCGCGGCCCCCAAGTCAAAATTCGACGTACAGCAACAAGACGCCATCTGGGTACCAGAAACGATAGTTAAACTTGGAGCGCCTCTTCTTGTTGAAGAGTGGGAGGAAGCGCAACGAGCGAAACTAGCCAAAACCACAAAACCACGCACAAAGGTCAAAGGGACTGCAAAGACGAAGAGGAAGGGGACAATGACTGCCGCCGAAGCAGGGAAAAGCACACTGGATGCGTGGGCGAAACCGACGAAGCGTACGTCTGATAGCATCACTAAGCCGGCAAGCCTCCAACTCAAATTGCCCCCCGGGCTTGAGGAGGAGGATATGTTTCTGGATAAGCCGGCACAAAAGTCCACACAGCCATGCACCCAACCCACCCCTGCGGCCAGGGTCATGGCACCCTCAACTGCCAATACCGCCAATATGCCAGCGACAACGTCGATGTCCGACTCAAGTAAGCAACCCGTGCGCCCTCGAGATGCTCGGGCTCAGCATGCGAACCCATGGACGTACAGCGGCTCACAAGTCACGCCTAGTATCGCGAAAGCACCGTCATCCGCCGTTGCCTCAACGGCCCCTGTGGCCAAGGATTATGACGCCATTCTTATTTCGTCTAGCCCTACCGGCGCACCGACGCCCTCGCCGCCTCGAGCCGAGGCACCCCGAAAGCTCCATCTCGACGTCGAGGATCGGAGTAGGCACAATTCCCGCAACATATTTGAAGATTCTACAGTGCCTCAGACGCCTTCGAGGATAGGGCGTAAGCCTAGCCGCTCGCCCCAGAAAGCGAAGACCACAACAGAGTCACCAAGCAAGGGTTTCCAAACGAAACTCGACCATTTCCTCGTTGGGAGTTCCCCACCAGCCCTATCTCACCAACCTCGCACCCAGAAATCCCCCAGTCGAGCACCCTTCGAAAGAGTGACATCGACGGAAAACATCTCAAAAAACACATCCCCCCGGTCGCAAAAGCCGCGTCCAGTAGATCCGGTACCAATCCCGAACTTTGCAAGCCTAATAGGTAGCAGTTCCTTCATCGATCCGCTCTCCGACACCTTTGATGACGATGACTGGGAAGACCTAACGAGAGCTGCAACGCAAAACAGTTTCAACCCCGAACCTGAATTACCGAGACGGAGGGAGAGGAAGGCGCGTGTATCTATTATTGATCTTACGGGTGATGATTGATCATTCTTTTTCTCCTACAAGTAACTCTTGGTTTTATGTTTTGGGCATTGGGCATTGGGTATTTGGTACATTATATATATTGGCATAAGTATTGGCTAGCATGTTTTCCCCCTTCTTGTTTAGAATTATTTCTTGACTTCTCACTTGTCTTATATAACATTGCATATTTCATCTTGACCTCGAGAAACAGAATCGAATCGAATGAAACAAGTTTCTTTCCAAGATGATCACAGGCACAACACAACTCGATATACGGAGTATCAAGAGAATTATATGTAACGCATTGACAAACATTGAATTATCCGTCCACTCTCCCCCCCCCCCAACAAAAAAAAAACAAGATTTAGCAGAGTACCAGATTGATGATGATACATGTGATTAAAAAAAATGTGAGGAACACCCGAATCGAACGGATAACCTTCAGGAATTTCCAAGAACTGGAATCTGACGCGCTACCAATTGCGCCAGCTCCCCCACCATTAATAATCACTTTGTGACTGAGGTCGTATTATATTGCTTCTTTGGGTGGGAGACAATTTGCTACATTGCTTTCTCTCTTTCCTTTTTTTATTTTATAATTCGTTTGGAAATATACTTGGTATGATAATTGAGTCAAGAGATTTGAAAAGGGTTTTTTTCGATTTACAAAGTTTCCGAAATGTGCTTTAGGCAAAAGATAGATATAGATAGGCATGAATTGTTGGATATCTTAGCAAAGCAATGGTGCCTCCTGAATAAAAGAGCATGAAAAAAACAAAAGATCCAGCATCAACAATAAACAAGTGGTCATCAGTCGTATACCATCACATCGCACAAAAGGTGAAAAGGGGGGAGGGCAAAAAAACAAAGGAAACCGTTAGCTAACCCTCTCATCCCATTCCAACCAGGGCAAATCTTCATCCCCAACATGTGTACACGTGAGGTACCCCATGCTGTCAGCCAATTTGCCAGGCCCTGAGCCACCACTTCCTTCTAGTTCCAATCCGCTACCCATCAACGGTCTCACAAGCTCTCGTGCCATCGCCTTCATCTCATCCAGCCGCTTTTCGAAGCGCCGCAGGTTGTCGCGACTGTACATTTCGGGGCTCAGCTTAAGGAACCGTTTGCACTCGTCGTGGCCTAGGTATGACGACCCATTAGAAGACCCGAGCGCCCGATACGTGCGCCCTATGCTCGAGAGGGGGAGTGTCTGCTGTACCAGATGGTTGTAGCTGGACTCGCTCGTTGTGTTGCTACTATCTTGGGGGGGGTTGGCGTATCCGTTGGTGGAACTGTGTAACTCGCGGTTGAAATGCCGGCCACTACGGTGACGCTCGTTCGGGTCCGGCGGCGCGGTACGTGCGTGTGGGAGGGCAACATGTTGCGGGGGTGGGGGCGCTGGACTCAAATTATCGGCGAGCCATTCTCGAAAAAAACTCACGACGAGCCAGTCGAGGTAAGAATTTGCCGGCGTCACCCTTTCCCCTTTGCTTGTCAAGAGTGTGAGTCGAAATAGCTTCCCCTCAATCCGCGCAACCATCTCCTCCAGATCTTCAACTTTGTCGAGAATGATGTCCATGACATACTCGGGCAAAGCAGCGCGAAGACTCCGCTCCCCGACAGGCCACTGGCCAACGACGTGGATGAGAGCTTCTTGGAAGATTATTTTGCTCCGTGCTAAATATCCTAGACGTAGATATGAGATGGGATACTTGGCAATCTGCTTCCAGAGCCGGGACTGGAATTGCAAAAGGTGGTGGTCGACGCGAGGACCGACAACGGCGAGCGCATCGTAAAGGTCGGCAAGCGTGAGAAGGGATTTGCACTGAACATAAGCATCAGCAATATTGATGGCGTCCAATGTGGGCGGGTAATTATAGAATATGCGGAAGAGGTTGTCGTAGTCGCGGAGCAGGTCCTCGTCGGTCTGCGAAAGAGCGGATTGGCCACGAGGTGCCGAGAGAGAGAGGTTGGCCACGGAGCGGAAGAATGAGTTGCCCTGTGGGGTGGTCTTGCTTCGAAGGAGAGACGAAGCTGCTGGCGGGGGAGGGCCCGATGGGCCGCCGAAGAGCGATGTGCCACCACCACTGTCGCTTGCTGGCGAGAAGGGCTTTTTGGCCGTCGCATCGTCCTTCTGAACCAGCATAGGGACATCTGTGTCGGACGTGCCCGGATCGAGCTCATACCGCCACCGCCGCTTCACACCCGTCAACTGCGAGCCATCGGCCTGCGATACTTCGCTCCCGGTAAGTTCTGCGGCGCCAGGCACACGCGCAACCTCGTTCGACTGAGACGATGACCCCGAACCTGGGCCGATAAGTTGGGCCCGAGACCATTCATCGCTCGTGCTCGCTTCGAAGAAACCGGAGCAGCGGGTCAGCGTATGTCGGTGGAGCAGGTAGCGGTTTGTATGGCCGGTGGCGCCGCCGACGGTGATGACGATCTCGACATCGCCCGAGTGCGAGAAGACGGGAAATTCGTTCTGGGGAAGATACGAAGCGCCGCCGGCGTGCGACCGATTGTATCGTCGTGTCCGGGAGAGGGATGGGCGCGAAGAGGAGACCACGGAGGAGGGGCCTCGGACGGTAAGCGAGGTCGAGCGGTCGGGACGTGATACCATTGAAGACGAGTAGAAGAGTGTTTAGGCCAGGCCTAGTTTTTGGACGGTTTGGCAAGTTTTGGAGAGGACGAAAGTTGGAAGGGTACGAGGAAGAGCAGACAAAGTCAGGCTCCCCAGACTCCCTGGGACGCCACTTGTTTTCAAAGCAAGGTGACGATGGAGTTCAATCAATGATAGCTCCCTGCACCTAAACCTGTCGTTGTCGGGTGGATCGCGTGCTGCACAAAAGTGGTTGCAAGGTCGTAATATGTCACTCCGAGTTGGTGAACCCCGAGTCGTGCGGAGCTTTGTTGCAATGAGGGAAGAGCATAAGATGCGCTGAATGGGGCAGTGCTCCCGGCGGGTGCAAAGAGGGGAGGGAAGTGAGGCGTAGAGATGTAGGGAGGGCGTAGTCAAAGCCGGATTTGAGCCCTTCCTGTTCTCAGCCCTGACCAAAAGCGGCTTATTGAATTCCTTGGGGCGGACTTGGCGAGAACTGCAAGGCGCGTCGAGGTCAATATGGACGCAAAACAGTAACAATGCACGAGACAGTAGGCACAGACCGGCGTCACTGGGGGCAGGGCGAAAAGGTGGGGAGCAGAGGGGAGCTAGACGGGGTTGGCAGTTGACGTGTGACACTAACCAAAATGTCGAGTGAAGAAAATGAAACCACAGGTTATGGTACAGTCTCTTGTCGGCCAGTCATTGAAATGAAAAAGATCAAATTGGAGAAATGTCACAGAATAAAGAGGTGAGAGAGAGGGAGAGCAGGCAAAAACGGTTTGGGAAGACCAGAGCCTCTTTTCTTCTCCTTGGGGTGTTGGGGTGGAGGCCTTCTCGACTCACATGCACTCATACACACAGTGCACGTCAATCATTCATTCCAATTGGTAGGCTAGGAATGGTTCAGTGGTAGAAGGATTGGATGATGGCAGGTGATTGGATGGGCAGGCCTGGGCGTCGCAAAAAAAAAAGGAGACCAGGGTCTATGTGGTAAGGATAAGTCTGGGTGGCGAAGGGGCCCGTTATATTGATTGGGGGGAGTGAAGAGGACTCCGTAAGAGGCCGGGAGCATGATTTTGGTAGGTGCAGAATGAATACGGAGTACGTGGTAAGGCATTTTGAGCTTCGGGGGCAGAATGATAGGTTCGCAGGTGTCTGTCCAAAACACCAGTGAAGAGGGTGCGATTTGCAGTGGAAGGAGTTGGTTGCAGCACTGCAAGAAGCTGAACTTGGAACGGATCTCCATAAATAAAGGTTACCAGGCACCCGACCACCCATTATCATCAGCATTATCAGGAGGGAAAGGGCGACTGGTGCTCTTGCACGCAATGAAAACACTAAAAATATTCACTGTTAATGTTCTTCATTAAACTATCGTCTTCCTTTTGTGACTTTGTTCTTATTGTTCGCTCTTTATCCATTGCCCCCCCCTTTTTTTTTTTCAGTGGATCACTCCGTAGACTCGACCCTTTTTGTCTCGCTGAGACGGGCCACCAGCGACTCGCTCGGCACAGTTAGCAGAACTGGGCCTCGCAAACCACCCAGGAACCACATAGATCTTGGTCTAAGTGATCTTACCAATTTACCTACTAGGACTCTACAAGTATGCGTTGCTCATCTCAGCACCATCGAAGATCGCTCTCCCACTCGTCAAGCAACGCCCCGTCTATTCAGAGCAAAAGCTGGTTGAGCTAATGCTCACAGTTCAACACAAACTTGGCAGTAAGTCATCTCATTGGGTGATGGTTCTCGACGGCGAATGGGCACCCAGTGCACTAATCCAACGAATACCGTACTCCATACTGTACTCCGTATGGAAAATACAGTAAGGAGTACGGAGTACAGTTCTACTAAACACGACCAAAAGTGTATGCCAAACACTCGAGCTGTCCCCTTGCATACTATTACATACATAGTTTACTTCGGAGGGTGTAGAAATACCTGAAGAGTCCAAAAGTATAAATGCTCATCGCTTCGGAGGGGCACAGTGCACAACTGATGGATAGTTAAATCAGTGTCTCCTTAAGGCTCTGTCTTCTGGCAGTTGGCAGCAACCAGACAACCACACTGACACTGTGCTACTCACCCAATCAGATTGGAGCCCCCGAGACAACCCCTGTAGGAAGTGGAGAAAGTGGAGAAGCTTAGAGACCAATAGCAACAAACGAAGCTCTCGTTTATCGACGAGACCCCCTTGGCGAAAAAAAGAGAGGATGATGTGCAGCATCTGGAACCAGCACCACGGGGGGGTCAGTGTGTCATTTGAAACTTACCCTCTTCTTGATCATGCCCTCGTCCCCATTTCAAGATTGTTATAATACTTGAATTTTGATTGTAGCTTGTTTGGCTGTGATTTGGGTCCTATATAATGTACAAAGTAAGGCGTTGTTGGTAGATAGTGTGCGTGGTGATGGAAGACCCAGTTCCCAATACCCCCAAGCCTAACATCCCCAAAGACGAGATGACATAATACCTGGAGAGCCCGTTCCTGATCCTAATCCCGCCCGGTACCTCACCCATGAACCGCCAGATGCATACACCAGAAGGAAAGAGTAGCAGAAAAAATCGAGAACGTGTCGAAGGAAAAAATACAATGGGGGCATACGCCGATGCCCCTATTGAGACCGTGAGAGAAGAATGGAACAAGAAACTTTTGCGAAAGATGAAAAAGAGACTGACAAGAGGACGGATGCCGTCGGACTAGGAAAGTCTAGGGCGAGAGGTGCGATGGTACTCGCCTAGAGGACCATCTCCATGTCGTTGCTAACCGAAGGCTGAGAAATGGAAGACTTGATGTCGTAGTGTACAATTGGACGGGGAGTGTCTGCGGCAATCATCGTCTCCGCACCTTCGAAAATGGGAGGGTTGCTCTTGAGGTTTTGGAGAACACCTGCATCGCTGGTGCTGACGAGACGTCCCTGGCGAAGGTCTTCGTTGAAGAGGAAGTATCCTTGAGCTGATTCGACTAGGTACGATTGAAGACCCTTGCTCTCTAAGCGGATTGTGACGTCCGAGAGAGGGAAATGATTCTCGATGTATTTAGCCCACCCGCGTGCTGCTGCTTGGATGTGCGCATCCTCGCTGAGACGACGCCAGCCAATGCCGAGTTGAAGGGTGAAAAGGTCTACAACTGGGCCCGAAGATTCGTCGTGGGAGAGAGCTGGCACGGGGGTGGCGCTGGAGAGAGGGCTAGCCGCGGCTGATGTCTGCGTGACCCGCTGGGACTTGAAGCTTCGCATGCTGGGACGCTCGTGGAGAGTCCTCGATTGAGCAGAGCTTGAAATCTCGCCCTTGTTTTCAGCCATGCTGTTATGTTCAGGCCTCATGAGGACCATGCCATCGCCGCAGACCCAGTCGTCATCGGCGTCCTTCATAGCCTGCGAGGTGGTGGGAGTGGGCGGGTCGTCGCAGAGGTTGTCTTCTGCGTCGTCTCTTGATCTCTTGCTACCGGCCATTTTGAGCTTGGGTACTGGGGGGTGTTGTGGCACGGTCGCCATTGAGGGACCAAGGCTGGAGGCGTCATAAGACGGTGAGTTCAGCGCAATTGCTTGGTGTGCCGTCTGGGGTGCAATGGTGAGGACGGGGGAGTCAGAGTAGTAGGAGCATCCAATGAAAAATGCCATCTTGATCGACGGGGAAGATGATTTGGGGGTGAATTGAGAGTGCGTGGGTAAGGCGGTAGGAGAAAGCTGTAGGAAGATAACCACTAAAGTCTAGAAGACAAGGTTAGATGTTAGTACAAGCAGAGTAACACGTAATCTCGATAGGCGCGAGCTCGTGTTCGGTTATGGCGTTGGCAAAAGGTTGGCGAAGAAGACGGATTACACGGATTGCAATATTAGCAAAGAGGTGTTTGTCGAAGGGTGGTAGTCCACAGAGCGGCTGGTAAGATCTGGAACCTCGAGGGTCGGGGAGAGGAATCGAAGACGAGGCTCGTGTTAGTCCTCAATGGGCGGATGGTTTGAGACAGAGGGGAATCGTCCAGTCAGTCTAGAAGTGGGAGACGACGTGGGCAAGAAAGAATAACTGGGGGGTTAATAAAGATGAAAAAAAGATGGGACGAGGTCAGTGTAAAGAGGTGATGGTGAGAGGGGAAGAAGAAGGGTGAGCGGTTTGGGGGGTGGGAAGTGTGTAAGAAGAAGAAGAATGAAAAGAGGGAGAAGAGGAGAGATGAGTTGTCTGAGGTGGAAAGAAAATGAATGTGTGGTGCAGAAGGTTATTCTCAAGTGCGGTACCACTGGAGTTTGAAGGGAAGGGACGAGCAAACCTCCTCTTACCCAGAAGAGTACTGGGGGCGCGGAACGACTAGCTAGTGGATGAGGAAGTGAGTGCGCGAAGCTGAGTGATCTGAAGTAGAGGACAAGCTGGGAGGAAGAGAGGCAACTTGAGTCCATGTAAGCCCCAAAAGATTGACATGTTTAATAACAAGTCTACTAGAGGATACTTTTATTACTGTTGAGTCCTACATCAAAACAATGTACTAGATCAAGTACTGCAATATGATGTGGGTAACAGTTCTTCTCAGCTAGTGTCAGCATGTACCTTCGGGGTGACCTTGGGTAACGGATACTTGAGGAGAACGAAGTCGCAAGGCAGTTGCCAGAGGCGATCGGACGCTAATAAGCAGGGTGGGGAGACGGATTGCTGACAAGGGTTAATTGCTTCTCCAGAAAGGAAAAAAAGGTCGCGTAACCGGCTTACTTAACGCAAATTGCTTGCAGAAGCCCCGTAATTTTATGTGGTCCCGACTTGCATTGACCAATCCCAGCGAACGAGGCTTTGGTTCTCGGGGCCCCACATTGAGACGCTCCTGATTCGCTGCATTTTATGAAAAGAGAAACTGTTTCACAGCCGCCTGAATAATGCACCTGTTGTAACCCGTACCTGTACGTACTCCGTACAGTGAGCAGGTACTTTTTCCTCATAAGAAAATGGAAATAGTGTGGGGGGGGCCACACACATCATCGAACCACTCGTTGCTCGGGAAAGAAGTATTCTTCCTACTGTGTACTTTGTACGGAGAACCTTGAATGGGAGGGGAAAATGTGAGGCTTGATGGGCCAATGCTGCTTGCCTCTTTCCGGTCATGATGCTTCCATTCCACATTCCGTTCCATAGGCTCGAGAATAAGACTTGCATGCAGGGCTGGCTTACAGCTTACATTTCTCTCTACTCGTACACGTCTGCTCAATCAGCGGTGATCTGATTGGTCAATATGTTATCTTTTATCGCGGCCACTTAATTGGCCAGATAATGAACACGTAGTCTTATCTTTCTTATCTGCTATCTTATCGTGAGACTCGTCCAAGAAAGAAACGGGAAGCCAAGCTCTGTGAAGGGAGTACGGGGTGGTTCGTTATGGCGATACACATCATGGACTATTGACAACCTGACTGTGAATGTGAAATAACTTGTCTTGGTCCCTTGACCCGATTTTTAGGCAGCTCTGAGCGGTCACAGATGGTGGGACGACCATGGGAGCTCCCGGAGACCGCCGACGGATGAGAGCCTTGGTAACGGGAGACTCGGGCACGAAACAATGCTACAAGATCATAGAGAGAATGAGGCATATTGGTTTGGTTCATTTGCCCCTTTGAGGGCGCTATGATTCACCGCTGGCAACCCACATAACACATGCGACAGCCGCTCCAGCGGCAACGGTGCCCAGAATCAGCATCTGTCCGCCCTCAATCATGGCCTTTCTGAAACGTCCACTTCGCCCGCCCTCATCATCCTGCCACACAAGCCATCCCTTGAGAGCACCAAAGGTGAAAAGGGCAAGCGCACATAGGCAAAAACTTAATCGTGACCCGTCGCCCACAGTCCCGACGACGAGGTAGGGAGATAGAGGGATCGCACCGCCAATGGCGTATCCCATTGATATTGAGATTCCCGAGAGGACGGGTGGGGGCTGTTTATGTATTGGGACGTCCAACGTACTGTGAGGTATCATAAACGTGGATGAAGTTCGTGAACGTAGTGATGAGGATGATCGTCTCCGGCCCGAGAGGTTCCTCTCTTCGTTTGAACGGAGGAACTCCGAGGTGCGGTGTAATTTGACGATATCATTCCGTCGCAGCAACGACGAGACCACCTTTTCGGCCAGGTCAGGGTCTAGGCCCAATGGCTGAAGGTAACGCTTCAAACGCGGCTCCATATCATCGGGCCCATCATACTGTTTTTCGCCGTCGCTGCTGTTATTCCGGAAAGTTCTGGTAGACAGCATAATGCTGCTTCCAGACTCGACATCCTCTGCGCACTCGATACTCGATCGATGTCTTTCTAACATTTCGTCTCGTTGGAGAGGTACAAGACGGCCTTCCTCCTCATCTCCGCTAATGAGAGCTCGATTATTGGATTCTTCTGCCCGCCACTCGTCGCGTGCCGCAAGGTAACCCCCGATCCCCATACTTATGCAGCCGGCGCAGATTTCGGCGAGTCCGCCGGATATGACGGTATCTGGGCGACCGAGCGAACTCAGGCCGGCTGTGAGGGCGAAGGGAACTGTGAGGCCATCGGAGAAGCCGAGAGTGAAGTCGGCAAGGAGGCGGGTTATTGCAGGGCTTCGAGGAGACATTATGGATGAAGATGTTGCTAGTTTCTGTAAAGGGCTCGTCTTTCCTTTTGCGTCAAAGTTTTTGCGTAAGAATGAACGGAGAAAGCAAAGGCCATAAAGATGCAAATGACAGGATTTGGCTCGGGCCAGCCATTTGGGTCTCTGAGAGAGGATACGAGAGCCTTGCTGACGGGTGCTCGCGTATGCTGCGTCAGATCTTGACTGGCCTTTCACTAGACAGGTAAAGTTTTTAGTAGGTGGAAACCAAGGCCAAGTTAGAAACTGAGTGAGAGTGAGAGGAAAGGAAAGAGCCATGCATACGTGAACGAAGGCAGATACAACTTGGACATGTCAGGTGAGCTCAACCTAAGATTAGAAATGCTCGGTTAGAAGGCGTCCCTCAAAAAAGAAGCCCGTCCCTCTGGCATATCAAACGAGCATACTCGGTGAGCCAAGTTTAGACTAAGGCGATGTTGATATTAGCTTAGGATTCCTGGCGCCGTTACCATGTAGTAGGGGAGGGTTAATCGGGGTAGTTTAAAAGAAGACACACCCCACGTGCTTGAAACTCGAATGGAGAGGCTTCTAGAATCAAAGGAACTGCCCTCCATACATGCACGCCCTCCTCCGCGTCTCCCACTGTTGCATCGAAGGATTGCGTGATTGTTGGTATCCATTTTACAAGCATTCCCCCCCCCCCCCCCTCTCTTATCATGTTCTTCGAGTATTGAAGCCGAGAGTTCTCGGCGAGCGAGAATTCCCGCCACAGAGGCCTCAACGGTAACATCTCTGTATTCCCCCTCGCCATGTGGAAAATGGCATGGCGAAATTGCGGTGTCGTCAGCCGACGACAAGGTTTTCTTGGCTCTCATGGTGTCCTTGTGAGCTTTTGACGGCCTACTTACACATTGCGAATTCGGGTGCTATCTTCTCTGTTTTCAATTCCATCTCTATTTTCATTTTATGTTGATTTTTTCCCCCTTAAAATTGCTTTGCTTTGTTTCAACCAGAAACCGAAATTTTTTTTTCGTTTTCTTCTTTCTTCTTCTAAGAGTAGATAAACCATTATCGAAAATTTGCATTACTCCCATCTGTATACAGGAATGGTAGAGCATCACGAGAAAATGACATTGTGAAACTCTGAAACTTTCGCACTCCCTCTATAAAAGGCCAACTTAGTTGTGGTACGTAACAGAGTACGTAGAGAACTGCGAAGCCGAAGCGGCGCCGCGAGTCTTGGAGACGAAACCCAAAAAGTTGACCACGACGTACTGGCCATCCTCAAACTGCAGCGTGTATTTGTTGGAGCCGACAAAGTGGATGGCGAAGACGGCGGCCTCCTCGACGTTCTCGGTAAACTTGAAGTCCTCGGCAATGTACCTGTTGTCGAAAGCGCTGCGGATCTTGAAGCGGTTGCCCTCCTTGGCCATGGCGTGAAGGACCCATCGCTGGTTCTTGTCATCGTGTTGGGGCTTGGCGGTGCGGACCGAGAGGGGGTTGTCAATGGGCCACCAGTCGAAACCGCCCATTCCGGGGTTCGAGAGACCGAGGGTCAAACCGATCCAGAACCGAAGCTCGAAGACGAGGTAGTGGCCCTCGAGAATGTTTCCGCGGACAGACTTGAAGCCGTCTTCGAAGACGAGCGATGTCTCCTCCGTTTGCTCACCGTAGGGGATGGGCTCGACGTAACCAGATCGCGAGCAGTGTCCCGAGAAGACCTTGCTGCAGATGGCGTTGAAAAGACCAATCAACTGGCCCTTCTCGTTGGCAAGAGGAGTGTCGGGGACTGGTAGGTCGGGAATGGAGTAGTCGGGGTTCTCAAAGTCGAAGGCATTGAGGAGGTTCGACATGTGCTCACGGCGCCAGTCGGAGAGCTGCTGGGTCGTGGTGTTCTTGTAGCCCTTGACTTGGAGGAAGTGCTCGACGAATTGGATGACGGAGGAGTGGTCGGCACGCTCGGTGAAGACGTGGCCACCGCGGGTGAAAGGCGAGACAATGACGAAGGGGAGACGGACACCGGGGCCCGAGAAGGTGTATCCTAGCTTGCCGTAGGGGTCCTCGAACCATTCACCGGGGGTACCCTCGGGCGAGATGAGGGGGGAGACGGCATCACCCCAACCACCGGCCTCTGTAAATTACACTGTCAGCTTACTTTCCTTTTACCGTCATCTCTACTCCCCCCAAGACCAAGAAAAAGAAAAAAAACTTACCGTCGTAGTTGAGGATAAAGATGGTCTCTTTGTAGTTCTTTCCGTGGATAATGGCATCGACAATCTGATTGATAAACCAAGCACCATCGTTGGGGGTCTTGGGAGGGTGCTCCTGAAGACTGCCGGGAGGGAAAACCCAGCTGACGGTAGGGAGGGTACCCTCGGCGGCGTCCCTGCGGAACGACTCGAGACTGTTTTCGCCGTCGAAGACGAGACCGCGCTTGTAAAGGCTGGACTCCTTGTCGGCGTCCTGGAAGGCCTTGAAGTAGAAGAGACCGCTGTTGGTGGCCCAATCCCAGGATTCCTGGTACGAGCGCCAGTCAACGCCGGCCTCGTCGAGGACCTGGGCGAAGGCGGGCCACTGGAGGGGGAGACAGTTGAGGTTCTCGCCGTCACAGCCTGTAGAGAAAAAAAAAAAAGAGAATATAATGGTCAGTTATGGAACTCTCTTTTTTTATCTGGATTAATATTGGGAATCTTACCATTGTTCTGGTTGTTGTCAAGAGTGACACCACCAGCGCCGAGGGGAGTCTTGCCACCGGGAACGTTGATGGTTCCAGACTGGAGAAGAGGTTAGCTTCCACAAGTCTTCTTTTCAAGAAAGATTTAGTTCTCTTACCTGCCAGTACCAACGGTTGGGGTCGGTCTTGGAAGTGATGGAAGCCTGGAGAGGTAAGGAATGTCAGGATATGAAGACAAATAAAGGAGAAAATACTACTCCGTATACTCGGGTCAAATCACTTACATGGTAGGCATCTCCCACAGTGTAGGCCTCAGCGAGGGCAAAGTGGTAGGGCACGTCGGGACGCTTCAAGTAACCCCAAGCAGCAGGGGTCGAGTAGTGAGGCCACATGTCATTGTTTCCCTTGTTCATGGCATTCTGGGTGACAACCCACTCGTTACCACCAGCACAGGTGCACTGAGTCTTGTTGTACGACTCCTCAGTCTGCTTGTAGTTGAGGTAGTAAGGGAGAAGCCAGTCAGCCTTGTCGGTGATACCAGTGACGTTTCTATACACGAGATCAGAAAAAGCCCGACTGTAGCGGTACACCTGATACACCTGATACACCTGTGCAGGGTGCTTGACTTGACTTACTGGTACCAGACAGACTTGCCGTTGGCGTTAATCTGCACATTGGGGTCGGCAAAACCACGAACACCAGCCATGGTACCAAAGTACTTTACACACACACACACAAAGTCAGCTCAAATCCCAACAAGGACGCTCTCGTTCTCGCTCTGACACTTACATGCTGGAAAGAGCGGTTCTCCTGCATAAGCATGACAATGTGCTTGACATCCTCGAGAGAAGCGGCGTCGACAGAAGCGACGGCGGCAAAAAGCGCCAAAGCAGCAGAGATCTTGACCATTGTAGCGAAGAAGACAACCAAAAGAGCCAAAGGCGACAGGCGACAGGCGACAGGCAGTAATGTAGATTCACCCAAGGCTCGACTATGTCAAAGATAAGAAGAAGTCAAATGCCGTAGACCAGGGAGGGGGGGGGGGAAGCGGAAGGGCAAAAGATCAGCATGAGATGGGACGCACACTGGATTTGGTCTTGATATACGGAGTACGGAGTATAAATTGCTCTCTTCTTCGATGAACCCCGTTGCAACGTGCCCACGCCGACATGTTGGTATCTATCTTACCCAGCTAAGACGACCCAGAGCCGATAGTCTGGCGTCATGCTCAAGGTTGAAATTACAAAGATCCATTCCAGTCACCGAGCTAGAATCAGTCTAGAAGGGACTTTCCTTTTCCCGCTTCGTTTCTTGATCTTTTTTTTCCTTTTTCATGACAAGATTTCAGGGTTCAATGTACGCTAAAAGTATTTTCTTTCCTGCGAATCAGAGACGTTGTGAATGACCTCATCCCGACTTTCCGCTCACGCCATACCGAGAATAGAAATGATGACGCCAGGGTTAGATGGCTTGATTTTACTTCTTGGGGGGGAGGCGTGCATGTAACGGAGGGCTGCAGGACGACAACTGAGAAGACATGGGCTTCGTAACGCTGCTCTCTGGATTGGCTCGTTGACATCAGCGGATAGGAAGCAAGTCTTTTTTGTTTTTTTTTTCCTCTTTTCTTCACGGGCCCTCGAAGATCGCAAGGTTGATAAGATGCACGTGTAAGTGGTTCAGCCATACTATTGGGGTTGAGGGGGGACTGAGAGGGGTTGTGAATGTAACCCTCGAGTTGCGAGTTATCCCGGACAAACTTAAACCCCCATCCGTTTTCTAATTCTCCGCCACAGTCAAACCCAACTCTTCGGACTCAGGATCAAGCCCCGAAGATCCAAGTGTGTACGGAGTAATATGTCGATCAACATCAAGCCAAGCGTCTCGAGCGCCTCGCATCCAATCCCCGCCTGGTCCAAAACCCCTGCATCATTCTCTTTTTTTCCCCTCCAAACTGGACTTGAGACGGACATTCCAAGTCGCTAATCGGGAAAGGGACTAGACTACGGAGTAGAGAAGGAGAAGCTCCTTTAACAACTTCCCTACCGAAGAGGCTTCTTTGGATTCGTTAGCGCTTCCGTCTGTGCCGTCAGGTTGAATAGCTTAAAAGGAATCCAGCCAATGAGAGGCCTGTGCCTTGCAACATGTCTGTTCGTCGACGTGATGATGCGTGCCGTCATTCTCCACAATCTACGTCTTCCGGTTTCTTTTGCCGTAGCGTAGTGCTTAAATAGCGCTTATTTACTTTTGATACTACTCCGTAGAGGGAGTGCTTGCGGTCCCGATTGTTTCTGCGGGCTCATTTGCAAGTTGGCCCTTGCGCGTACTTGTAGATTGAGGGGTTAACTGCACCGCCGTTACATCGATGATGCGTTACGCATGTACGGCATGTACGAGGAAGACTCTGCAGGTAGGCCAACAACTAAGATTGTCGGCAATTTCGCGCTTCGTCATTCTGTCATTCAGGTCAGAATGCAGGGTAATCAATAGTCTACACGTACGCACGAGTGGACTTGTTCGCCGCCACCCACTCTCCTCCCTCGAGACAAGGAGACAAGGGAGAAGGAATTCCGAGTCTCGAACCAATGAGAGCATACGCATTCTGGCTTATACGGCTCACAGGATTAGAAGCCCCCTCGTGTCTTCGACCGAGCGTATTCTAGTGCGCTACCCGACAGGGCTGATGACATGGTGCCTGGCTAGGCGTTTTGCTATGTGCAATGGCTCCATTCATGACGACTACCCCTGCTAGATTGCAATCCTCCTACCTATGGAGCTCGTCCAGTTTACTCCTTTGGGCCATCAGCCGATGCAGACTGTTGGGTCGCCTGTTGGGTCGCGGTCCCCAGCAGGTCTTCTCTATTCCCGCCGCAGACGAGCTCCAGTCTAACGGTCTACCCTTTCCTCAAGCATGAACGCACTTGTGCCCATGTCCCGGTTCAAAAGAGTTTGCCGACCTCTTCCAAGTTCAAAAGTGCTCGATCACAGACGTATGCATGTGTTCGCTCAGCTAATATTAGTGACGGACGGTACAAACATTGCCTAGCTGCTAGCTGCCTGCAAATGTCACCACTTCCATGGGCATCTGAGCGTCGCACCATGGGTCCAGCATGGCTACGCTCTGCTTCGCAGAGTGTCTCCTCGGGAGCGACACCGAGTGAGCCGATTTTCAAAGGGAAACAACCACGCTCTCGGCCGACAACCCGGACGATGCTGACCGTCGCGGGTTCCTTGCTTGTAGTGATTTCGGCCCTTCTCGGTCTCCACGCTCAATGGCAGTCTTTTCTGTTGAAAACTTCCCGCCCGGAGGTGGCTCTGTCTATTCCTCTCACATCGAATCCAGTTGGTTTAGACATTGCCGGTAGCAACTCGTCTCACCAGAGCGTCGAACCGGGCTTGCAACACGTTGAAGACGATCTGCCGTCGCCTCTATCTGGAGATAATGTGGCATTCCCATTACATCCCCAGGACCACGTGTCGCGAGATTTTATTGTTCAAAGCCATGTTTGGACAATTTCCAAGCAAGTAGTAGCACCAGATGGCGTTGAAAAGCCCATCTTTCTTATCAACGGTATGCTTTCATGACGTGTCTATTTCTCCTCAGACTTTCTTCTTTTTTTTCTTTCTTTGGCTCCCATGCCCATGTGGGAGAATCTCCGGAACGCAAGGCTTACACCCTGCTAGGCCAGTTCCCTGGTCCGACTATCGAGGCCAGATCCGGGGATACCCTTGAGGTACGTGTGATAAACCATGCAGACGAAGGCATCTCCCTTCACTGGCATGGACTGTACATGAGAGGTATTCAAGAGCCAACTCTCCAACTACCCGGTTGGTATCCGACTCCAATGAAGCACCTATTAACCGAATTGCTTAGGTGCAAACGAGATGGATGGCCCCATAGGTATCACCCAGTGCCCAATCCCACCAGGTGGTGAATTCACCTATCGTGTTCCCATTGGTGAACAGTCTGGCACGTTCTGGTATGCTCCCTTCTCCAGACTTCTCGATATTGCAAGGGGTTCTGCGTCACTCATATGCTCGCTTTCTAGGTATCACGCCCACTCCGAGGTCCACCGCGCCGACGGGCTCTATGGTGGATTAGTGGTGCACAGCCCAAACCGAACCTTATCGGGAGGCGAAAAGATGCCAGATTATGACGAAGAGTTGCTGTTCCTTATTGGTGACTGGTACCACCGGCCCGCCCAAGAGGTCCTGGCCTGGTTCATGTCTATCACGAGCATGGCGACTGAGGTATGTTGTGATGAAATTTGCAATATTATATTATTATGTATTGATACCGACTACCTTTCTGAAGCCGGGATGGCTGACGAGCCTGGAGTAGCCTGCACCAGCATCCCTTCTTATGAATGGAAAGGGATACTTCAAGTGCTCTATGGCCGTGCCCGCCGTTCCCGTCATTTGCGCCGAGGTCGGAAGGCCTTGGATAAGCCTCGACAAACGGAAGCGATACAGACTACGGTTTGTGAATGTTGGGTATGTACAGATGGTCGTGAATCGTCGCACCCAGCTCAAAGACTAACCGAAACCATAATAATATTGATATTGGCAGAGCTATCGCAGGATACACCGTCACAATACCAGACGCTGAAATGACGGCCATTTCGGTAGATGGCGATAGAGCCATTGTTTCTCACGCTGCCAATTCCGTAGGCGTTATTCACCCAGCACAAAGAACGGACTTGATCGTTACATGGCCAGAAGAAGCAGCTGCAAAGGACAGCAATATGATCATCGCTCTCGATGACGAGTAAGTCATTCTTCCCGAGGCGTAAAGTCTAGTCAACTCTCAGCTCCAACTCCAATTGCTAACGTTCTAACCCCCTCGTATAAAGGTATCTCACACTGCTCCCCAACTACTCCCTAACGCCTACGCAGTCATTCTACATACAATCCGCAACGTCTCTCTTACCCGAAGCCGAACCAATGGAACAAACAGACATCTCAGAAGCACAGATACAATACTTTTCCCTCCAAGAAGCCAAAAGCCCGAAATTGGCCGAACCTCTGCCCCCTCCGCAGAGACAACACCTAGTGTACGTGAGCATCGACCAACTGGCACGGGAACACGACATACCCAAGGCCTTCCTAAATCGTACAACGTGGGAGCCACAGAAGGGACAACCGCTTCTGACCACGCAGAGAAAGGACTGGGATAAACACCAACTTGTTGAGTGGACGGGACCCGAAGAGGCATGGATCGAACTCACGATAAACAACTCGGATAATACGGGTCATCCATTCCATCTCGTAAGACCAACCCCCTACGCCTCTTCCTACCCATACGTGCACAAGTACTCCGTAGAAAACTAAAATCAACTGGTTGAAACCAGCACGGAACCGACTTCTACGTAGTAGCAACATACTCGTCCCCCCAAGGAGGCCGGCCCTTCTACAACCCCTTCTCGCCCCCAAAGCCCGACTCCCCGTGGTCCCCCATCTTCAACCTCGAGAACCCCCTGGCTCGAGACACGGCCTTTGTCCCCCCAAACGGCTACTCAATCCTCCGCCTCCGCGCAGACAACGAGGGCATTTGGGCCCTCCATTGCCACGTCCTTTGGCACCAGGGAAGCGGAATGGTCATGGCCCTGCAAGTCATGGGCGACAGGGAAGAAGGCTTGAGTAAAACTGGTGGCGCGGCTGTTTCACGGGAATATTGCGATAGAACAAAGGGATCATACAAATAGATTTTTCATCACATTTTAAAGGGTCGTCGTAATTATTAGTTTACCTGTTCAACCCTCGATGAATAGGAGAATTAATTAAACGCGTTTTGGAGACTTTCCCATTTAAGAAAAAAGAAAGAAAGAAAGCCATTTCAACCGCTCGAAACACTTTAAAGAAACCACCAATGTCTAAAACATGCAGATCGTGGTGTTGAGGGGAATCCAAATTGAGCTGAGACTATCCCCAAGACAAAAAGAGGGAGAATGGCGATCGTGGATTTCAAGTCAAACACTATTACTCCGTATGCAGATCGAAGTCGGCTCAACTAACCAACACCTTGTCTTACAAGGTGACCAAGTTGTATGTTTATTTTTGTTTTTAACTTTTTTGAAAGAATTGATCAGTACTCCGTACAGCCGAGTCATCTAGCGTAGTCTCAGGTTTAAGCACTCCGGTTATGTCTAAAAGATTTCTTCACAGGGGTAATACGAGATGTTTTGGATCGTACAAGTAAATTATTTGTACGAGGGGAGGGAGAATTCGTTGACGTATGTGGCGTGGAAGACAAAAACCATCTGTAACAGGAGAATATCATCTCTTGTCTTGGTGTAATGGGAAAGTTAAATCTATTTCGTCTCGAAAATTGTTGGAGACAATTTGGGCCCTTTCAATCTAAAGTACATTCAAAGGACAAGAACGAGAAGAGAAAGGCAATCTAAAAGGGAAAGAAAAGGAAGGAGACAAGAAGAACAAAACAAAGGAGAGTGACGAAAAAAAACACTATCCCTCGACGCTCAAGCGTCTCCTATCAAGCCTCTTAACAACAGCACCCAACACCGTCTTCAAAATCCCCGACGCAGAAAGAACAGGCCGATCACCGTCCTGAACCTCCCATGTAACAGTGTCAACCATATCCCTTACACCCCCCTCCACAAGATCAGCAATCCCATCATCGAGTTCTCGAAGCGCCTCCCGCGCACCAGGCTCGCAGCCAACCTGGAAGAACTGAATACCAACCTGGTAGGGCGGAGCCTCCATCTTGTCCAGTTTCTTAGCAGCAGATAGTAAAACCGACTCGACATCGTCCGAGGGACAACCGTCAGTGATAACAATGACATTAATTGGCTTGACGGCATCCAAGTTATCTGCGTTGTCGGCGCAATGTTGAAGGTAAGAACGTAGAATTCTATGTAGCGT
Source organism: Graphium sp. VPRI43844 (assembly GCA_019925285.1). Lineage (NCBI taxonomy): Eukaryota > Fungi > Ascomycota > Sordariomycetes > Microascales > Graphiaceae > Graphium > Graphium sp. VPRI43844. The sequence continues at coordinate 231,478 of JADHKT010000016.1, forward strand.
GGTGCCAGTAGGCGTGCCTCCTCCAGGTCGTACGGACGAAAAGACACGGTCTATTGACGTCACGTCGCGAATACCGCAGTATCCTCCCCCGCTTCTACCGTTCTTGAGATCGGGCGCGGTGCTAGATTTGTGGTTGAGGAAGAACAAATCGATGCCATCGCTGTCGTGAGCGACGCAGATGGGCGTAATTGCATTTAGCACCCCGCGAACTTCTCTCCAGGACCGACCGGCCATGGAACCGGAGTCATCAATAACGAATATAGTATCAAATGTAGATAAGAAGGCGTATGGGTCTTCAGGGGTTGTGATACTGGCAATCGAAAGAGCTGGAGATACACCGCGGCCTCGGCCTCGGCCCGCGCCGGGCGCTAAATGAGCCGAATTAGGGTTCGGGTTGGAGGGGTTGTACGTAGGTCCGGAGCTCTCTGTAGGATTCTCCGTGTATGCTGGAGGCGCCTCATTGGCTAAGCTTGTGAGTTAGCAAAAGATCGCTCTCAGTATCCTTTTGATAATTTTTCATCCAATTTTTCAATGCACTCAGAAGGCCTATCTACTAACCAGCTGGTCTCCGGGTGGGCGGCGAAGGGTTGGAAAAAGGATTCGAACTCCTCCGAACATGCATAGGATCGGAGCCTGGAAGCTCGACCGGGCCCGCTCGAGTCTGCCTCGTCTCGGTTGGGCCTCTAATTGGTTCAGCCAAGTCTTTTCTGTTTCGTAGAGGAGCCTTCTTTCGGGAAAGCTTGTCTTTGACAGAGCCAAAGAATAATTTTGACATATTGCTATTTTCTGTCCACGAGGGAACGTTGGTAGGTTGTTGGTAGGTTGTCATTTTGGCAGAAGAGAAAAACGAGGACGAGGGGAAAAAAAGGGTTAAAAAAGGACCAAAAGTATCCAAATTGTTTGCTTCTTTGTAACACTTCAAGCAGATTTTTTTCTTTGTGCGGCGTGTGGTGTGGCTTGATGTCGATTTTCGTTTGTTTTCTGTTTGTACAAGTACTAGATACAAGATAGGGATCAGTCTGTCTACCAGTGCTAATTTGATGTTCTACTCTGGAGAGAATGAGATGATTTATATACAGATACAAAAACAAAAACAGAATATGCACAATCACAATATTGCCTATGAAAAGCCATTTTTCCAGTTTCTTATCAGGAGCCCGTGAGGCCGATGGAACCAATCTCGGCCCAGGCGTTCGGCCTTCCTCTCGGAGCCCCGCCTGGCTCCGCCTGGCTTTGTTTCGCCACACCAGCCACACACTTGTGTTGTGTAATCCACATGTCACCACTCGTCCCAAATTTTCTTATCACCTGCCCAACTTCTTCGCCTTCTTTTTTTTCACCCTTCTCGCCTTCTTCTTCTTTTTTTCCCGCCTTCTTCTTCTTCTTATATTTTATCCTCCAATAATTACAAAAGTTGGAAACATATTGCCATCATCGCCGCATGTTGGGCACCTTCAACTCTTTATGGTGTACAATTTGTGTGGTGTTCATTTCCCCCATCCCATTGTGGCTCAGCAAAGAAGTTTATTTATTCGCCAAAACACTACGAGTGACTAACTGCAATAGCAATAGCGAAGCCGCTAACTTTACACACTGCCTCCAAGGCAGCAATCAGCCTCTCACAAGACCTGGTGGTACTGAATCACCATCAGATTCATGTCAAATAATGAAAAAGAAATTTATGAGACCACGAGTCAGCCTGTTCAGTCTGTAATACGTCTGGTGATAATAAGAAAGGTACTAAGCCTGGGGCCGGCGTTCGCCCTATGTGGGCGCATGCGTCAAAGAACTTCGCCCGGTGCACGCTCTTCTTTTAGTTATTCTTATGCCTGTCGAGATTCAAGGTTGGTTAGCATTGGTACGAATCTTTGGAAGTGCAAAAGATTCGATTGGAAGCCATACTTGTTGACCACCCTCTCGATGGCGTCGCATCCTTGCTTCAGCACATCCATCTTGGGACCATACGAGAATCGCACAAAGTGGTGACACGGGCTGTCGAACAAATCGCGACGGCGGGACGGATTCAAATCAAAGAAGATGCCCGGAACGACAATAACCTTCTCCTCGAGACAAGCCTGGAAGAAATTGAGTCCGTCGGAAATCGGACCAGGGAGGCCTTCGAGATTGAGCCAGCTAGCAGGCCCAGCCATGTTAGCACAACAAATTCGAACCCTCGTGGCCAAAAGTACACAGCAACTCACAGGTAAAACGTCGAATCGGGCACGTATTTGATGACAAAACCAATCTCGCGGAGCCGCTTGACAACGTAGTCACGTTTTTCCTAGACAAGAAAAAAGTCGTGAGAAACCAGTGACCAACCCTTCCCAGAAGGGAGCGGTTCCTAGGGAGTATGCTACTTACCCTGAAGTGTTTCTGGAGGAATACCATCTCCTTCTTCACCAGAGTAGGCTCGAGGAACTGGACCGCAGCCTCTTGAAGCGGGTGCGCCGCACCACCGTCCGTGTACGAACCACAGCTTCCGATTCTGCAGACGACGAGTTTTCAGGATTAGCGTCAAAACCTTGTGCGAAAGCCGCCGCCGAAAATACTCACGCCTTGATGTATTCTACCAAGATGGTTGTTAGCTTCTAGAATAGTATAGACGAAAAGGGAGGATTGGAGTATTTGACATACCTTTCGGACCTAGAATCCATGCAATGCGGAAACCCGGAAGCCTAAATCTCTTGGTTAGGCCATCGAGAATGAGGACATCGTCCTCGTCCACATCCTCCACGTTTTCAGCCGCCGAGATGGTGGTACCATCGCAGTCACTAGTGTAGTTGTAACCCGAATAAAATTCGTCGCTGATTAGAGTAGCGCGGTCCCTGCAAATGTCTTGGATCTCTGCAAGTTGAGGGTTGGCCACAACCCGCCCCGTGGGATTGCGCGGGTTCGATGTGAGAATGACCGATGTACCACGGGCAATCTCTTCCTCAATTTTTTCGGGATGGATGTGATATCCATCCTCCTCGGAGAGGGGGACTGGGATAGCAGCGAACTTGCAGGCGAAGACGATATCAGCAACAGGCCTACCATACCCCCCAATCGGGTGCCATAAGCAAGGGGCTGAGGGAACGGGGAGAGTTTAAAGTCTCACATTTTTGAAAAGGGACAACATTTCATTGTACGCAGTGTAGTCGGGAAGGAAAAAAGAGAGGTAGGCATTTCCCAACACGGCAGCGATGCGAATGAGGCCAGCCCGTCCGCCAGGCACAATGGCCACATTCTCCCACGTATACTTGCTTTCCTTACCCTCACGGTGCATGACATTGTACAAGTTGGCAACAGCCTCGCGCAAGGGCTTGATTCCAGCGGTGGAGCCGTACTCACGAGCAGCCAAGCTGATGGGGATCGACTCGGGGCGTTTGAAACAGCCCTCGATGTCGTCCTCAACTTCAGGGGCTCCCTGGCCAAGATTGGCCCATTCCTCGGGATTGTCTAGGAAGCCATACTCGGAAGCGCGTTCCGTGCACCAGACAACACCGGTCGAAGCACGGCTCGCGTCGAGTCCAGCATGAGGCAAATGTCCCTCGTGAGCATTTCGAAATTGCGTGTGTGCTTTTGACTGCGTTTCTATCCGCCAGGTATATAAAATCAGCCATGCTAAGTAACTTCCTTCAAACTACCACCCCACGCACACGATTAGGCGAGATATGGAGGGCAGTTTCACTTGGTAGGGACCCAGAACAGGCTATCCGAAGAGATGCTTGAAATTGTCGGACGGACATTGTTTGGTGTTAATAAAAAACATACCATTGGCCGAGGGCTCTACAGTACTAAAGCGTCTAACGAAATCCTTGGGCACGCCGGTATGGCGGTTGATGGAAAATTTGCGGCGGTGATACGACATTCTGACAAAGGGCACAAAGGGCTTGGATTAAATTAGTGCGTCGCCACGTTTCTGGAGATCTGGAGATCCGGCGTCAGTGGTGAGCATAGACACACGGATGCGTGCAAAGTTAAAAGACTGGCTCAGGCTCATCTCCACATGGAAAAACAGAAGATCTTTACCTGAAGCGAATGAAAATTGCGATGACGACCGACTTTTGGCCTAGTGAGCTTTGAAATAGGACAGTAGTTGGTGTGCTTGGAGCAACGATGGTTTGAAGTAAAAAGAAAAGGGGAGGGGAAAAAAAGCAAGATGGAGCAACACATCTGGCTATGGGGAATATTCTTGTTTTCCATGTTTTTCAACCCTCCCTTTTCTGTTGGGCAACAAAACGAGAGAGACCCCGAGAGAGTGGTACAATTCTACTGTATTTTTTTTTAGATTCCGTATTGCACACCGTTTTATCTTCCGTATGGGATACTTGGCAATACAACTGATAGCTGGAATTAACCATCCAATTTAGAAGAACAAACCTACGAAAAGAGGTACTAACGGGTACCACAACCCCCCACAACCACTCCAACCCTTCCAACTTGCACGAACTTCTGGCTTTCCAAACATAGAGAGGGGGAAACAAGTTGTTGCGAAAAAAAAAAAGTACAATTGGGATACTGAGAGCTTGACATGGGCATTGAGCGAATAAGGTACGGAGTACGGAGTACACCGACACGATGCACTACCGATGCACACACACCAGAAAGCCACAATGCAACCTCCATGCAAGAGTACGGAGCAGACCGGACGTGGGGGTTGTCAAACGGCCGTATGTACATTCATAAATTTCACTACCCCCTATTCACTGCTCCGTATTCATTTACTTAGTGGTAATTGTTGCAATCAAACTTGTACAGAAGTTGTGTGTGTGTTGATACGGCATCTCTATCCGTTGCATAATTCACATCAAAGTTCCTGATTAAGACGTGACTGGGAAAGCTGGCTAAGGAAAAGCCAAGGAAAGAGGGACCTGAATGATCCTGTGCACGACCACGAACAGACAGAAATAGTAGAACAGGAAGTCGCCATCGGCTAGTGGAAGGCCAAGCCGAAGGGGAGGGAAAGAGCGAATCAAATGGAGCGCCAGTGTTCCAACAAGGAAGTTGCCAAGCCGAGAAGAGGAGGAAATCGACAGGGGGGTCAGTTAAGAAGGAGTGGTGTCGCTGCCCCACCAGACACGGCCTTTTCTCTCTACTCCGTACTCCGTATTTTTTTTTTCATTTGTTTTCAGAGCATCGACTTTTCGTGTTCACACAAGTACGTGTAATACCGAGTAGGGGCTTCTTATCCTGATGCACGACGATTGAACAATGCATTATGTTTATTTTATCCCCACACAAAGATCTGTAAAAAGCGTGATCGAGAATATTGCGTGTCGCACACCCACAGACTACCAACCAGGGTGTCATTCGTTGTGATTTGCTGTGATACGCCATCTGCAAGCCCAACGCATGGCACGCAGAGACCGTTGGCCAAACATTTTGCACGAGGATGGGGCTAGCACTTGACTGGCCGGGGGAAATCGAGACACCTCGGATACTACGGAAACTCGTCACCATTGGTCTCGCGCGAGGATCTGGACTACCTGAGCTAAGTAAGGGGTTTGCAGGCCAGGGTTCGACCTGCAGCTCGTCCACCCAAACTCGCATGTCTCACAAAACGCATCTCACCTGAATAGGGAGAAGGAAAAAGAAGAAAGGAAACGGAAATCGACTGCCTGAACAAAGCCAATTATCATGTAGGCTGAACAGCTCGAATAAGCGTCTCCTTAGTCATGATTTTTAAAACTTGGGCGAGCGACCTAACTACGGAGTACAGCCGTTAAGGATCTGCCACTGACACTGCGAGCCAAAGCTGAGACAAAGCCTACAGTATTAAATTCTTCCGAGATTAAGTTTTCACTACTACTAATATTCCGAGATTCGAAAAAGCAACTCATAGCGAACCACTCAGTACAATTTGCTTGGCATTAACTTCGTTGAAAAAAAAAAACAAAAAAATATCTGATTAAAATATACTTGGGGTCTAAGAAAAAAAAAAATAGGAGCTCCAGCAAATCGAACATTATATCGGGTATTGACGCCGAGATCCGCATCCACCGCCCCCAAGACTATTCCACCAAGGCGAGATATTGCTGCCTTAGAAGAGGGAGAAGGCAAAGGCCGCAGCGAGGGCCAGTAGAGCAGCTGCGGGGCGTTGGACGTCGGCACCGGCAACGACAATGGGGGCTGTAGGACGAGCAGAAGGTCCGCTGCCAGGGCTATAACCGCCGTGGCCACCATTGCCACCTTGGCCGCCTTCGCCGCCTTCGCCGCCTTGGCCACCATTGCCGCCGTGACCACCATTGCCGCCTTGGCCGCCATTGCCGCCTTGGCCACCATTGCCGCCGTGACCACCATTGCCGCTGTGACCACCATTAGAGTCGCCGCCGTCGTTACCGTCATATCCACCATTGCCGCCGTGACCACCGTTCCAACCGTTTCCACCATCTCCACCGTTCCAACCGTTCCCACCATTGCCGCCATGGCCACCATGGTCGGGCTTGCCTCCAGGGTGGCCTGTGGGCACGCCAGTAGGGACAGTGAGGGTGGCGGTAATGGGACCGTCACCGCAAGTGTTGCAAACAGTCACAGTGGTCGTGAAGCCGGGTGCGGGGCCGTGGGTCTTTGTATGACCTCCGCAAAGAGGCGAGTCGCACGTCTCGGTGACGGTGTAAGTGTGAGGCTCAAGGCCTGTAGGGCAGAAGACGTCGTAGACGACCTCGTACACATTTTCGTAGCCGCCCTTGCCGCCCTTTTCGCCAATGTTTAGAGTGACGGTTGGGCAGGCAGACGAGACGGTGATGGTTGGGTGTGTTGTCGTGGTGGCACAATCATCCTGGGGGGCCGGAGCATAGGCAAGGGCCACAGCCGGGAGAAGGAGAAGAGAAGTAAGGTAGCGAGTCATCTTGAAAAGTGCGGAGGTTGGAGAAGAGAGATTAGGATTATCGAACGATAGTGTGCTGTCTGAGCAGGTGGCAAAAAGTCTTTCGAAGACGGCCTTTGTGGACAAAAGAATGTATAGGAGTTGGTCGGTATGAGTAAGATGGTTGAGATGGAAAGAGGGAAGAGAAGTGTGGGTGGATGGTAAGGAGAGTATGCTGACTGAGGGAGGTGATGGCGAGGCTTATATGCTGATCTGAGAGAGGAAACACTGGGTGCTGTTCACTTTGCGCAAAAACAACTCTACGACCTATCCCCCGGACGCGCCGCCCGTGGCGCGCACATGGTGTCCTCTCCCCTTTAACGGGTTTGAATCGACCCAATCTCCCAGAGGCAACTGTTTCTGGCACTGCACTCTGGGTCGGGTAGCCATGTTGCCAGCCAAACCCAGCTGCCCCCGCAGCATCGAAATTACACTGAGTTGGTTGAGTTCAGTGAGTCAATCGAGGATGCTGTGTCGCCGGAGCGACAAAGGGGTTGTCTCTCAGCTTTGGTCAAGTTGGATGGCCAGAGCCCTTGGTGTGGGGAGAGGGAAATCGGCATGCCCTCGTGTCTCCTTTTGTCCCTCGACATTGGTAGCGATGACAGGGCCAATAAAGATATGCCCGACGGGCGGTTTCTTTCTCTGTTGCAGTTGAGAAGAAGACCATTGGTTCGTCGCTGCAACCCCCAGAAGTCCCCCCTGGGCCATGTTTGTTGACTTTCTTTTCCTCACCTCCCTTCCTTGCATCTGAATCAAGCTTCTATGCATTGCGCTACTTGGTATCGGACGATCACCTTAAACCCGGCTCTGTGTAACTCGCGAAATGAGGAGCACACTGGGGCCCCTCGTTTCTTCGGTAAGGCAGCGATGTGGGAGTAATAGAGTGATACATATGTAGGCAAGGTTAAAGTGCGCAGCTGACGATCCGCGACAATGGTCTAAGACGTGTTTCGTTTAACGATGCCAGTGGAAATTAAGCCGCCGCTACTACGTCCTGGACAAAAGTGGGGGGTGGGAAAGGAGGTGTGTGTCCCGGTGACATACTCGACGGCGGGATGAAGTTCGCAGCTACACAAACGACGACCACAGGCCACACGGACAACGCAGACAACACAGACAACCATGCCAGAACGGCCCCACCACCTGCTCCCCGTATTCCCGTATTCCCGTATCCCTTGTGTTGTTCCGGTTTGAGGGCGTTGAGAGACGACACTGTGGAGACGAGGGATAAGCAATTGCGAGCACATCGAATAGCATGTGAGCTCAAGAACGAAAATTGGGCCTCGCCAAGGTAACTCATTAAGGCAACGCTTTATGAACAAAATTAAAGGAGGAAAAACGAAAAACACAACAAAAGCAAATATGGGAGGGCCGACAAGACGGGGAGCAGAGGTCGGCCTGAGACACATCGCAGGGCCAGACTGCGAGAAATCAAACAGCAAAAGAGGGAGACAGAATCACGAATTCCTTGGCCTCATGAATGTTCTCTTGGTACACTTATGGTTATATCATCTAAAGATACAGCGGGTGCTGGAAGGGTATTGTTGGCATAAAAGGAAAGAAACAGGAAGCCTAAAGAGTCCAGCGCCCTATGCAAATGGAGTAGCAAGTGGTATCAAGATGTGGTTTCTCCCAGAAAGAGGAATACAAACAGCGGCCCCCAAGGTATCATCGTAGGGGGAAAGGGGGAAAGGGGGAAAGGGGGAAAGGGGGAGAGGGAGCAGGGAGCAAAGTTGATTGAGATCAACACTCCAGTGTTGACTTGTCTCCTTGAGCTAAATTTGTTCAGGGACCATGTGTGATCTACGGAGTAGATAGAGTGGCAAAGGGATAATTGGACCCCAATATTCTGAGACGTGGATAGAGACCAATTTGGAAGCTCAGATTGGCCCGAATCTGTATCCAATCTCACACCGAACCGCTCCCTACAACCCTACAAGGCACAAGGGACAAGAAGAGAACGGCCGGGTGCTCGAAACAAAGGAAGGGAACTCGAGGTACCAACAGGCAGCGCGTATGTACGTGTAATGGGAAAAAAGGGGCGGAGGACTCTTGGGGAGAGCAGAAAAGCTATAAAAGTCGAAAGCTGCCGATATCCAAACGAAGAAAGACTCGACATCCTCAACCACATCTCCCCCTCTCTCGACTATCCGTCAAACATTTTTCAGACCCAACCTTTCTCAAGGGCGGCTCGTTCATTCTTTTATATCTTATCACTACTACAGGGGACTACCTTGCCAAGCTATCAGCTCTTTACTTTCCTTTTCCCCTCTTACCTTTTTAAGCAAGATGCGATTCGAACAACTTGCCGGTGCTGCCGCCATCGGCATTGCGCGCCCTGCGCTTGCTAATGCCCACCCTCCCTTCTTTGACCCGACCCCGGTCTGCCCTGATGGCATTCGCCATGTCGAGGTGCAGCCGGCCGAGATCGTAGTGGCCCACCCGGTCGAGTTCAACGCCTACTGTTCGGACAACACTGTGATTCCCGTCGCCGATGGCTGCGCTATTACCGTTACCAACGCCCCGGCCGAGGTCATCACTCGGGTCACTTACTACGAGACCACCTACACCACCTACACCAAGTACGTTTCATGATCCCCGCGTAACACCTTGTCTCCTAGGCTAACAGACGTCTCTCTTCACAGGAATGGCTGGGGCAAGGTTCCTCACTTCCCCAAGTGGGATGGCGAATGTGTCACCACCACTGCCGCGGGCTGCAGCGGCTGTGGCAGTGGCCTCGGCCCCATTACTCTTGCTCCTTGGAATGGTAACAACTACGGTACCATCATTGTCTTCCCCCCTGGTGGCTGGGGTGGTGACGGCAACGGGAACGGTGGCTCCGATGGAGGCCCGTACGTTACGTCGACTTACTCGTGCGACAACTGCGGTGGTGATGAGCCCATCACCATTACCCTTCCAGGCGGCCGTGGCCGTCCCGGTACGGTGCTCGTCATCCCGGCTGCTACGGAGACTTTCACCGGTCCCTACACCACCGTGACTGGTGGCGCTTGGAGTGGCTCCGTTACCACCACTATGACATTGCCCCCGTCCGGCACGGACCCAACGGGCACCAAGATCATCCTCACCCCTGGTGCTGGAGGCTCTACTCATGTCCAGGCGCCTACCGATAGCGTGACCTTCACTGGTCCTTTCACTACCATTACTGGTGGTGGCTGGACTGGCTCCGTCACCACCACTATGACACTGCCCCCGTCCGGCACGGACGCAACGGGCACCAAGGTCATCCTCACCCCTAGTGCTGGCAGCTCTTCTGATTCTTCGGCGCCCACTGACGTGACCTTCACTGGCCCTTTCACCACCATCACCAGTGGTGGCTGGACCGGCTCCGAGACCACTACTATGACACTGCCCCCGTCCGGCACGGACGCAACGGGCACCAAGGTCATCCTCACCCCTAGTGCTGGCAGCTCTTCTGATTCCTCGGCGCCCACTGACATGACCTTCACTGGCCCTTTCACCACCATCACCAGTGGTGGCTGGACCGGCTCCGAGACCACCACTGTGACACTGCCCCCGTCCGGCACGGACGCAACGGGCACCAAGGTCATCCTCACCCCTAGTGCTGGCAGCTCTTCTGATGCCTCGGCTCCTACCGATGGCTCTTCTGCTGCTCCCACGGATGCTTCTTCGGGCGCCCCTACTGATGCCAGCTCGGCTGCTCCCACCGATGCCAGCTCGGCTGCTCCCACCGACGCCTCTTCTGCTGCTCCTACTGATGCTAGCTCGGCTGCTCCCACCGATGCTTCTTCGGGCGCCCCTACTGATGTCAGCTCGGCTGCTCCCACCGATGCCTCTTCTGCTGCTCCTACTGATGCTAGCTCGGCTGCTCCCACCGACGCCTCTTCGGGCGCACCTACTGATGCCAGCTCGGCTGCTCCTACTGATGCCAGCTCGGCTGCTCCCACCGATGCCTCTTCGGCTGCTCCCACCGACGCCTCTTCGGCTGCTCCCACCGATGCCTCTTCGGCTGCCCCTACCGACGCCTCTTCTGCTGCTCCTACTGATGCCAGCTCGGCTGAGCCTACTTCCGCTGAGCCTACTTCCGCCGACTCTACATCGGCTGAGCCTTCCGCTACCGCGACCCCCCAGGTTTTCTGCCCTGAGCTTCCAGGGCCTTGTGCTGATCTTGAGACCGCCTCCCCTTTGGATCTTGCTCTTGCTATCATCCCTTGTCAAGCTGCGCTCGGCATTTTCAACGCTGGAGGTGTCGCCCAGTGTCTCGGTGATCTTGTCCAAGGTGGTGCTGGAATTGTGGACTGTATCGACGCCATCTTTAACGGATATTGCTTTAGCACCCTTCCAGATGCTTGTATTGCCCTTACGGAGCTATCTGGAGACGCCCTCGTTGGCAACCTTGCCACCTGTACTCTCGCTCTTGGTCCATGGGCGATTGGTGCCGGCGCCGAGTGTGTTATCTCGGGCGCCTTTACTGAGGGTACTGATCTAGTTGACTGCTTGTGGACGTCCATCTTTGGTGGTAACCCCGCCGAAAACTAGATTAATTCCCCATGCCTTGCTGCGCTAGGTACCAGGAGTCCCAGGCCTTGCTCGCGATAGGTCTCTTCAATTCTTTGGGGGAATGGGAAATGTGTTGTTTGTATTTCTCCTTTGTCCTAGCGAAGCTATGTTGTGACTTGGATTTCCAATGATGCAAGCCGTTTTAATGAAAGATGTCTTTTCATTAGTCCATGGTTTTCCTGTGCTCCAAACTATCTGTTATTTTGTGTGCCTTGCCTTCGTTGCCAGTTTCTATATTGAAAGAAGAGGATGGATACCCCTGTCCGAATTGTCTTTTGAATACAATACGACTGGGCACTGAAAAGAACATTGTTCATTACTACTCCGTATTCTCTGCCTAGTCTCCATGTACTACATTCTTGCTTGCCTATGATAGAAGCTCAATGAAGCATTATCAGCTTCGGTTCACCAATTCTTCCCGCTTCCTCCCAGCATGGTCGCCATGTATCTATCCCCAGTCAACCTCTGGACCGATTTGCCAACTTGTCTTGTTCACGGTCCTTGAATCCAGCTTGGTGGCGATGATATATTTCGGGCGCTGCCGTGACATCGAGGGCACAGCTTGTTCATCAATCTCCAACTTTTCTAGGGGAAGATGCCACTGTTCCACATAATGAATGACTCTTTGTCTCTGGGGTGTAGATAGGCTTCGGAAGTAGTTGATACAGAATCGAGGGCTACTACTATCTCCGCTTAACTGTTTGCCTTTCATTCTTCTGTTGCTGGTAAGGATATTGGGATGATGGAAACCCAAATATGAGAAAGAAAAAAAAAAGAAAAAAAAAGAGCAAAACAGACCCAGAAAGAAATAGAAGATGGCCAAGGAAAGAATTCGCGAGAAATTTGTGTTGATCTTGGGTTTCCTGGAGATGGTTCCATATTCCGCGTAAAGAAGAAAGATAAAAACAGCATTGTGCAAATGGCCATGGTGATATCTTTGCGTTATGCAAATGACTTCATATCGCAGGCAAATGAAAGCTCAACTCTCGCGAACCAAATCCAGTGTCAAGATAATTGCAAAAGCGACTCAAAATGGGAGAGAAGAAAAAAAAAAGAGAGAGGGAGAAAAAAAAAAGGGTGTCTACTGCATGCAGACAACATCGGCGTTAAGAACGCTCGCAACGCGAATCTTCCCACCGACATCCAAGCGCACCGAAATAACGGGCGAAACAACGAGGGCGACGCGCCAGTGCGCAGCTTGCAACTGCGCGGGCTGCATGGCGGGGAAAATGGGCAACATGCTCGACGCAGCGTACCGCATGCCCGTCTCGGGAAACTGAAACGACCATTGGACGCGGGCGCCGTTCACGAGGGCCGCGGCCGTCCAGGTTGCTTCGGCTAGGGGCCGCACGTTGGCGAGGGCGGCGTACCGGTCTGCCGACGTGTTGATGAGGGGCGTGAGCATGCGGCGCATGTCGTCGGCCACGAGATCGACTCGCGAACGCGCGAACTCGGGGTAGTCTGCGGCGCGGCACAGGGTCGAGATGAATTTTGCGCGGCGGTCGAGCGCGAGTTGGCGGTCTTGCGACGACTTTGCTTCTTCGAAGGAGAGGGCGATGTCGCGGAGGGCAATGTCCGCTGCCGAATTGTAGCCGTACCAGGCGGCCATGTCCCAGGCTCGGTAGACGATGTAGTCTATGAGAATGCGCGAGATGAGGCATTGGCGGAAGAAATGGTCGTTGAGGTGCAGTGCGACGTAGCTTCGAGCTTGGTCGGTGCTGAGAGGCCGGTATGCGGCTGTTAGTGCGCGCCAGAGCTCTTGGACTTCCTTGGAGGAAGAGGTGGGTTTTGCGGCGGTGAAGGTTTGGTTCGTGTCGTCGGCGTATTGGTTTACCCACGACTTGATGAGGTCGTAGAGGCCTTCGCAGGCTGTGCGGAAGGGTTCGACGGTTTCCTTGTGGAGGCTATCTGGGAGGCCTGGCGATGTGGCTTTTTCCGTGGGCATGGCCATGTCCAATGCTGCCGAGGGACCGCTTCCGATGGTCGGGTTGAAGACATTGTGGGCGCCGCGACGTGCATTGTTGGGACCTAGCGTGGACATTCCCTGGGCTCGGCCTTCGTGACGGTTGTTATTGACCGTGGTTGGCGCTTCGTTGTGGTAAGTCAGAAGCTTCGGGCCCGTGGGAGGCGGTTGGTTCGGGAAAGGGTAGTCGAAGGACATGGATCTCTGGCTGGCGCGCGGGTTTCCAGATTGAGGGGGAAACTGGCTTCGGGGAGCCGTGGGCGTGAAGCCGCTGTTCATTTTTTGGTTCATCATGCCGAAGCGGCCACCCGCCGTGGCCGTGGCCGTGGCCGTGACCGTGGGCGTCGTGAAAGGCATTGGACCAGTGGGCACATTATTGCCCATGTTGTTCATGGGGCCCATGCTACCCATGCTGCCCATGCCCATGCCGTTGCCAATGACACCTCCCTGAGGACGACCAAAGTGGTTATGGTGACCCTGTACATGGCCATTGCCCTGGAAATGAGCGTGGTGACCAAACGAGGGCTGGTGACCTTGAAATTGCGGTCCCGACTGCTGCGGGGGAGGCTGCTGGGGCATACTAGCCTGTCTCTCGGGACGGAACTCGTTTGCCTGGGGGCGAAGAGCAGGCGGACCGCCAGGCGCGGGTCCATGAGCGTGACGACGAGGACCGCGTGGAGGGCCATTTTGACTGGGTGGCACGGCCACGGGCAATCTGTTGGGACCACCATTGAAATGGAATTTCGATCCTCCGGCATTCGCACCACCAGTGTTCGAGCCGTTGTTGTTGTTATGATGTCCGGAGAAACTGCCCTGGTTTCCGATGCTGCTCTGACCAAAGGGTTGGCCGCCGGGCCCGCCGGGCCCGTCGAATCGCGGTCCGCTAAAGGCACCTTGTCCGACGCTAGGCATAAAGGTAGACGATCGCCGAGCATGAGTAAGAGTGCCGGAGCTAATGCTCGAACGAGCTGCCTGATGATTGCGGCCATTGTCATGACCACCCGCAATGTGATTCTCCTCATCACCCCAGACAGACTTGAAGAAGCTCTCACCAGTCTTTGTGACAAGATTTTTGGAACTGACGCCTTCGCCAGCACCAATTCCGTCTCCTTCGCTCTCCATTTCTCCCTCAAGAGCTTTGACGCCCGACGCCATGTCCTCGACATTGTTATGGATGGCATTGATGCTGTCCAAGTTGTCGGTATGAGTGGCTTCCTGGTACTGATGATGATGACTGTCAATAGAAGTTGAGAAAGGGGATGGTAGGAAACTGCCGTCGGGGCGACTCGAAAGGTCCGACACCGAACAGGTGGTCACGCTAACCTTTTTCTCCAGGAGCTGGTGGAGGGCCTTGGTTTTGTCGGCGTCGTTGAGACTCTTGGGTCCGATGGGGAGGCTTTGATAGATCGAAAAGAGGCCCTCACGGTTGTCAATCTGATATGTGATTTGCTAAAGATGTAGTGTTAGAATGTGCCCAAAAGAGAGAAGAGAGAAGAGAGAAGAGAGAAGAGAGAAGAGAGAAGAGAGAAGAGAGAAGAGAGAAGAGAGAAGAGAGAAGAGAGAAGAGAGAAGAGAGAAGAGAGAAGAGAGAAAAAGAGGGTGGACATACATCGAAAAAAGTTCGCATGGCCTTGACGTAGAGGCCGTCATTCTCTTTGAGACCAGTAACTCTCTGAACTTCCTTGGCAAGCTGCACAATCTCGCCCTTCATTTTATCGACATTGGCCTCGACGACTTGGCTTGCGCGTTCAACCTTTTCGGCATCACTCTTGATAAAGTCAAGGGTGCGGCGATGGTTGTACTCGAGCTGACCAAGCGTGTTCTGGAGCTCCTGGGTCATGAGGACCTGGTCGGCCCAACTCTCAATCAAGGTTTTGGCTCGCTGGTTCCAGAATTGGCTGACGCGAGCGCACTCTTCGGCCATGCGAGCCGAATCCTTGGGCGAGAGACCGCTTGCATTCTGGATTTTTAGTCGGAGCTCTAATAGGGCGCCTTGGATCTGGCGAATGTCGTCGTAGTTCTTGCAAGAGAGGTTTTTTCAAGTCAGCTTGGTGGCCGAAGGGGGAGGAGGCAAGGCAGAAAAAGGGGAAAGAGGAGGAAAGATAGAGACTCGTCTACATACCTGCTTCATGCAAATCTCGCGGATTTTCGCAGTTCTCTGGTTATCATCCAGACGAGAACCTCCATCAGAAGAGTCCTTCAAACCGACAATCTCCCGGTCGCCACGAAGCATCTCGCTCTGCGTCGGAGTGCGCGGCGTACGAGGGCGGCCACGCTCATCGCTCGACGTATTAAGCGACTGCGAGTTATCGGATGGGAAACCCAATTGGAACGATCCGAAGCAGGCCGTGCCATTAGCAGTGCTCCCTCTCGGATTGGTAGACATGTTCTTGGAATGGTTTCCAAACTTTTGATCCGTCTCCTCGGACATGGCCATAAGGTATTCCAACTTGCTGTTGTTGACGGGGAAGACCGGTGATGGACTCTTGATAGTAGATTCCATCTCCTAAACATACAAGAGTCTAGGGATAGTCTCCGTATGTCTTCTCAGACAACAGATGGAAAAAAAAAGTAACTGATGGGGGGAGATGTGTTGTTTACACAGATAGGAAGGGGTATACAAGACACCTCAAAAGAAGGCAAAAGAGTTATACAAGATAACTGATAAGGTAATAAGGGAGATAGAACAAGGAGAACTCCTTGAATTCTAGGTTGGAGATAAAGAGAGGATAAAGGGTGAAGAAAGGAGGTAATTGATGTTGAGTTGGTAGGAAAGAAGGAAAGGAGAAGGAAAGTTAGAAAGAAGGGAAAGGTAACAAACCTAAAAGAGGCAGGAGATAGTACAACTCTCCTAGCAATCCAAGAGACCCAACCCTTGCACCAACTCTTTCCGGAACAGGACGGAAGAAGGAGGAAGAGTATGAACCAGCTATCTCAATAGTCAAGTCAACTTCCAAACGAGGCGCCGAGGTATTGAATAACAAGATATGATGTCGTCCCGTTAACAGCGTCAAGTCTTTCGTGTAACGTGTAACGTATCGAAAGAAAAACCAGATAGGAAATGTAAGAAGAGAGGGGTGTTGTCATAAGGAATTTCCTTGACGTAAAAAAAGGGGAATGTTGTTGTTGCGAAGATGATTCATAAAGCCAGCGCATTAAATAAGGAAAATTGCGCGCGCAAGGTTGATTCGCACAAAATTGATTCGCACAAAAGTGATCCGCACAAAAGTGATCCGCACAACCGCACAACCGCAAGCAAAAGTGAGGGTAAGGCTGTAAATGGAAGGAGATCATAGGAGGGGTACAAGAGTACTTGGGGGAGGGGGAGGGGGAGGAAATGTTCAGCACGTTTACTTGAATTGCGTGCAGGAGACTTTTCCTCAGCCCTACTCTGGACTTGGTTGGCTATCAACAGGAGGACGCAGTGGATTTAACTAGATATTCCGAGGATAAAACACGCAATGCTGTATTCACATAACACATAGGTAGGCACCTTTCAACGAGAACACACAGCTGAAAAGTATCTGAGAAATACTAAAGAGTTGATGGTAAGCTGAGCTCCATCTGAGGTACAGCTACAGTTAAGTACAACTCTAAAGTCAAAACTGCTTCATTCCGGAAAAGAGGCCCGGAACGACAACTTCAAAGAACAAAGTATGCAACCAGGGTGTGTAACCAGGGTGTGTAATCAAAGCATACCTTGGCCACAGTTAGTACAAGCTTCGAGTTGTAAATACTAGAATATCGCCATCACATAGAACAATAATGGGGGCCTGGTGCCAAAGATCAAGTGATCAAGCTGTATTTAGTGCGAGCTGCCAAAGAACTAGGTGTACGAAAAGGGAGAAGAATGAACTACAGACGTAACTGCAGAGGCATGGGACAACTCCGGGAAGTGAGATATGGGCCAAACAAAAACCATAAACGAGGAAGAGCAAAACAAAACCTGCATTTTCATCTCAAATGGAAATCATTCTCCCTTGCAGCCCAGTTCATGACGAAAAGTGATCTGCCAGCAACTCTACTGTGTAGTTGTCCTAGGGATATAAAATCAGTCATAAACAAGGTCGCCCTCGGGGTAGGAGAAAGCGCAGGGTTAACCGAATTTTTGTATATAAATAGGAGAAAAGTCGTTTGGCGGACGTGAACACGCGTAGTCGGCAGGCAATCGTGGCATATCGATTAGAGTGGTGGTGTGTCTGCATCGAATTAGGGACCAAAAAACTCTTCAAGGAGTCGAGTACATTGCTGCATGGTGAACCTGAACTTGACACCCAATATCCAGCTACTCCCCTCGTATCCGTCATCTATTGTTGCTACAACGTAGCACACATCGAGAGTACTGTAACTATCGGGTCTTTGGGTGCCGAAGCAGACGGAAGTGCAGCGACAGATTGTACCCAGCGAAGGCGGCCCTGGGCAAAAGGTAATCAAGCCGAAAACAGGGGGATCAATAAGGCCTAGCGTGAATATTGGAAGACGAACCCGCTAATCCGGTTCGATGTCGTGGGAGGCGCAGTCGAATGCGAATAAAACAAAACGATAGACTGTGACACCCAACGTCTTAGAATCGACAAAATCTTGTGTGTGTTTTTGGGACGCCTTTTCGTTTTGGACGAGAGAGACCTCCACCTTGGACTCTACTGACCTCGGAGAGGTACTAGAAAGATCAACCGCTTGTCGGATATGCCCACGTATTAGCATCAAATCGCTCGTGTACGAGAGAACAAACTGCTGTAGACGGCATCAACAACAGGCGAGGCGTCAATCATCCTTCCGCCAAAGTATCGTCCGTTGAGGCCCTTGATGGCGTTCTCGCCACCCTGGACCTTGTCAAACTTGAGGTAGATATCACCCTTCGAGTTGGGGTCGACCGAAATGTGGACGACGTGGCCGTACTTGGCCTCGGCCTCGCTTCGAACATCGTCCTCGAGTTCCTTGACCCAATCCTCGCCTTCCTCTCTGTTTGAGGAGAAAGAAAATCAATGTTAATAAAACGCACAAGACTGCTCTACTCGGACAGGGAAGCAACTTACTCTTCAGGATCAAACATGTTATGTAGGACCACACACCGGCTCGCCATGTTGACGTTGACCGGCAGGGCCTTCTTCTCTGCTACCTTTGGTTTTAAAACCTGTCTCTCTTCTTGGCCATTCGTCGGTGTCGAAGCCTCGTCTGTTCTGGCAAGTTTTCTCATCAATGCATCTCGACTATAATTGTTAAAGTTGACACCTGCGACGTCTGTATCGTCCAAGGCGCTGGCGCCTCCAGTCTTGTCGCTGTCTCGTCCGCTAGCGCGGTCAAAGGCGGATGCCTGCTGGCGGCCGCCCGAACCTGAAAAAGCAGACCCCTGGAATGGTTGGTTTTGGCCCGAAAATCTCTGAAGAAGATTGGCAGTGCTTTCGGGGGTAAACTTATCGTTTCCAAGACCGACACGGATCGGTCGACCTGCCAAGTCAAAGCCATTCATCTTTTCAAGCGCCTCTCGTGCTTGTCCGGCATCGCGAAACCTGGGAGCGTGGAACTGTTAGGCCAAGACGTGAAAGGGGAAGAGGTGGCGAAAAAGGGTCTCCCCTCATCATGTAGAGAGAGCATCAAGGATTGAGTGACTTACTGGACAAATCCGTAGCCTCGGCTGCGACCTGTGTCATCCTTCTGGAGCTGTACAAACTCCAATTCGCCAAACGGCTCGAAGACGGTCTGCAAGTCTTGCTCGGTCACGTTAAAGTGAATGTTGCCCACATACAGGCGGTGGAACGGAATCGAGTTTGGTTGGCCATTCGTGCCCTCGGCGTTACGAACCTGGCGGTTCTTTTCCGCTTCAGTGAGCTGAACAATAATGGGAATACCTAATAACTTTTGGCCAGTAAGTTGCAAGGCTAGAGGAACAGTGTCTTCGGATTTGAACTCGACATATCCCACACTATGTCATGTTAGCTGATCAGTCTTTTTTTTTTGTTATTTTGCTTCGTAACAGGTAACGGGAGCAGTAGGGGGGGATAATAGAATGGATCGACAACATACCCCTTGGATCTTTGGCTGATGCGGTCTTTGACAATTTGGGCCTCGTTAACAGGTCCAACCTTCTCGAAAAATTCTTTGAGCTCACGGGTTCGCAGACGAGCGGCTAGTTGCTGCACAAACACAGTACGTCGATCGCGTTCATCTTCGGTAAGCTGTGGTGTAGCATCGCGTCTAGCACGGTCAGAACGCGGTTCGTCTCGTCGCCGCTCACGATCGCGGCGTTCGCGGAAGGAATCACGGTCGTCACGGGAGCGGCGATGACGGGGTGACTTCGATCGAGATCGAGATCGACGGCCACTCCGATAGTAGTCACCGTCACCACCTCGTCCTCGACGTCCGTGACGATCGCCATCGCGACTTCGACTTCTCCGTCGACCTTTATAACTGCCGGCCTCACTTCGAGGGGTGCCTTCGGCATGGCTCCCAGTAGGTGACTCGCGTCGGCTGCGGGTCGAGCTGCGGTCGCGGCGATCACGGCGTTTGCGGTCAGAATCGCGGTCACGGTTTCTATCCCGTTCACGCTCGCGAAAGCGGGGGCTGTCATCACCGTCTCTCTCTCGATCGCGGCGGTCGGTCTTGCCAGACCGAGAATCTTCCTCTGCGACGTTCTTAGCGGCAGTTGCGTCAAGCAACGCCTCAACGTCTAGGGCAGCCATGGCGTTTCTAGTAGAGTGTGTAAGGAGATGAGGATAGAAAAGGTTGCAAGGGTGGATACTGGATGGGCTTTCAATAGAGGAAAGCAGTGGACGTAGTTATGCGTTATGCGTCACTAAGCGCGATACTATGGCTCGAGTGGGCGGGCCACTATTGGGAATTGGGACGTATGAACAAGGGATGGATACGATGGTCGGGGCGTGATGTAACGAATCTGGATCGAGGATGCTTTGGTGTAACGGGCGAGGGGCGAAGGAATCTCGAAGTTCGCATATGAGAAAAAAAAAGAAATGGCAGTGGGTCAAGAGTTATCTCCAGGCAGGCGGGGGGGCCAATCTTATATAATGCTTATCTAATGGTCAAATTCAATCCCACGCCGAAGTACGGAGTATGGACGCAGTATGAAAGTTTACTTGCAATCCAGAGTGTAAATTCTTTAGAGTTAATAATGTGAATCATCAAAGTACTTGTATGTAAAAATAAAGATACGCAACGCAATTTCGCATCGTCATTTCCCAGACAGGAAACCGGGGGGAATACTCCGTATAAATCACCGCATTCCAAGCTAACAGAAAATCGACCAAAAATTCCCCATAGCAAACACCCAACAATACCCTCCTGCAACCACACCAATTCCCGGCATATCAAAATCATTAATCAAGGAGCTGGGACTTTAGTACCATCCCACCAAGGATAGAATCGCTCGTTGTTCTCAGTGTCGAGCTGAAGCAAGGTGCATGCCTGGCCCTCACAACCGACATATGGCTGGTTATTACCCCACCAGTCGATGGTGACACCGGCCCACTGTACGCTGAACAACATAATCACGCCAGCAATCGCAATGGCCGCAGAGAAAGCCGCCGAGAGGACAAAGTTGTACTTGGACCATAAAGCGAGATAGCGACCACGCATATAGACCCAGGACCACCATGCGATTGGAACGGCGGGCCAGGCGTACGAGAAGCTGTACGGCGCCCAGTTCAGCCCGCCATACCACATGGCCACGGGATGAATCTGTCGGATCCAGTGCACCCTGGGCCACAGCTTCGTAGCTCCCCAGAAGAGAAGAACAGAAGCGATTCCAAGAGGGAAACCCAAAAGCAGGTGAGCATATTGGCCGTTGTAGCCAAATACCTTGATAGGGCCGATACTACCCCAGAGTACAGCTGCCGTGAAGAAGGTCGTAGGCCCAGGACAGGTGAATCGCATGGGAGCGTGTGGTGTACAAACATCCTTCATATTGACTTGGAACTGTAAAACAGCTGTACACACGAAAGTGGAAATCAATGTTGCCACAATCTGGGCAGCGAATGTCTGGCGTGGGGGGATCTTCAAGTAATGCGCGAGCTTAAGATCCCCAGCAAATGAGATAGCATGGGCACAAGTAACATAACTAATCATTCCCCTCCCAGTTAGCAATTTGACAACTCAGTAGGACGAGTATGCGTGGGGCGAAATGCTTACCCAAAGGACTTGAAGAAGTTCATGGCCAGGGCATTACCCTCCACCCACATGCCACCGATAAATTCGGCAAGCACGTTGAGAGTAACTTGAACGCCCGTCATAGCGTAAACTACGCCGATGGGGATAACGAAAACCACGCAGAGCAAGATACCGTAAGGCACTACAGCGAGTGTGGTGTTGGTGGGGTACAAGGCGAGGCCAATGAATCCCAGAGCCATAGCGATAATGAGAACGATGAAATACACCCACTCGGGAACTTCGTCGTAGATAGACATGAGACGGTTATGGACATCGGTGTATTCTGAATTCGGACTTGAGTTGTCGCCCTTCTTCTTCCTCCAGTCTCGGAGACTCCGCCATAGGTTCTTGAAGCCCATCGAGATCTCGAATCGATGGAAGAGGATGACCTGGGTCACCACAGCCGCATAAATGGCAAAGAAGGCTCCGTATACGAGAGCATTGGCAGCGCTGAGATATGCAGCAGAATAGCTCATATACTTTTCCAAGTCAAAAATTCCACGGTCGTCGAGAATGCGAGTTACTTGATAACGTTGGCCAAAGTGGTCAAGGACACGGTTGGTATTGATGGGCAAGTAGGCCGAGTTCCATGTGTTTGTCCAGTAGAATGAAATAATGACGAGCCCGAGAAGAAACATGCCGGCAGTACGGTTGAAGGTGGAAAATGCCGGAACCATAAGAGGATCAAGTGAATCGAATAGCATAACGTTCCAGTCAAACGTTGGCCAGGGGTTGAGAAGCTTCATTAAATCGTCAAAGTCAGCAGGTACTAGAGTTTTTTGTCAGAAATCAAGGTAGTACTCACGCCCAGTCCGTTTTGGAAGCCAGTCAGAATGTTCAAGTTGACATTGTTCGGTGCAATCCAAGTCATCCAGCTGAAGAAGGTGAGGGCCTCAAAGATGAAATTGGGGAACCAAAAGTAAATGAACATGGCGCCAAATGCATACAAGAAGAACTTGAAACGACTCATCGAATAAAGTTTCTTGAATGGGCCAGCGATTGTGCTTTTGGTTTCGGAGTGCAGCGCCGAGTTCAAGGCGATGGTGACCAGCGAAGTTGGCCAAACACAATACGATGGATATACGAGAAATCTCCTAGTCAGGCCAGCAAGGCCATAGCCAATCAAGTTTGTAGACAGAGCAACAAGAATCTGGTAGCCAAAGCTGCGAGCATACTGCTGGTTGAAGAACTGAGGTAGGACTTGGGTCCACACAATATACTGGGTGTAAGGGAGACTTCGAGCTGTCGCTGCCATGATGGCAATCAACATGTGCTCCTTTTTGTTAAATGGTTGAGGGTTGAGGCCAATCTTCTTTCCCCCAGTGAAGGGAATTGTAAAGATGATGTTGGGTAAAAACCTTTCCCATGCCTTCCCTAGCGGGTAGGCCAGCAACTGGGCGACGTTGGAATCCACATTGATGGCCGGCTGGCGGATGCTAAAGAGCTGGTTTATAAAGGCCAAGAGGACGGAGAACAGAACACCGATTGTCCAGGCCCGAATAGTACCTGCCTTTTCTTCGACATTGTCATGGTTGTCAACAACGGCACGAACCTCGGCATAAGGGGAATTGTTCGTGATGAGAGCGGCCTCTAGCTTCATCTCGTAGATGAGCTCCTCATGTTTTTCCGGGTTCTCGGATACATCTTCATTGGCTTGACGCGTCAAGTCAGTATTAAATGTCCATTATATATATGGTAAGGGTTTCGCAGGGGAGCACATGACGTACATATGAACTCTTCAATCTTCAGGATTGTGCCATGGGGAAAGTTGGGGTCGTTACGGTGAATCTTTAGGACATTATCCATGAGCTGAGTTGAAACGAGTGAGTTAATAGCTATTAATACCAATCGTTAACATCGTATATTGGAGACTACGTACGGATCGAACACCATCCAGAGTCATTGTAGCAGCAATTGCCTTGGCCTCAATGATGTCCGCCTCAGTGGCATCAAGGTGATGCTCCAAAATACGCTCTCGGATAGCAGAGTCATCATCGTCAACCTACTCCGTAAGATTACATGTTAGTGATATCGCTGAACAACTACCAGACGTATGATGGGAGTTAAAGAAGCATATGCACATCGCAAGCTTTATCAAACGTACGAATTGCTGGTCCGCATGTTTCTCGTCACCGCTGAAAACTCCTTTCTTGTCCTCCGGACTTGAGGGGAGGGGGTGAACCCTCTCTGTTGGACTATCCGTGATTGCCATTGAGAGGAACCAGCGCCGTCAAAAATAATAAAACTGCAAAGACTAGTCCAGGGCGAAGAGGAAGAGCCGCAATCCCGATAAAGAGGCTTCTTGGTGACGAGGAAAACAGGCTTCGGGCACGGCTTTGACCGGGCGGACGAAGGCTCTTTATCAAGTTCCAAAGTCGGGAGCCTGACCCAAATTAGGCGCGCGTTTTACTAAGACGCATGCATTCGGATATCTATCGCTCCATATCAAGAGGGATGAATACAACCCAAAAGTGCGTGTGTGTGCACGCAATCTGGGTCTGCGATTGTATATCTCACATAGCCAAGAGGTCGGTGGCCGAGTAGAGACGCCAATGCAATAGAGGACGGGGCAATATACATTCTTGGGCACTTTGTCTCCTTCTTAAGAAGGGTAGCGGCCCAAACCCAAAAGGGGCCACCCCTAAGCGATGCATCAAAACAGCAGGACGAGTCTATCGGAGAACGAGGTGTAAGGTGTTGAGAGACAGACACCCTCATGAAAGCCACTTGCTGGGAATGATTGTTAGATACACACCCTGAAGTCTAAGTGTTTGTGGCGTGTGAGGGGGTATGCAAACCTGGAGTATCACAGACTTTGACGGGCAATGGACGGGCGCTAAGCAAGACATCCTTCTGGAAATGGAATTCGTTATACATTAACCTCCAGTTGCGGCATTGCAACCGAGTAATTCGAATATATCAAGAGCGATGTAGGTCTGCCGCAAAGCTATCGAGTTTTATTATCGGACGTAGGCGGCCCAGCCTTGTATCTGTCTTCGTCCTGTCCATAATGTTTGTTGTTTTGGCAACAACAAAATATGTCGTTTTGTAAAGATTTCCTCGATGAACTAGCCAGTCTGGAAAGTCCGACTACATGCAAATTATGCAAGATACCAGGCAAAAAGATAATTGAAGTTTGGGATGTATCTTGTTATTCCACGTGCCTTGAAGGCGGATGAGAACGAGTTGCGTGTACTTGCGTCGTAGGGAGATCTTTAGGAGGAACGTACAGAGTAGATAGAAAGACATGAAAAGTTTGTGAGAACAACTGTTGTACGTAATAGGAAGGTAGCATTCGAGATATTCATATGCTGTGCCATGTGTACCAATTTGCGTGTATTTCGTGGTACACCCGAATAGGAAATTGCCCTCGAGATGTTGGCTCGCTCCCTTACCTGCCTTCCAATCTACATTTGCAGCATTTGAATGAGGGGTAGGAAGGAAAAGCATTTCATAGCTACGACGTTATCATAGGGCACTTTTGTTGGCCTTGGCGGAGACTCGTCTTTGCCAGACAAACTGGACCAGGACTCTTTCATCAACACTCTCTCTCACCCAGGCATGGAAAGACCGATGGCAAGGTCGGACAGGCCCATACCCCGATCGTCGTGGACTAGAAAGGTTAGGTAGACTTCGCGACTTGCAGGGAAATCCAACCATCATTGGTGGCCCTTGCATTAGTGTTATTGAGAATTCCATGCTTAGCAGGACAGGCGGGCTTTTGGTTTCGAACTGACAGTACACGTACACCCGACTCATTGGCGCGTCAAAACTGATCAATTCATATAGCACTGCAATTGGCACGGCAAGGGTGAATGGACCGGGACAACCAGAACCCGAGTAGTGCTGAGTCCTCCATTGCATATACGGCTTGGATGGCTGGCGGAAGGTGTTTTTTTTCCTTACCACAACACCATTTTGTTTGGTGGCTGCTAATCAATTGCGCATGGCAATGATTGGCTTTCGTTATCTTCCTTCCCACTCGGGTGGGCGATTGATATTTGCCGAAAAGAGTCGAAAAGAACATGCCCAGACCATATGCTGCGGCCAAGGGAATGCTATGTCGCCGATCAGCCACATGTCATGCCCTGCTTTCTCGGTCCATTTCAAAAGCCATCGTTCCATGCCCAACAAATTTCCTTCGAGCTTTACTGATTTTTTTTTTAACAAATCACCTACATATGGCCGACCACTAGAATGCCTTCGTTCGGCTTTCAGTTGGATCAAAGGCTAGGACTCTCTTCCAAGTACGGAGTACTTACAGTATAGCCAGGAACATAGATATGCCGACGAGTAACGGTATTTTCCGTTGGTATCCTGCATGCAAAGTAGGAACGAGAAAGTTCTTTGCCTATTCGGGCTACAATAAAAAGAATAAAAAGGACTCGAGCGAACAGGGGCGGGCGGCTTCGACATGGTGAGTGTGAGTAATCATTGAGCTGATTAACGACAGAACAAATTGCTGCCATGGTTGATAGATATAACCTTTGGTATTTTTTCCCCTCTTTCCTTCTTTTTTTCCCCCTCAGAGCGAGTTCACACACCATCCCATCCTGTGTTGCTGAGGAGGATTCCTTCCAATCCTCCTCCCATTTGTAGAAGGTGTGGGATATATGCTATGTAGGCCTACTTAAACTACACAAAACACTACCCCCACGTCTAGAGACTCCTCCGGAAAACAAAGAATAGAACCCTGATAAGGGAGTATAAATTCCTTTTTTTTTCTTTTTTAAGGGGGAGGAGAATTGGTGGAGTAATAATAATTAGATATAATTGCAAGGGTTGTTGTCCTACTTCATCGGCTGGGACTCGTGAGCCACTGTTTTGCCGAGTATCAAAGGTGAGGGCTCAAGTGCGGGGGAGAGGGACAAGAATGGCAAAATACTACTCCCTCCTGCTTGAAATTATCGACGGCTGCACTTCTTCCGGTTCTGGCGCCATATCTTGAACCTATTCTTGGACGCGCAGTAGGGCCGGCACTCAAAGGGCCATGCATTTGACCTTGCTTATTCCAACTTGCCGTTGATGGGCCAAGGATCAAGACCAGACGGCCCTTGCTTCCGTCCTGGGGATTGACTGCCTTCCAAATACTACTCATTTTACTCGACATGCCAACCTGTCGGGTCTCTATTCTCGAACTTTTGTATTGTCACACCAGGGATCACGGGGATCAGTGTGAGCGCCCGCTTAAGTTTACCGAGGGCCCTTTGTTCTTGGCAGGTTCCCGCGTTTGCCCTTCGGACTCGGTGAATTTCTCGAGACCCTTAATTAACTCGGACTCAAAAAGTTGATATCTCTTGAATGCAGGTGATGAGTGCAGTCCGTGTTTGGAAGGGCCTGCCTCTTTGCTTTGGCGGGGATAAAGCACGATGTTGCGTATCCCACTTTCCGCGATTCTGGCGTGCTCAACTAATTTGGACACGAGGATTAAGAGAACAGGGTAACAGGAATAATTAAAGGGCAATTACGTGCTATGCAAAAGGCGGGAACATAAGAATAAGGTCCTAATTTTGATTATGTTGTGGGACATTTGTTTCCAATCTCGGTGCTACCTGAGAAACCTTCGTTATTAACTATTAACGGGCACGTAAACCATCCCCTCCTCATTCTTAAGTATGCCCAAGTGAACGCCACTTTCCACTCCAGACCTCCAGGGAACAAAAATCAAAAAGAGTTATTGGGGGGGGATTAAAAACAGGCGCGTCGGACACAGTCGAGAGCAAGGCTATGGCGGATAACAGGAGAGGGGAGGGTGTCTTTTTTTTCGCATCATCATTCGTGCAATTTTTGTGAGAAAATATTACAAGGATATAATTGTTTGTCACCCAGGGTGAAATAAAATGTACCCCTGCTCAAGTCGAAATAGGAGTCAATACATGTATATACGAAGAATGAAGAGACGGGCATCGATGTCGGAGGGCGTTGCCCGATCTTGTTTGGGTCATGGGAGGTTTCCCCGTGTGCTCTATTTCGTCTTGCTTCCAGTGTTGACCAACTCTGTCCCGAACACGCGGTCCCAGAACTTGCTCGTGACGCCGAAACCGAGCTGGTAATCGAGGAAGTGGTGTTCTAGATGGTACTTCTTGAGTTCCTTGTACCACAAGGGTAAGTTTTGGTGATGTAGGAAGTAGTGCGTTAGGTCGTAGCAGATGTAGCCAATGATGCCGCCAAAGTACACGGCGGTGCCGACGTACCAGTTGAAGGCGAATATGAAATGGGCCAGCTTCCAGAAGGGGGTGGCAAGAATGACGAAGAGCGTTGGAGGCATAACGAGACGATATTTATCCATGGGAAGGTAGTGGTGGACACCGTGGAGGAGGAAGTGAAGCGTAATAGCGACGCGATTGTCTGGCAAATAACTACAAACACTGGAATCAGTAACCGAATCGGAATAACAAGGGACGAATAACTGAATACGGGAAATGATTGGACATACTCATCGAGATGAAACAGGAATCGATGCATGCAGTATTCGATAAGCGACCACAAGAAGAAACCGAAGCAGATCAGTACTGCCGTCGCATAAATGGGGAGGCCCTGCGCAGCAAGCGAGATGCCGTAGAACGAGACGGGGAGCCAGATTGTCGGCACTATCCACCACGGCGTCAGGCTCAACGGCTCGAGGAAATTGCCAAACAGCGGTGCTGACTTGCCGCCCTTGTAGTGGCGCGGCCGGTGTACCTGGTCGAGATAAAAGTCTTTGCTGAATCCGCCGAACCAGACTTGCATCAGGAGCGGACGCGAGAGATCTAGGAACTTGTGTGTTTTGTAATCGCTTCCGATGTCGGTGTCGCGGCTTAGGTCTTCTTCGCAGCTCATGCCTGTTCGCGGATGAACAACGGCCCCGTTACTTTGGCCGTTGGTTTTCTCGTGGCCGTTGCCATTTGCGACGCCATTGGTATGGCCATTAGCATGCCCATTGGCCTTGCCGTTTCCATTGGCAGTGTGGGAGGTTTCGAGGTAGCCGACAAGAGAATCATCGAGGATCTCGTATGCATTCTCGGTGTGCTCGTGGGAGTCGACGTCTTTAAGAATCTCTTCGATATCGCGGCCAGCGTAGTCGAGGACGAGGTCACCACCTCCGGGATGTGCGTCGACAAAGTCAGTGACGTCGTAGACTCGGCGACCGACAGTCACGTAGCAGGACTTGGCCGAATTGTGCGCCTCAACCTCTGCGCGAGTGAATGTCGGGAGTTGTGCCATGGTCGTGGTTTTTGGACGGCGTCCTCGTTCTCCTCTTGTGGCGGGATTACCGTGTCGAGGAACAATAAAAACGGCGCTTCTCCAATCGATTGTGCTCGAAAGATTGATCCGATTCAGGAAGAGAGACGGATCCAATGGTATGCTTGTTGTCCTCAAGTATGGTAAAAAAGGATCAGTCGCGTAAATCGGTAGGCGGATCGATCGGAGAGTTTTGTTTAAACTGGTGCCTAGTTCGGATTGCGCCTGTACGGAGTACGACCCAAGATGAACAAGGGGAGGACACGACACAACTCTAGGAGACGATGACGAGACTCGAGGGGGGGAATGAACGACAGATAAATGCCAGACACACCGTTGAGAGGGTTTTACGGCTCGAACGGAGAATGCATCAGGGGCGGAAGAAAAATATCACAGGCGATTCTACGGAGTATGTATGGAGTAATACAACGAGTTAACTAATCATGAATCACAAAGTCGCCCCATTGCCATGTGCTTTTAGTCAGGCCTTTTTTTTTTTTTTTTTTTTTTTGGAAGAGATTAAACCCCTGACAAAGTAGCCCAATAATATTGACGATCAAAACTCAGCAAGTTGTATATCGATATCGTCTATCAGACTTGTGTTTAATTTTTTACATTGATCTTCATATTTAAACATGCTGATCCTGCTTCCCTCCTTGAGAATACTGGGAAAAAAAAATAGAAATCAATCAATTTGTTGAGACTTTCCAGAGAGGTACACTAAGCTTCCTGGTCCCTTGCCCCTGAGAAGCACCAGTGCTAATCTGCCCGCCACGCCACTAATGCGCTAGAGTGGCACCACCAGTCGGAGCCCCGGAAGAGTGAGAATCCGAGTCGGGCTTTAGAGTGAGCGGCTGATGTCAGCTGGAAACACATGCAAAATGCTCTAGTGAGCAGTTGGTTTGATGATTGGATGGATTCATCATTCTTATTAAAGGTACGCGGTAGCCAATTCAACATAGTAATAACAGGCAGGAATCAAATGCCAAGCCATTTGGAGACCGAGTCTTCCGGGGGAGAAACAAAAGAGAAAACCATGAAACTCTCAACCGGCAAAGGAAACAATGTCAATACATTACAAGATTCCGCTACACGGCCGTTTTGAGAACACTGTACTCCGTAGAGAGATCGCTGTATTTATATAGATTACCTATCCGCAGTTCAGCCCAAACCCGGAATACTTTCTCTGTGCTTTGGAGGCCTCGCTCTCAGCCACATGATAAGCCCTTCAAGCTGAGATTCAGCTGTGTGTACGGAGTACACGGTCACGTAAGCACGTTATTAAACGTCATGAATGCCCCTCGCCCCACCAGATTTTGTACTTGTAGTGAGGGGCACTTGTCCAACTCAAAGTGTGATGCAGCTGGCCAAACGCACCTATTCAATCATTCTACTCTCACCTATCCCACCTACGAAAAAAAAAGAGACACGACTTGTTCGTCATCTTCTTTACACAGCATATGACCTAAACCCGAACCTTTTATTTGGCCAACCCCCTGTTTACCCTCTCGATCTTAGAGTTTCGTCCAGTCTTGTTAGCCCGTGAGGGAAAGAGGAGCAAGCTTGTTTCACCCAATCCATTGAAAATCATCTTTAGGCCATGTCGCACAGTTTTCTTGGAGGCCCATCATGGCTCCTAATAATTGGAGCTTTGTTGATCCTTATGCCAGGTCGCGCCGCGGCCTTCGGCGCTGGTAACATTCCTTCAATTGCTCAGGTGCGAACCGCTGTCAAGCTACCATGCTTCTGCTTGAATCTTGTTCTCTGACCTTGAACTGCAATATAGGTTGAAGGACACAATTGGCGCCATGGAGGTATGGATCCCTTAACCGTTATGGAGTGCATGCGAGGCTCTGTGTCATGGGCTGATAGCTTTGACATTAGATATCGAGGATATGCTCGCGACAGTAGCATTCTTACACGGAAAGAAATGGACATCGATGCTTATTAAACAGACCTACTTTGGAAATTGGCTTCGAGATTACTCCCAGGCCATTGATGTTGGGAGTTTGAAGGGCCCGGTGAACGCCGACACCATCAGAGTGCTTGTATGTGAAGCTCTACCGCTTGGAGACTACGTTCGAATCACTACTAACAAAGTATCTTTTTTCGCGACATAGATTTGGGTTTTATCTTTTATGGCCTTTGGATACGCGACCGAAGAATTTGAAGTTACGACGGATAGACTGGGCTGTTACCGCCCCGAAGAGCACATCGACAACCCTCTTGGGTACGCCGACGGAGCGGATGCACGCCAGTATGACCCGCGACTGCGCGGACCCGTGCAGCCAATCGAGACCGAAATTGATATGAACACAGGCATGAAGAATTACATTGCCAACGAGTCGGGCAACTGGGCCACGAGTGCTGGGTATCTGCGGTTCAGTCTGAAACGCAGTCTTCACTATGGACGAGTTTACACTAGTGGCAGTAAATCGGGAAGGAAGGAAGACCTCCACGAGGCTCTGAGGTGTCTCGGCCAGGCGCTTCATTGTCTGGAAGACTTCCCTGCTCACAGCAATTACTGTGAGCTTGCCCTTCGCGAATTGGGACACCGCGAGGTATTTGCCCATTGCGGTTCGCAATCTGAAGTCAACATCCGCGGAAAGCGCATATACCCCCTCGTCACGGGCACTTTCGGAGCTGTTGACTTTCTTCACTCTGTTATTGGGTACGTAAGAGCCTCGCATAGAGACTTTGCCCTCTTACTAACTTGTGGATCAAAACAGCGAGGCGACAGACCACTTTACGCAATCCGAAGTTGACGAAGTCAATACTGCCTTGTTGAATGCTGAGAAGGGGGCGTCTTCGGATGGCTCTCGTGGTTTTGGTGGTACGAGCGATTTCATTTCACTTGTTGGTCAACTGCCTGGAGTTGGAGGTGGTTTTGCATCAGAAGCAGCGAACTTGAGAGCCATGTCGCAAGCACAGGAAGCCCAGAATACTCGAGACGGGACTCGAAATGAGAACATTGTACCCGGAATGAGCCCTAACTTTGACCCTGTCAAGGTATCCAAGCAAATCTACCCCATTCTCGAGTTTCGCGACAAGATTGTCAAGTCAATCAGCGCTGGTATTGCCAAAATTCCAGGTCTCGAGAAACTGCTCGATCATATTTCGGAGACTTTGACTGCCTTTATCATGGGCCTCCTTGCCCCATTCGTTACTCCAATCATCACCCAAGTTTCCAAGATTCTGAAGGACGGCTCTTCTGGTATAATCACGGCCAGCGCCAACTCCCAGCTAGAGCCCTGGACAAACCCACGATGCACAGATCCCACGCACTCCATGTTGTCAAAGGACCATTTCACCAATCTTCTAAACTCCTGTGCTGGTCGTCTCGCATCAACAATTCTCCAATATACTGTCCCGTGAGTACTCGAGATCCACCCCTGGCTGTTCTCCCGTTTAACTAACTATTGAAATGTCCAGGCGCGTTCTTTATGGCTGGGAGAACCCTGGGGTATCAGCTGATGAGATCATCAACGATGTTCTACACGCCTTACACCACCCTGCTCTCCGAGATGAAGGGACCGAGATTCACCGCAACATGTTCAACACCGTCCGTCAATGGTACAACGAGCACCCAAAACGCAACCAGCTCTCGCACCTCCTCTCTTCTGAATCCGTCAAGGCAGGCAAGAACCACGTCCTCAATAGCGACGGGTCCAGAGGTGGCGGCTGTAGCCATTCGGGTGGCCATTCAAAGGTAGCTGGTGGCCTCTGGAGCCAGGTCAAGACTCGTGACCTGACAGATATGGGCGTCCACACGCCATCGGGCTTGGCTTCTCAGTCATCGGCGACATCCTCGGGCTTCTCCTCACAACAGAGCTTTGGGTACAGTGGCGGCTCGACGGGCGGCAGTTCTCTTAGCGATGGAAACCCCGATTACCTCCGAACCCAAGGTGGCAGGCCGACATATAATGCGCCTTCTCCACAGCCAACCTACCATGGGCAACCCCCGCCAGCCTCTCCCTATGGCTACCAAGCACCACCACCTGTATCACATGGTCAGTATGGCGCTCCACCATATGGAGGGCCGCCGTATGGAGGACAAGGACCTCCACCAGGTCCAGGGTACGGTGGGCCAGGACCTTCGGGACACGGCTACGGAGGACCGCCACAAGGACAAGGCTATGGGGGTGGACCCGGATATGGAGCGCCTCCCCCGCACGGCGGTCCCTCGGGGTATCCGGGATATCACGCTCAACAGGGCGGTAACCCGGAATATCCCGGATATCAAGCACATCAAGGCAGCAATCCCGGCTACCCGGGTTACCGACCTCAGGAATATCCACCAAACCAAGATGGCCAGTATCGGCGGTACTAGGCTGCTCTTTTCTCATATAAGTCATACGCATTGGTCGTTCAGAGCATCCTGTTTGCTCGAGTACTTGAAGAGAACGAATGTAGAATATAACGGGGCTTCTCGAAGGGGTCATGGAGTTTTGTGGTGGCCGGTAACCTGTAGCAAAGAAAATCTTGACGTCGTCGTCTAGTGCAGCCATGACATGTCACAATTATCAAGTTAAAGCCATCTCTGTAGAGATCCGTAGCTTCTGACGAGGTGGCGTTCACGTACTTCACATAGCCCTAAGTTCATTTTGGGGCAGGGGAAAATTGATTCGACTTGGCCAAAATCAAAACTCGATATCGCATTCTTGGCTGTGCGCTCAACCTTCTCCCGAAGAGTGGACGTGCAACCACCTCTGGCGAGCCATACCATACGTGCACTGGCGACCACTATTACCACTATTCTTCGGATCTAGCCAAGGAGGAATAGAACAAAAGAAGCCGAAAACTAATCTACCACCCGCCTTGCTCTTGGGTTCTGTACAATTCAACTAACGAAGAATACCAGACAATCAACGCGTCCGGCCTCATTGACCAAGACCACCGTGGTACGCATGCTGATCAAAGTCTCGACTTCCATTGGCTACTTTGGCCTGCATTTCAACTCCGCTTCTCCTCCAAATCAATAAAGGGATAATATACGAAATGGGGAAGGGGATCCCGTGGGGAAGAAATAATGGCCACGTCCGGTTCTCCAACGGGAAGTGTTGACATTTTAGCCGCCATGTTGTTCTAATTCGTTATGTATCGTTGAAGAGAATCTTTGCACCAGGTTGAAAACCGGACTGGGCTGACTGGCCGACTTTGAAGTAGGACCGCACGATAATCAATCCCAAACAGTGAC
This sequence comes from Graphium sp. VPRI43844, assembly GCA_019925285.1. Taxonomy (NCBI): domain Eukaryota; kingdom Fungi; phylum Ascomycota; class Sordariomycetes; order Microascales; family Graphiaceae; genus Graphium; species Graphium sp. VPRI43844. The sequence goes on from JADHKT010000016.1 coordinate 265,405, forward strand.
TTGGAGGATCACCACGCTGCCCGAGTCGAAAGAGCATTGCACAGCAATTGGGACAAGTCTAATAGCTGGTAGTGGGGTGCAAGAGGAGGAGAATGTCCGGCAGAACATGATTGCCTACGTTGAGAAACAAACTTCGGAGCAGGACCAGATCATCCCGAATGGGTCAAACATTCAACCCTTCAAGCCGAAGACGAACAACTCGGACTTCGCTCGTCGCACCGCGATAGACGGAGCTTCGCTTCCCCACCACTACCCCATGCAAGAAAATCAAAACTCATTCCAATGATCTTCCTCAATATATGACCTTCATTATCCAATATTATTTCCACTTCATCTCGGTCTCTTGAGAAAATGGCCCGGGCCAGGGAGCCGCCAATTGGAATTGTCTCGAAACTAATCATTGAATGGAGAAACTGCATGTTAGAGTTTCATTATGTGCCGAACACAATGGAGAAGGGGGAAAAGGAAAAGAAGGGAGAGGAAGAAGAAGGAGAAAAGAAGGCGTCGAGCGGCAAAACCAAGGGCGGAGATGGAGAGCAAATAAACATGGAAACGGGAAACGGACCAGAGCATTGTTAATGATGGGTGCCGGCTAATCCAAGAACACTCCGTATACGCATTGCGAACGGCCACTCAGAATAACACACTCCAAATTCATTTAGATGAAGAAGAGCAAGGGCGAGGGATAGACGACTGGAAAATAATTGCTCTCCACGAGGGACGGATGGCAGGGTAAAAGGGAACGCACACATCTCGACCCGTTCTTTCAACCTTCGTTCGGATGACGGATGCCGCCAGGAAAATCCAGGTTTTCTCCTTCGGAACACCCTCCTCATAAATAGGGCCTGCCCCTGCCCCATTTGAAAACAAGAGGCTCGCAGGTTCTGTCTTCATTTCCCTTCTCTGGTGATACCCGTCAAGTTTGTCCTCACTCAACAAGCCCAACTATTGTAGCTCGTCGATTCGAGAAAAAAACTACCAAGCGCACGAAACATCCACACGAACACGATGGGTATCCTGAGCCTAACAATAACGGCACTATCCCTCATCGCGAGCGCTACTGCTATGCCAGCAATGAGGCAGGAGGCCAGCGAGATCAGCTATGTGTCCTACAAAACCGAAGGGAGCGTCGTTTTCGGCATCGCAATTCCCGAGGCCGCCGAAGAGCCCTTTGACATTGCCTTTAAGATTGTCGCGCCCAAATCTGCTGGATGGGCTGGTTTGGCATGGGGTGGCGGCATGTTGGCAAATCCGCTCATCGTAGCATGGGCAAATGGTGATACTGTCACAATGTCGTCGAGAATGGCAACGTAAGTTTAGCCTGTGTTGCAAGATAGATACAAATTTCCCACCTCCTTTGGGGGAAAAAGAGAAAAGAGGTAAAAAAAAAAAAAAGAAGAAGAAGAAGAATGGAAACGGAAATGCAAAGGAGAGTAATAATATAGCGAGATCTAACTCAATCCTCCAAACCCAGCGGCTTCAGTCTTCCACCCGCCTATGCGGGAGCAAGCTACACCCTCCTTCCCGGCACAACGGTCAATTCGACACATTGGGTCCTGGAAGCCGTCTGCAGCGGCTGCAGCTCGTGGCCCGGTGGCCAGCTCGACCCCGCGTCCTCGTCCGTGACCCTTGCTTGGGCCATGAGCACGCGCCCCGTCACCCAGCCCGCGAACAATGAGTCCGCCTTTGGATATCATGATGGCAAGGGTCGATTCGAATTTGACCTTCTTTCGGCTCAAGTTGCTGGTTTGGAGCGACTTATTGCAGCGGATGAGAAAGAGGCTGCTGAATAGAGATACCGTTGGAGCAAATTGTAAAAGCCTTTTTTCTTTTTTGTTTCTTTTTTTTTTTTTTTTTTTTGTTTTTTTTTTTTTTTTCAAATCGTTTATGACTTAATATAGATATGCCTGATGGCGCGGTTACCAGTACCTTATGACATAAAGACGCTCCAAATCTTGACTCATTGAATATCTATTGTTTGGAATTAATCAAATCCACTTAACTAGCATCTACTACCTTTTACAAAAAGTCCCGAATAGCAGTCCAGAAAGCCTCAGGGGACTCAAACATAGGCAAGTGACCAGCCTCAGGAACAATCTTCAACTCCGCATCACCCTTGCCCAAAAGACCCTTGAATCCCTCCATGGCCTTGACAAGCGCACCCTTGGCGTCGCCGTCACCGACAACGAAGAGGCCAGGAACTTGCACGCCGGACATGCCGGGTTTCAAGTCGTAGTCCCAAAGAGCTTGGCAGCTGTACTTGAAGCCCTCGACCGTGTTGTCGGCGACAATGTCGACCATGGCCTTTACAATGTCGGGTTTCGCCATGGTCGCGGGGTGGAACCAGCGTCCGACCGTCTGTTCAGCGAGGACCTTGATGCCTGCGCCGTTATCGCTTTCGGCGACCGCGGTGCGGTCTTTCCAGGCTTGGGTATTGGCGGCGCTTGAGGTGGCGTTGAAATCGCAGGCGATGAAGCGCGATAGACGTTCGGGGTACTTGATGGCAAAGTTGAGGGTCGTTGCGCCGCCCATGGAGACACCGATTAAGGCGTGGAGTTTCTCGATGCGGAGGGCGTCGAGGATGGTGCGCAGGTCGTCGGCTAGCATGTCCATTGTCGCGGGGACGGGAGGTTGGGCTAGTTCGTGGCGGCCGCGGGTGTCGTAGCGGAGGATGCGGAGATCGGGGCGCGCGGCTTTTAGGTGGGTGAGGAGGGGATCCCACATTTGGAGCGAGGTGAGGAGGGAGTTGCTGAAGGCTACGACTGGAGCTTTGGGGTCGGGGTTTCCTTCAAGGATATAAGGGAGAGGGGTCGAGTCTGAGGCCGACACGTAGGATGTGACGGTTGCTGAGGGGCCGGAGAGGGTCTTTGTGCGGCCGTCCGGGGAGGTGAAGTTTAGGCCGGCTGGGAGGCGCGAGGGTGAGGTTATGTCGCGGGGTGCGGGGCCGAAGGTGTAGAAGTGCGTGTAGGTGCGGCGCGACTTGGTGCCGATGTATTTTTCGGTGACTTCAGTGCGCCAGGGTGTGTCCATTGAGGCTTTGTGTTCGGGGCCGCCGAGGCCGTTGACTTTGGCGTATTCGTGGATGGAGAGGAGGCGGGGCTTGCTGCCGTCTTCCACGGTTGATTTGCGGAAGAGGCGGGTGCGGAGCCAGCCGGGGACCTTGGACAGCATGTCGATGTGCTCTTCTTCGAACCACTTGATAATGTTCTCCTCTGCGCCCTCGACGTCCTTGGGGACAGTCTCGAGAACAACGAGTTCGGTGCCTTCGGCCTCGGCGTCGGTGAGAGATTCAATGGGCTTGAAATCAGGAGCCTGCTTGGAGCAAATGAGATCGAAAAAGTATCGGCCGACGTCGACCTTGCCGATGACTTCGGCCTCGCGCGGGGTTCGTTGTTCTCGGAGCTGGGTGTAAATAGGCTGTTCGAGGTAGGCCATGTCCGTCACATCGTAGATTGCGACGAACGGAGGGGTCGTGCCGTTTGTGGCGCGCCAGCGGAGACCGTTTGTGAAGATGTGCGGGAGGCGGAGGCGCAATGGGCCGTGCTCGTTGTTGTACCAGTCGTGGAATTGATCGAGTTCCAGGTCGGCGCCTGGGGTCATGTAGACGAATAGAACACCGGGAGTCGCCATGTTTGGGAAGGGGTTGGCCGAAAGGAGGGTCGAAGGTTAATGACGCGTAGAGGTCGAGTTGGACAACAAGGGACAAGGGGGGGGGGGAAGGTGTGTTGTATTCAAAAGGGAAAGTAGAGCTTTTCAAGTGCGGGCCTCGAATACATATACCAATCCCGAAAAGCCGGGTTTCTCCTCAAGAATATCGGGATGTCCCCCCCAAACTTGGAGCCGCCGTCTTCTGCCTAGCGCACATTGTCCAGGGCACTAAACAAGTCAGCGTAGGGGATTGTACTTGTAATTGCACCTGTAGGGGACGCAATGAAAAGCGAGTACTCCGTTGAGGAATTTTAGTTAGAGTCAAATAGGGTGGGACTTGGACAGGACTGTCGGCGAAAAGCCGGGCCAGGAGGGGGGGAAGGAACTCTCGGCATATCTCCACGGAAGGACAGAGTGCCCCACCACGAAGACTGAATTTGGCGGGGCAGTTGGGAGGTCTATTACTTCATAGCAGATGAGGGGCAGCTGTAGGGAGGGGAAATGCTCTCATCCACCTGCGGGAGTTCACTCTGCCGCCAATTGAAAGTGTGGCGCAAGCCATTGGCGCCACAACAGCCCGCCCTTGGGGTTGACGGCGCCACACGATTGAGGATGAGGGAACAATATCTCGCCCATCATTGTCAAAACATGATATTGAAATAATTTCCGGCTTCGCCATCGGAATCAGCGGCTTCTACAGTCTTACTTGTGGACTCTCTGCTTTTCATTGGAAACTAGTTGTCGAATTAGCCTGGTTTTCTGCTCTGACTCACCTCTCAGCTCTTTCCTCTCTGCGAAACTACGGCAGAGCGGTGGTGGAGGCTTGGGACCCATGCTGCTTATGTTGGGTTTCCTTGGTGTGGGTGTCGGCTTGACTGGTTACTTTGACTGGGATGGAGACTCGTCGGTGTCCGATTATGCGGTCTGGTCGTTTTAGAAGCCAATGGAGACCTCCACAGCATCGGTTTTGAGGTCCCGATCATCAAGTTGCTTCTTTTTGCCTACGGCTACACCATTCGAGCTATCAAAATGGCCAAACCATTCCAAGAGTCTGGTGGAATCCGAATATTATCGCGGAAAGACTCGCAAAGAGAGCTCTTTTCAAAGAGGCCGAGTGGACGCCGTTTGAACGGCACAACTGGTTGAAGAAATTTCGTTTAGTATTGATAACCCCGATTACGATTGCCTTTGATCGGAAGGTACACGTGCAAATGCATGTATTCACCTCTTTTTTTATTGAAGTAAGATTGTGACAGTGTTATCATTTCCTAGTCACCGTTCGCTAAGACGTGCGCGCCCCCTAAAGGATATATTGACTAGTCATTTCAGCTGCATACTCCGTATGGAACCAATAATGTAGCTGTTCTCAAGCATCAGGGCCCAGACGAGGATGATGAATGCACCTTTGGACAGGTACTTCCACTTTGTTCTGCTTGCAACGCCTCTCGCTGCCACCATGGTCCAATCTTCAAGGGAAAAAGAGAGTCTTGGTCAACGTCGAACCGATCATCCATCATTAATCCAATCTCAGAGTCACCTCCTTCCGCGAAAGCTTTCCGTGGACCATCCTTGCATTTCAAATCTCCATGCTCATCTTCGGTCATCAAAAAAAGTTGGAACAGAAAATGGATTCAGTCTGTTGTGATTGCCATATTACTTATACTTGTATACTTGGCAATCTCCGGGGCATATTATAATAGTAGGCGTCGAATTTGGGCGCTGGTCGGATCCGAGCCATTTGACTTTATCCTGCTCACTGTCTATGTGTTTCTGGATTGTGATATGGCTCTTGGTTGAGAGAATTATGAGCTGGAGAGTTAGTTTCCTGACAGGAACCTGATATCATACTTGTAAGAGATGGACGGTACCTGTGCAATTCTTCTTATCTTTTTGCATCTTTTGTTTCGTCGGCTGATAATAATGCACCAAATAATAGTGTGAAGATGGATAAGAAACAAAGATTATTGCATGGTCAGAAGCGATATCTCGCTACTGCACCCCGTTCACCGCCGTCAAACTCTTGCGTCAACTGGTCGAGAGCCGCAAAATGGGTAGCATGTTCCATTCCCCTCAGCCGTTCAGACTCGACGTGTTTCCAGTCCCACGCCACATTGCCATTGCTCTCATCCATCTCAATAGGCTTTAGTGGTGTCTCGATAGCAGCGGCCGAAGTCCATCCACCAGGACGAGGTGGTAAAAGTCCGCTTGCGTCAAGTACAATGGCTGGATGAACAGTCAATCGCCCAACCTTGAACACCAATTTCGTAATAGATACAGCCAACAACTTTTTTTCCCAGTCCTCAGGCTTGCTTTTCGAATTCCGAGTCATACCCGATCCAGGAACGCCCCACGACCTAGGTTTTACAGCGCCCTTTTCAACAAAGTACGACGCAAGGTAAAGCCACTTGCGATCCCAACAGAGAATCCGTGTCCACATCTCGTAGCCCTGATACACCTTAATCTCCCGCCTGAAACTCGTATTGACGGCCCCGACAATAATCTTCACGCCGCCTTTCGCTGGTTTTCCAGGCTTCGAAGGGTCGAGGACGAGTTTTGTGGTGGCGTTTGATTGGAGGCCGCGGACTCCTGGAGCCAGGAGATGGAGCATGTGGGCGCGAGAAATATCGAGGTCGCTGAAGAATGTGGCGTTGGATTTGTGCAAGTTGTAGTCGATTTCGGTCAAGGGGACATAGGATTCCGTGACGATAGGTTGGAAAAGACTCTCGGGTCCTTGGGTGTGGAAATTGCGGACGTAGAGGTGGCTGAAGAAGGCGCTTAGAACTTGAGCCTGGTAGAGAACTGGCGGGTTAGTTGTTGTTTCATCCTTTTCGACTCTCTCTTTCTCTTCTCTGGAGCCGGAGGGAACTTACACTCCATCCGAATGGTAGACCCTTCCAGTTGCTGATAACCACGAGCAGTGCAATGATTCTGCTATAATTACCAGGGCCAGTGAAGAAGTCTGTAGCGAGCAGGAAAATTTCGTTGTGCTTTAGGTAACAAGCGACCGCCACTGAAAGGAGAACTGCATAGAATAGCACTTTGCCTACTGCCTGTGATGGCAACGGTCTGGCACGCATTGCCATCTTCAAGTCTGGTACTAGTTCGTTTCTTTGATTGACTGGTGATGTCTCAATAGTTGATTGTAATGTGAGGTAAAGTCTATCTACGAGAATCTCGCTATTGATGGGAATTCACCTTCACATACACAGAGATGCGACACAAAAACGAGGTCAGACGAAGAGAGAAGCCGAATGTGGAGCTGACATCAGCCTCTCTCAAAATAGAATCTTGCCGTGCTTCTAGACTGGGAACGGTGGCTCGGGTATGAGGCGAAGCTGCATCAAAAACACCGCATAGTAACTCGAGTATTGGATTTACTGTGTTTAGAAAACAGCCGAGGGGAGGTTGGTACGGAATAGTAATATGTACCATGGAGATGTCATGATTCGAAGGTGTACGTCTACATGGTGAAGGAGCTAGGGAGTGCCGTTTGCTTTGTTCTAAGGAAAGGACCAGAATAAAAGAACAGGAAAGGAAACCGAGCGAGGCCGCATCACTAGAGCTTGGATGGAGAATGTCATGGAGTAAATAGAACCCAGGGTTCATGATCCCGCGCGCGATTGTTCATTTTGTGTACGGGAAAATGGCAATGAATGGCGTGGTAGCAACATACGTAGTAAGCAGTATATTTTGGTGCTTACTAGGCCGACGATGTAGTAATGGGCGTGTGCAGCGACAGATCTGATTAGTAGTGCAAGACCACTCCCCTGTCAAACTGAGCTTCATAATGTTTAGCGGTGGTTCTTGCCACGGCGATGTCCGTCCAGTCCAACCTTGCCGTGGTCTCCGTGCCGTCTGTTGACCGTTTCGTGAACGCCACATGGATTTGACGCAGGTTGCTCGCTGGCTGGCCGTGGATAGCACACCGTTTGATTGCAGCAGTCCATTGCACCATTGTTCCATCAGGAACACCGGTTCAAGATCGGGCCGACTCAATGGCCTCCGCATTTCTTCGGGCCCGAGAGTGAAGAGGCAAGAAGGCTAACGGATGCTGTCTCTCCCTTTGTGGAGTCGTATGCGAGAACGAAGTTTGCCATCCAATTGACAAGCCACGAACTGCTACGCGGATGGACTGTCGAGATAATACGGAGTATGGGGGCGATGGAAGGGGAGTGAAGAGGATTGAAATCCTGGAGAATTAGCACTTTCGGCGGCCGGGAGGGGGTATGTTTGTATGTTTGTATGTTTGTACTTCCCCCCCACCCTGTCTCCTCCCCTGTAATGGCGGGTCGTCGGAGTGTGTACCCCCTGTATTACCCTGTATTACCCTGTAAATACTCCGTAAGAGTAAGCTTGGACTGTGCTCGCTAGCGTTGGCTCGAAACGGTGCTCGAGGTCCACAGGTGCTCTTACCTATTTTTTTAGAGGGTGTCTGCCTATTTGGGAATATCGTCAGGAATATTCCTAATTTTCTACCCAAACTCCACCCTCCACGTAACCCTACTGTGACCCTGCCATCTCGTTCTTCTCGTCTTCTTCACGGGTTCTAACCATGTTCCGAATGTCTTCGCTGCCAAGCCAAAGGCAACACTCGAGTGTACCGCACACCACCACGTGATGCCATAGCACCGCCGTTCCATCTCATCCCTTTGCCTTGCTGCATCGTTCCACTGCCACGCCTCCAGCTCGACTGCGTGTACCTATTCTCCGGTGACGAGGCCAGGCTTAGTGATCTGATGCGATCGGTAGGCATCAATGCACATGCTATTTCTGTTAGGCCACTTACCCAGCGTGCCATCAGAATCGCTTTAGATCTAATAAGCTTGTCAAGGACTACTGCCAAACTTCGTTATTCATCTTAATGTTGAACCGTCTGGCAGCTGGAACCAGTACTCCGGTAACCCATCCTGCTACTCGGTTCTGATCTAATAACCAAGTCGCGTGTCTTGTCGCATGCCGTAGACTTGTCTGGACGGACGTCCAACCCAGCCCAATCCCTGAGAAACCGTCACTCGCCATGACGAAATGCTCAATTGCAATCGAGGATCGCTTCGGCCCTACCGCTGACTGTTATGGCGGCTTCGACTTCACTCTATTGTTTGAGGAGTCCATTCTCACCATTGCGCCGACTTCGATATTCTTTCTTTTATTGCCGTTCCTCATCTTTCGTGTGATTAAAAATAGCCCAAAGGTCTCGCAGACATGGCTCCACGCTGCCAAGTTGGTAAGGTTTATTCTTCAAGCCACCGTCTCACCACGTTGAGCTGCTAACACGGATATATTCAGATGTCCTGGGTCGCGTTGATCGTCTCATATGCCACACTTTTGGGTTTAGTTGTGCACCCAAACACGCCCAAGACGAAAGCATCTATCGCCGCCAACGCTCTGGTTTTGGCTCTGGCTCTCGGGCTAACTGTTTTATCGCACCTACACCACCTACGAAGCATCCGGCCGTCCGCAATAATCATTTTGTGGCTCGGCTTGACATTGCTATTCGACGTTGCTCGCTGTAGAACACTTTGGGCTCTTGAGGACGGCGAATCTACAGCCATAGCATTCTCCGTTTCCATTGGCTTCAAGGCCCTTTTGTTAGTCCTTGAATCGATAGAGAAACACGACATTTTACTCCCGGAATACCAGAACCTTCCGCCCGAGACACTTGCGGGCGAGTTCAACCAATGGTTCGCTTGGTGGATAAATCCGGTGCTCATCCGAGGATACAAGCGACATCTCTCATTGGAAAACCTAAACGAGGTCGACAAGAGCCTCCGCCCTGGCGAGGAAGATGCGTCCCTCCACAGGCGCTGGTTCGATTGTAAGTCATGTCACGTTCCAAGAAAAGAAAAAAAAAAGTTTCAATGGCTCGACTACTTACTCACTTGACAATGTGTTAGGGAAATGGAAAGAGATGCCGCTTGCTTTGTTCTGCGTTTGCATGATCCACAACCGAAAGCTTTTCTACAAGGGCTTGCTACCTCGAACCGCCCAGATAGGCTTCACATTTGCGCAGCCCTTTCTGATCCAGCGCCTTGTCGTGTACATCCAGTCGCCTGTGGCGACCGAGAGGCCCGCCTTTGGCACTGGCCTGATTGTGGCATTTGCCATCGTTTATTTGGGTATTGCTATTTCGACGGCATTGACCCAACATTGGTCATTTCAGCTCATCACAAGCATGAGGTCTAACCTCATCGATGCCATCTATCGCCACACACTCGATATTCGATCCACTGCGTTGCAAGAAGCTGATGCTGTCACTCTGATGAGCGCCGACGTGGAGAGGATCATGACCGGCCTGAGAAGTATCCACGAACTGTGGGCCTCGCCAATTGAAATCGGCATTGTTCTTTGGTTGTTGCATGACCAACTTGGACTTGCCGTACTCGGACCTGCCAGTGCTGTTATTGTCTCTGCTGTTTTGGCTGCGATCGTAGCATCAAGCGCGCCAGCAACCCAAAAGGCATGGCTTGACGTGATCCAGCTCCGCTTGGCCGTGACAACGTCAATGCTAAAGGTGATGAAAGCCGTGAAAATGACTGCCCTCTCTGATCGACTGAAGAGCTTAATTCACGATATCCGCGAAAAGGAGGTCAAGACTTCGTTTGGTTATCGTCTAGTTCTTCTCAAGATTGTTTCAATCTCCTACCTGACCATCGCACTATCGCCAGTGGCCGCTTTTGGTATTTATATCTTGTTACAGCAGTACCAGGGATATGCTATCATGGATGTAACGATGGTGGTGACCACTTTGACGTTGCTTCAACTATTAATCGCACCTATGTCGCTTCTTGTCGAAGGCCTTGGTGGCTTTATGGGGGCTACCGGCTGTTTTTACCGAATATTTACCTATCTCGGCACTGAGCCTCGCCTTGACTACCGAGCCTGCGACGAACCCTTCTGCCGGCCACCGATCAAGACGGCACTGCCAAGCCTAACAATAAAAGGAAACCCCAGCAAAGCCTCCTCGCTTGACCAGACAATCGTGGACGGCCAAGCAGATGCCACTTCTGGCACTGGCGGCGCTCTCCACGATAAGAAGTCGCCGTCTGCACCCGATCTTCTTGAGCTTGAGGAGTTTTCCTCACCGAACCGGCTCCTCAGCAGTCAGACCAACACTGTTGCAGTGTCCATTAAACAGGTTTCGGCCCAGTGGAAGTCCGATGGACAGCCAGTCTTGAGAGATATCAACCTTGAGATTCCCCGGGGCAAGCTGACAATGATAATTGGCCCTGTCGGGAGCGGAAAGTCTACATTACTCCATACTATGTTGGGTGAAACGAGACTTTCAGCTGGGACTGTCACCTCCGCATTCCGCGACATCGCTTTCTGCTCGCAAAGCCCGTGGATCCTCGATGCGACTGTTCAGAGAAATATTACTGGTTCTCGCACTTTCGACTCTGAATGGTACTCAACTGTTGTGAACGCTTGTGCGCTCACCCAAGATATCAAGGGGTTCTCGCAAGGAGACCAAATGCCAGTGGGAAGCAATGGGATCAGTCTAAGTGGTGGACAGCAGATGCGCCTTACACTGGCTCGAGCCCTCTACGCGCGTAAAGAAATGGTGATTCTCGACGATGTGTTGAGAGGACTTGATGCCACTACAGAGAATACGATTCTTTCGTTCGTCTTTGCGAAAGATGGACTCTTGCGTCGCCGAAACACCACGGCTGTTCTTGTTACGAACTCTGTGCACTGTCTTGCTATGGCTGACCTGATTGTGGTGCTTAGCCCAGACGGCACTGTCGCACAACAGGGAACCTACGACCAACTTTCCCAGACAGAGGGCTATGTTGCCAGCCTTCAAATCCAAGACCGACAAGATGGCGGATTGGACGGCGCAGGTCAAGGATCTCCAGACGCGGCAGTTCAAGAGGCGCTGGCCAAGGCTCTTCCAGAAATCAACAGCGCGGATGCTGCAACAGGTGACGTGCAAACATACATGTACTACATCGAATGTTTTGGGTGGATACGATGGGCCATCTTTGTCTTTGTATGCGCCGCATTTGGCTTTTTCGCCATTTTCCCACAGATTTGGATCAAGTGGTGGGCCTCGGATAACATGAAGCATCCGTACCAAAACGCAGGCTATTACTGGGGAGTGTATCTAGCCATAGGGGCTCTCACAGTACTCAGCCTGGGAGCAGCTGCTGGGTAAGTTGATTGGTCTGCGGTCTGGTTGACATGGAAATCTTTCACTAACACCTATTGCCAGCTTCTTCATTACAAGCCTGGCGCCTCGAGTGGCGAGAACGATGCACGAACGTGTTCTCGTAGCCGTCATCAATGCCCCCATGTCGCTCTTTTATCTTTCGGATTCGGGCTCCATCGCCAATAGATTCAGCCAAGACATGGAGCTCATCGACATGGACCTACCGCTTTCGCTGATCAACACGGTTATTATGATCTTTGTCCTGATTGCCCGTGCAGTCTTCATTGCAGTCACTGGTACATATGTCGGTGTCGCACTTCCTTTCTGTTTCGTCGCCGTATACGGTATTCAGAGCTTCTACTTGAGAACGTCACGAACTCTTCGTCTGCTGGACATTGAATCTAGGTCGATCCTATTCACGCACCTCCTCGAAACACTTGGTGGGCTAGTGACTATCCGGTCTTTCGGCTGGGGTAGGGATTTTGTCAAACGAAACGATGAAATTATTGCAGTGGTACAGAAGCCATTTTACCTCATGCTTGGAGTTCAAAGGTGGCTGAGTCTGGTTCTCGACCTTGTGGTGGGTGGCATCGCTATTGTTCTTGCTACCATTGCGGTCCAGGCCAAAGGCATTGACGTAGGTCTCCTCGGCCTCGCCCTTGTTAGTATTGTCGGTTTCAGCGCTGGCCTCAAGCAGCTCATTACGCACTGGACTGTTCTCGAAACATCAGTGGGCGCGGTGACCCGCGTCAAGAATTTTACCAATATGGTAAAGTCAGAGCACCTGCCAGCTGAGGACCACCCTGCACCCGAAAACTGGCCCACTGCAGGGCGTATCGAATATCGTGACGTCGTTGCCTCTTACAGCAAAGAAGCCGGCCCCGTGCTCAAAGGAGTCTCTTTTACAATTGAGTCGGGACAGAGGATAGGCATCTGCGGCCGTAGTGGCAGCGGGAAGAGCTCGATGGTGGACTGTCTCTTCCGAATTGTGGAGCTAGACAGCGGCTCCATTCATATCGACGGTGTTGATATTTCGACAATCCGACGACAGGATGTGAGAAATGGGCTCATTGCTCTGCCCCAAGCGGCGTATCTTCTTCCGGGAACTGTTCGATTCAATGTCGATCCTATGGGCGAGAATAGCGATGAGGATATCATCAAGGCGCTTGAAGACGTGGGACTGTGGAAGATTGTCTCGCCTGACCAGGGCGTGGGCTTGGACGCACAACTACCACAAGATTTGCTCTCTCACGGGCAACGACAATTGGTCTGTCTTGCACGGGCCATGATGCGACGCTCATCGATCCTAATCCTCGACGAGGCAACAGCTGGGGTCGACGGTGAAACGGAAGCATTGATCCAACGCATCATCCAAGACCGATTCAAGAAGCACACCATCATTGCAGTAGCGCATCGGCTTGACACGATCCGAGATTTCGACCGAGTAGCAGTCATGGATTCTGGAACAATTTTGGAATGGGATGCCCCAGACGTTCTGATGCAGCAAGATAGTGCGTTTAGAAAATTGTATAATGATATGAAGGGAGTCAAGGAGGAGCCCCGGGAAGTGATGGAGAAGTAATGTTGGATGTAAATAGCCGAGTATATGAGAACCTGGATATATAATTAGAAGGCGTATTTTCCTTGACTCGTAACTTTTAGACTGATACCAACTACGAAATCTAGGATATATATTTTACGTGCCGTACGTTCTTTTAGACAGGGAGGAGATACTGTTGTTGTTGTTGAAAGAGAATTCGTGCCATATGAAGAAGTCAATGTCTTGTGGAAGATGCAGGGGATCTTCGAAAGCACACGGCTTATGCAAGAGCACGATATTCTTTCATGGGAGAGCAATTTTGTATCAAGATGAATTTATTTGAACTGAGAGAGAAAGGAAAAGAAAACCAGGAAGACCATTTGACACGGAAGAAAAAAAAACAAATAGAGTCAACCTCTGGCAAAAAACGGTATCCAAACTTGACAAGCGGGAAAAAGAAGAATGAAAATTGAAAAATAAGCTCCTTTAGGTCAACTGGGAGCTACCGTCTAATCCATCTCTGGTACCATCAACCGACGGATGGCGCTGTTGAACACACCTTCCATCTCAGCAGCCTCTTCTTCACTTAATGCATCAGACCAATACGCCACGAAGGCCTTGATCAGATGGACGTTTTCTGTCTTATCTGAGCTGATCTGGACGCCCAAAGTGATGTCCCACTCATTCGGATCTCTTGCCCAGAATTGCTCAAAGGCCACGCCATCTTGACTGATTTGGGGATTTCCGTTGTCGACTCGTGAGTCAAGGTACTGGAGACTCATTACGGAATTCCAAACCGGAGGGACGGGTCCAACTAGCCCGTATTGATGGGACAGTGATGTGAGGAAATCATCTTGTGTAGCGGATAGCAATTCATTTGCGCTCTTTGTCGTTGAATCGACTTTGCAGAGAAGCATGTTTATCAGCGGACCGGCGATGTCTCCTACGCCTTCAACCGGGACGTCGCGATTTGCAGTCATGAAGCCGAAGAGAGACTTTTTGTTGCCTGATTTGGCGGAAAGGACTAGACCCCATGCCGTTTGGAAAAATGTGGCCATTGTAAATCCATTTTCAGCGCAGAACCTTCGCACTTTACTGGTGATGGTGGCGTCGATGTTGAGGTAGAGGGTTTTGTGGACTGCATTGACGGCTCTCTTGGTCCGCAAGGGGGCCGTGTTTGTATCGCGGATGAAGTCTTGCCAGTACTTGGCCGACGAGGATGTGTTCTGGCCATCTTGCCACTCAACAAAGGTACTGAAGGCCGGTGCTGGGCTTGAAGGTAAGGCGTCGTGATAGGCTGCTCGTAAATCGCGAAGAAGAATGGCAGTGGAAATGCCGTCGTTTAGAGCATGACTGATTTCTAGCTTGAAAGTAGTCAATGCGCCATCTTCAGTTTGGAAGATTGTGAGTTGGTGGTGTGGACGAGTGTGACTGTGGTAATCAACTGATTTATAGTTCTTGGTTCTGGTCTTTAGGTCTTGTTCGTCGTGGCATTTCAAGACTGGAACTTCAACTTGGTATTGGGTGAGGACGACTTGGCCGTGAAGGTCGGGGCCAGGACCGCTCGGTACGAAGACGGTTCGTAGAATTGAGTGTCTGTTGACGACGAGCTGCCACGCGGCACGCATCTTTTTGACATCGACGTTTTTACCAGTCATTTCGAAGGCCATGTCGATTTCGTACAGACCGATTCCTGGCTCCTTTTCCATTGCAGAAAGCATATGTTGTTGAAGGGGAACGCAAGGGAGGATCTCTCGTACGTCCCTCAGGGAGATTCCCAAGTCGGACAACCGTCGTTCAACCCCGAGCACAGTCTCCTGGTCAATGTTGGGACCCAGTTTCAATGAACTATTTGGAATGGATTGGAAATCTGGGTTCTCGGCGATGGACTCCATAACAGTCTGCATGCTCTTCACCCACTGGCGAATCTCAATTTGATGTAGAAACTTGCCATTGTACTTGAACGTAACTTTGAATTGTCCACCAGCAACCATTGCCGAAACGTCGAAAAGAGCAGATCGTTTGGAATCCAATGCATTGTCGATGATGGCCTCGCCTTCGATCAATGGCTCATCTGAAAATAGAGACTCGTTCGTCTCGAGTTGCTGGAATTTGCCAAGGTAGTTGAGTAGAATCTCCATCTTCTGGGTGTGCGGACCAAAGTCCCCTCTCTGGACACTGAAATGAGGGCCATCGAGCTTCATTGCCTGTCGCGATTGATAAACGGCTTGGATGGTGTGGGAAATACTTTGTCCGACACGAGAGACATGTAAGGGTGTTATGGTGGTGAACCAACCGACGGTTCCCGAAGGATCAATGTCGTCGCTACGGCTAGTTTCTCGTCCGTGGCCTTCGGAGAAGACGATGGGTAGAGTAGGGTGGTCAACAAAGACTTCGGAGAAAGATTGAAGGAGTGCTGCTGTCATGATGTCGACGGGGTCAATCTTTGAACCTGCTACGCCACCCAAGAGTTTCGCGGTTGCCTCCTCTCCAAGAGCGTAGGACTCCTCCACAACATCTCCGTATAGGTTGTCGCTGGCATGGGTACCCCAGTAATTGAGATCGGGATCCGGGATGGTGTCCAAAAGACGGCTGACGTCTGTTGAGGCGTTTGCATGTCTTTGAGCCATGAGTTGCTGCGAACGAAGCCAGGTTTGGAACGAAAGTGGCTTCTCTTTCAAGGCAATTGAAGACGTGTTGAGGAAAGTTTCCAAATCTCCTAGAACGACTAGCCAGGATACCACATCAATCACAAGATGATGGGCGGAGAGAAGCAGTACCTGTCTTTCGTCGTCCTTTATCTCGAAGACGGTTGCAGAGAATAAGGGGCCCTTGCGAATGTCAAATGCTGGAGAGCGCTGCATCATGAATTTGGAGACTTCGCTGCGACTGGATACTTGCACAGAGTCAAATCGATAAGAGCCATTTATTTCATCGGTCAACAACTGAACCCAGTCGCCTTGCTCATTGAGAAGGAATCTTGCACGAAGCATAGAGTGTCGATCAACGACGGCATGAATAGCTTCCTCCAAGAGAGAAGGCTGGAACCTACGGTTTATCTTGAGAAGAATAGTCTGGTTGAAATGAGACGTAGTAGTGGCAGAAATTCCGTCGGGCCCTGCTGTGTCGAAGAAGAATTTTTGAATTGGAGAAAGGCCAAAGGGAGTATTGAGCGTCTCGACATGGGTGCTCGTGGTTGTCGCGTTTTCGAGAAGACGAGCATCGACGACAGTGGCTTGTTCAGCTAGACTTGACAAAGACTTGGCCTTCAGAATGTCGCGGACGGTCAAGGTGAGACCTGCTGCTCGTGCTTTGGTACGCAGCTGCATTGCAGTGATGGAATCTCCTCCGAGCGCGAGGAATGAGCGCCCCATGGGAACATTAGACAAAGACAAGTTGAGAACCCGGCCGACGATTGTTTGTAAGATGAGAGCTTCGTTGGACAACAAAGTGTCCGGACCATCGCTACTGTCGTGATCCCGGAGTACACGGTGGTATGTCTCGTTGTCCATCTCCGAAATCCACTTGGAAATTGCTCGTCTGTCTGTTTTCCCGTTTCCGTTCAAAGGCATGGCCTCGAGACAGATCCAGACGGAGGGAACCATGTAACTTGGAAGCTTGTCCTCCAAGACCTGTCGCACATGGTTTATTTCTTCCTGCATAGCTTTCCGTGCCTCGCCCTCTAGCAGCGCGATTCTGGACTCACTGTGCTTTGAGCCATCTGCAAAGGCCAAGATTGCCGTGAGCTTTTCTTGGAGAGGACCGGCGTTGGGGAGACTGGCTAAGGCGTGTCGGACATCGAGCTGGGTTAGAATATGGTACTCGATTTCTTGCAGTTCGACACGTTGACCGCGGACTTTGACTTGGTTATCCTTGCGGCCGACGAAGTGAATGCTACCATCGTCAACATAGCGGCCGGTATCGCCGGTTTTGTACATGCGGCGCGTACTGCCTGCCCAAGTTGGGAAGACGTAGGACTCTGATGTCTTGGCCTCGTCGTGAAGATATCCGCGAGAGACAATGGGGCCTTCGATGAGGATTTCGCCTGTGCATCCTATTGGGGCGAGCTTGTTGTGGTCGCGTGGATCGCATAACCACAAATGACAACTCATTTCTAGACCCAGGCATTTTGGCGAGGTATCCTTGGTGGCAGGCGGGTTGGCGGTTGCATAGATGGTCGTCTCGGCAGGGCCATAAATGAAGATGAGGTTGAGCCTCTCAGCCCAGGTGCTCACGTTGTCTCCCGTAGGAGCCTCGCCACCCAGGACGAGCGTTCGCAATGTCGGCACAGTATCCGGATCGATGAGCTGTGCTACTGTCGGGGTCAGGAATGCCCAATCGGCGCGGTACTTGGTGATGGCACCAGCAAGGTCATTGACGCGTTCTTCCTCAGATGGAATACAGATTGTACCACCACGTTGCAATGTCGTGAAGATATCTGCACAGCTGATATCGAATGAATAGGCGGCAAACTGGAACACTCTTGTAGCCCTACTGATCTGGAAATGGGCGCCATGGACACGAGAACTGGTGGCCAGATTTCGGTGCTCGACAATGATTCCCTTGGGCCTTCCAGTGCTTCCCGACGTGAAAAGTACATAGGCGGCGTTTTCGGCATGAACTGTGACGGGAAGATCAGCTTCGGATGTTGCGAACCGAAGGACTGACTCTTCATCGATGACGATGGTAGGGATTGTGCCCTCAAACTCGTCGCCAATCGCCGAAGAGCCAGCAAGCAACAACTTTGCACCAATGTCGCCAATAATATCGCGTTTTCGGTCCATGGGATAGGACGGAGGAAGGTGAGCAACAGCACCTCCGGCCTTCAAGACGGCCAATGAAGCAACAACAGCCCACTTTGACTTGTTGAACGAGAGAGGGACGATTGTTTCGGGTTGCACACCACGAGACACTAGCATCTTGCCCACTGCTGTCGAATACTTTTCCAATGTCGAGTATGTCATCTCGCCATCCCATCCCGATATCGCCAAGTCGTCGGGGTAGGCACGAGCTCTCTCTTGAATGATGTCGTGTACCAACATTTCAACATTGTCCCAGGAACGTCGTGCATTCCAAACGTCGATGGTCACACGATCTTCAGGACTGATGGTTTGAATGGTGCTCAGTGTGGCGACATGGTTAACAGCACTACTGAGTTGCTCGAAAATGTGACGGAACTGTTGAAAGAGCCGTTCAATTTGCATGTCGGATATCAAGAGCGGATCGTATCTCGCGTCCATCGTCACGCGAGCTTGATCGTCTGCACTGCCGTGGTTGACCGATCCAAGAATGCACTCGACGACTAGGCCGTAGTCGTAATAGTCTGTCATCAAGTCGCCAAAGTCTGTAGACTCCTCGAGGAAGAAATCCAATCCGAGTTTTTCCATGGCATGTTGGACAACGAAGAGATTCTTGAAGGCCAAAGAACTGCTTACGTCGGGACCTAATTGGCGCAATTCTTGGAGGCCGACGTGCTGGAAGGGGATCATGGCATCGGCCTGACCTTGTACCTGGGCCAGGAAATCTTTGATTGTCTGGGCTTTGTCGATGTGGACTCGGACGGGAACTGTGGTGACCGTCGGACCGATAATGGTTTCGATATCACTGACAGCCGTGTCGCGCCCCGAAAGTGCAGCACCAAACACCACATCGTCGGTTTCAACGTAGCTAGCCGTCAGAATAGCCCAGGCTGCTCTGGCAACCGTCGAGCTTCGAATACCAGAAGATTGAATAGAGTATGGAACGTCGAATGTCCAGGCGTGTCGATGAGATGGTTCTGGTTGGTATGTTGTGTTTGGAGCCTGCGGGAAGCTAACGGGTGCACCGCCAGCGAGTTGGTTTCGCCAAAAGGTAAACGAGGCGGCTGAGTCGACTGAGCGGAGGTGCCGAACAAACTCCTTGTATGGAGGCGAATGGAAAGACTCGAGCGAATCGTTTTTGTAGAGCTTTTCAATGACGACGAGTAGATTGGCTGCACTTACGCCATCATACAAGGCGTGATGGACGGTCCAGATGAATTTCGAGCCATCTTTGGTGATAGCAAATGCTGAAAGTGGACTTCCATACTCGATTTGTGACATGTTCCCGTTGTGTAAGTAGTCCTTGACTGAGTCGATCTCATTCCAGATCATATTCTTCTTCAAGACGACTTGGAAAGTCTGTCCATCGGCGCCGAGGATCACGCGAGTGCGCAGTATGGGGAACATTTCAACAGCTTTCTCCCACGCAACTCGGAAATGGTCCACGTTGATAGAGGTAGGAAGATCGTAAACCTTGGTTTCGATGTAGGCACCAGGCTTGTCGTTGGTAATGGCAACTAAGCTCTGCTGCAAGGGAGTGGCAAGATAAATGTCTTCAATGTCGGTGGCATCCACGCTGCATTGCTTCGTAGCCAGGGTCAAGATATTTGAATCGATTCCAGAAAACGGCACAAGGTCGTCCACTTGAGACGGTGAGGTGGGAGCGACGACGAAATGCTGGGCCATTTGATTCAAGAGTGGGTGGGCAAAGATGTCGGCCACCACCAGTACCCTGCCACTCCGACGGGCAGCAGAAGAGAGACGCATCGCCCAGATGGAGTCGCCACCCAATTGGAAGAAGTGGTCGTCAATGCCAATGTCCTCAGCTGAGAGGCCGAGAACTTGGGCCCAAAGACTTCGGAGTAAGTCCTCAGATTCAGTCAATGGTCTAGCTGATGCCTGAGAGTGCTCTTGGGAGTCAATGAGACAGTAGTGTTGGAGTTGCTCTCTCGAAAGCTCAGATCCAATTTGGCGAATGGCCTTGCGATCTTTCTTATTGGTTTGCGTTTCGGGCATTTTCCAAAGACCAATGAAGAAAGAGGGTACCATGAAAGGCTGCAGACTGTTCTTCAGATTTCGCTGCAATTGTTGTAATCGTTTCTTGTCGGCTTCGGACAATGGTGTGAGGAGGGAAGAAGAATTAGAGCTTCCCTCAGCAGGGTTTAACTTGAAGAATGCTGCTAGGGCTGGCTTTTGTTCGTCGCCCATCTGGTAAATCAACTCGACAGAAACGGCTTCGGAGGCAAATCCGTTGGAGACAATATGGTATTCAACCTCGCTACATTCAATCCGCTGGCCACGAAGCTTAACTTGGCTGTCGTTGCGGCCAAGATACAAGAGCGAGCCATCGGCAGAATAGGCTACGAGATCTCCTGTCTTGTAGATGCGCATGTCGGAAAGGCCAAGGCGTTCCGCAAATTCGGGGTTTGCGATGAAGCTCTCGGAGGTCCTCGCATCATCATTGTGATAGCCGCGCGAGACGATTGGTCCCTCTACACAAAGTTCGCCAACACAGCCAATGGGCACTAGGCGGTTATAATCATCTTTGTTGGTGACCCAGGTTCGGCATGCGACACCTCGGCCAATGCTGTTTGAAGGCACATCTGGGCCAATCCTGGTTACAGTGGTATTCACTGTGCACTCGGCAGGACCATAACACTGGGAAATTGTAGTTAGTGGATTGGAAGACATGGTCTTTCTTTGATCATTGTTTCAACTTACATTCAGTAGTGTGACTCTGTGAGCCCATCGATCCCGTAGGTCAGGTCTGATCTTCTCTCCTCCACAGGCCAGATACTTGAGTCCGGGAACGTCATCGGGGGACAGCGACTCTGCAACGGTCGGGACAATACAGCACCAGTTGACGTTGTATTTATTGATGGCCTCGGAAATGCTATCCAATCGCTCGTCTTCCGAGGGAATGCAGACACAACCGCCGCTCATCAGCGGGATCAACATGTCAGCATTGGAGTTGTCGAATACGTAGGCTGCAAACTGTAACACTCGGGTATCTCTCCCAACTGACATGCGGGGACCTTCGTAATATGCCAAAGAGCAAAAGTTTCGGTGCTCGACGACCACGCCCTTGGGAGTTCCAGTACTACCTGAAGTGAAGACTACCATGGCGGCATTGGTTGGGGAAACACGACACGAAGTAAGTTTGTTCGGAGACGGAAGAGAGCCGAGGAATTTCTCATCGACAGATACGATAGAGCGAACTGCTTCGTCTGCCTCGAAAAGGGAGTGGTGCTGTGACGAGCACAAGACAATAGAGGCGTCCACCTTGCTGAGCAACTCCTTCCTACGCGAGAGAGGGTATGTTGGACTGAGTTGAACGTAGGCACCTCCAGCTTTCAAAACAGCGAGCATGGCGACTGCCGCATGTTTGGACTTATCAAAACAGAGACAAATCTTACTTTCGGGTACGACGCCGAGTGATTGTAGGTGGGATGCTAGACGGTCGGCCAATTCATCAAGTTCACGGTACGTAAAATTGCCATCCCATGCGCAGATGGCTTGAGATTCGGGATACTCTGTGGCTCTTTGATGGATGACCTCGTGAACACATGTCTGCATAGGTTCCCATTGGGCTGCGTTCCACTCCTTGATCTCCTGAAGGTCATGAGGTGTGACCTTTTCAATACTTTGGAGAGATGCCGACGGATTCTGGCTAATTTGCTTCAATACAAACTCAAAGTGACGAAGAACACGTTCAATCTGTGGTTTCTGGATAATGGTTGCATCGTACTGAGCCTCCAACGTCACCGAGTCTGATTCGTTCAAGCGGCACTTGATGACCAGTGCAAAGGTATCAAAGTCTTCTATGTCGTTCATAATGACCTCCAGTCCCTCGATACCTTCTCCGGATGCAGACTGTAAAGAGGATGGTTGGATAAGCAGAAGATGTGCGATTCTGTCGATGGCGGACCGAGCTTTCTCGCTGATTCTCTTGATGTTCTGGAGGCCGGTGTGTTCAAACGGAATCATGGCTGTGGCCTGAGACTGCACAGTCTCAAGATACGTTTTGACAGTCGAAGATTCCGTCAATGCCGTGTGAACTCGGATGGGAACCGTGGTGATTGCTGGGCCGTTCATTTCAGCGATTCCTGAAACGGGGGCACTGCGACCAGAAAGAGTTTCAGCAAATATAATGTCATTGCTATCAGTGTAATGAGAGACAGTCAGCGCCCAAGCAGCACGAAGGAACGTGGCTACTGAAATTTCAGAGGCATCAGCCGACCGAGACAGATGCGTGTCGATGCATAGCGACTGGTCTGGATCGTGCGTTGTCTGCTGGATGCCTGGGGGCATGGGAGGGAAGCTGAGTGGTATTGCTTCATCGAACTCGGAGAACTGATTCAACCAGAACTCTTTGGTCTTCTCAGGATCAATGGACACCAGATGCCGGATCATGCTCTTAAACTGGACCGATTGGGATTGGTGCCTGAGGGAGCCAGCAGAGTAAGCACGGCTGACCTGGTCGAAGAGAATTCCGGTGCTCCAGGCATCGTACATGGCATGATGAGCAGACCACACAAAGTACCGCGACTCGCCATTGTCAACGATTGCATGTCCCCAAAGGGGGCCTCCATATGTGACCGGACCAGCGAGATCTTCCTTAAGATACGCATCTAGATCTTTTCGCTCGAGCCACTGCAGTTCGGTCTTGAGGACGGCCTGGAGGGGCTGTTCAATACCAGAAATGTGCACGATACGTGTCCTGAGAATGGTCTCCGATTGTGCAACAGTGTTCCAGGAAGCCTTGAATCTCTCCAAGTCGAATTCATCACTCGTGATACGGAAGGCTTTCTGTGCTTTGTAGGCACCCTGCTTGCGAACTGAGAGGGCCATAAGGCCCTCCTGAAGGGGCGTACACGGATACAGATCTAACACCTCATCGGCTTCGACACCACACTGCGCGGCAGCCTCTTCCTTCAGGCTCTGAAGTGAGCCAGCAGAGGAACTCGGTACCAAATCAAAAGGCTCATCCTTTTCTGGCTCCTGTGATTGTTTGATTGCAAGAGCCATGTCGGACAATCGAGGTGATTCAAAAATGTCGGCCACAGAAATCAAGATGCCTTCTGCACGCGCTGCAGACACCAACCCCATGGCCGAGACGGAATCTCCACCAAGACGGAAGAAGTTGCGGTTCGCACCGATGTCGTCGACTGGCACACTGAGCACCTTGCTCCATAAACGCTGCATAAGCCGTTCATCCTCAGTGGCTGGCTCTTTGTGCTCGCCAAGCGCATTGGCCCGATAACGAGCAAGTTCATCATCTGAAAGATTGCCAATGATATTTCGGAGCTTGGCTCTGTCGAGTTTTCCATTCGCAGTCTTTGGGGTTTCCGTAATTGGTATGAAAATCGAAGGCATCATGTACTGCGGAAGTCGAGAGCGAAGACCTTCCTCCAACTGAACAATTTCTCTGGAAAAAGACTCGTCGATTGGAACAAGCAAATTCTCGAGGCGAGTTGCATCTTGATGATTATCCAGGAACTGAATGAAGGCAACGAGAACCTTGCCTTGCGAAACATTCTTCATGTGGATTGCATCAACCGAAACGAGAGACCGCCGCGGTAACTGGTCTTGGATCTGATGAGAAATCTCCCCCAGTTCGACTCTCTGGCCATTGATCTTGACCTGAGTGTCGCGTCTACCCAACAGGCTCAAGGTCCCATCGCAGTTGACGCGACAGAGATCGCCCGTGCGGTAGAAACGTCTGTCCTGACCCGGAGTCATCTTTTGGGACCACAGAAGATTGTCGACGAATGCTTCTGCAGTTTTCTCGGCGTTCTTGAGATACAGTCGCGCGACGAGTGGTCCTTCTAGCACGAGCTCTCCAACTGCGCCCATGGGAACAAGCTTGTTGCAATCTGCAACGTCGACTGCCCAAGCCCAGCAACCAGGAGTCTTGCCAACATTCGCGGTGTTGGACTCGAGAGTGAGGGCATCGGTGCAAGTTACCGACACAGCTGCTTCGGCAGGACCATATGCTATTATTTTCTGGGTTAGAACCAGGACGAAGATCCAAGTTGGGGGAGATCAATCAACTCACTGTTGTACAACTCGACAGAGTTAGCCCAGATGTCGCATGCGTCACGACTCAGAGGCTCTCCAAGTTGATAAATCCGCTTCAAAGATGGAACCCGCGCAGGTTGAATCAGGCTCATTACAGTGCTGGTCAAATTCGCCCAATTAGCACCTAGCCTCTCGATGGCAGCTCCAGGATCATTGAGACGGTCCTCCTCGGAAGGAATGCAAACGCATCCGCCGTGCTGCAAGGTGGTGAAAATGTCTTGGTTCGACACATCGAAGGTGTACGAAGCAAATTGGAAAACCCGAGAACTCGTATCTAACTTGAGGACCGGGCCCATTAGGTCCGAGTTGCTGGCCATCGAAGAATGTTCAATCACGATGGCCTTTGGCTGTCCTGTTGTTCCAGAAGTGAAGACAACACAAGCTGCATTGTGTGGTTGAACTTCTGGGCAGGGTTGAGAAGGGCTGTCGGGTAAATTATCGACAAGCTCTTTCCGAACAATTACGAGATGTCGGACACTGTCGATTCCTTTGAACAAATGAGCATTCTCGGCAGATGTACAGACCACTGTTGCATCGACAGCGTGAACAAGGCCCTCTAGACGCCGAGCAGGATGACTGGGATCAAGACCCACGAAGGCACCACCGGCTTTGATGACGGACATCATGGTGAGAACTGCCCATCGCGACTTGGCAAAGCAATGTGGAACAATGACCTCCGGACCAACTCCAAGAGTGCGCAAATAGTGGGCAAAGCGATTGCTCAAATTATCGAGCTCCTCGTATGTCCAGGAACCATCCCAGGAGTTCACCGCGGGGGCTTCTGGTTGCAATTTCGCCATCCTTTCGAAGTGAGCGAACATGAGACGTTCTGATTTGGGGAGCAAAGGGCCGTTGAATTGAATGAACTGGTTGATGTGATGTTGGCTGACCAAGTCGACCTCCTCAATGGCGGTGTTCGGATTCACTAGGATACATTCAACGGCCTTGTCGAATGCAGAGACAATATTCTTGGCTTGACTGGAAGTGAGGTAGTCAGTCCAATGTCGCAGGGTAGCTCGAATACCAGTCCGGGTGAACCAAATATCCAGCGTCAGTGCATATTCAGTTGGATCGTTGATGGAGACTGTCTCGATGTCAATGCTGGACCTCTGAAGCTCCTCTACCTCTTCATCGTAGTTGAAAGTGATGATGGTATTGAATATGGGACTGCTTCCTGCCTTGATGGCGTGTTGGATGTTGGCAAGTCCGCATTGCTGATGAGGTAAAGACTTGACCAGATCGACAGCCGATTTATCGAGAGCTTCGGAGATGTGCATTCCGCTTTCTAATGTAAGTCGTGACACGAGCATAGTCATGAAGGCACCGACGCCGCCTTCAATACCAGGAATAGGAACGTCTCGACCGGATGAAACGAGGCCGAAGCAAACATCATCGGACTCGGTGTACGTCCGGAGAACTAGGGCCCACGCAGTTTGGAAGACGTTGACGGGTGAAACATTTGCTGCCTGGCAGAACTCTGACAAACTCTCTGGAAGGAAGCTGAATTGAATTTGCGTGTCCTCTACAGACTTTTGTTGGCATGGCCCTTCGAGCGAGGCCAAGGCAGGGAAAATACAAGGTTGAATACCATCCAAGTGCTGTTCCCAGAAGTCAAGAGCTGGCTGGAGAGGCTGCTTTTGGAAGCTGTCTATGTATTTGCTGAACTTGAAGGCCGGTTCTTCGGAAAGCTTCTCGTCGTACGCGAGGGCAATGTCGCGGGTTATGTTGGCAATGGAACTGCCGTCAACTAATGCATGATTAATCTCGAGCTTGATGAGCAGCTCGGCAGCATCCACGCGACAAATTGTCAGACGATGAGGGACTGTGCCGCTTGCGAATGTCAAAGCTTTTTGGGTCTGGAAGTAGGAATTGGCCTCGGATTTGGTTAAATCCAACATAACGATGTTTACGTCGACGGACTTGAGGACAACTTGGTCAAACAGGCCTTTTCGGGCTGAGCTAGCAACAAAGACAGTTCGGAGAGATGGGTGTCGATGTACCACACGCTTCCACGCATTCGCGAATTGCACAGGGTCTACCATTTTGGCCGGTGGCCGAGGCGTGATGGAGATGATATTGAACTGTTCATACACAGCGTTGTCTGAGCGGCCCTGGCTGACCAGCAGACCCTCTTGCATCGGAGAACAGGGATAGACATCTTCAACATTTTGTAGGTCCGATGTGATTGAGGGAAGTCTGTCGGATACAAGATTCTCAAGTCCCTCGTAAGTAAGGTCAAGGAGCGGGAAATCGGCCAATGAGTACATAGTAGTCGATGAGGTGTTGGACAACTGGAAGACAAGTTGATTGATGGTATCCTGAATGGCCTCAATCCACGATTGAATCTGTGGACTAGTGTATAAGTTTCCATGGTAGGAAATGACCACCCGAATGCCGGCCTCGGTGACAGTGGCGAAGATGTTTAGAGGATATCTCTTGAAGGCCGTTTTATGCTCGGGTTCTCTGACACAATTGACCTGGAAGCTGGTGTAATTGCCGGAACCAGACTTGAAATGCTCAAACCAGAAGAATACGCCTCCTTCATTTGGAGAAACTTTGGGCGTATCTTCTCCAAACCGGCCTCGGCGCATATCTTTTATCAACATCAGACTGTCAACAAGACCAAATGAAGATAAAGATGAAAGCGTCAGTTCTTTGGCAATTTTAAAGCAGCCAATCGTAGTGGAAAAGTCGACGTTTGGGATTTCAGGATCGCGAAGTTCCTCGCACGAGTGAATAGTTGGTAAACTTTGGTCACAGAAAGCTTGATCGAAGGCCTTCATGACACTGGCCAAAATGATGTCCTGAGGCTCGGTCCGTAAATGTTTGTGTACATCGTTTCCAAGAATCAATGTGCTGGTCTTTCCCCCGATCAGGAAGCTTGATTCAATGGTGTTCTCGTTGGCCGAAGAAGCGACCTCGTGGACGCCAGTTCCATTCGTTGTTGAGCCATTTGTAGCCAATTCGGGTGTAATTTGTTTGGCCCATTGAAGGAACGAATATGGGCTGGCAGTAGGGAGTGTCACTGACGAGAGAAGCGCATCCAATGTGCGGAGAAGGATCTCCCAGGACTGAGAATCAACCGCTGCGCAATGGGCCATGAGCAGTGCAACTGTCCGTTCGGGCGCCTTAACAAAGTCCACAGAGAAGACTGGACCATCGGCTTTGATTGAAGTGCGAGCAGCACCCTCAATCTCTTTTAAACCGTCAAATTTTTCCAATTGATGTGACTCGAAGCGAAAAGTAGTGTCGGTGATGGGGAGAATTTGTTGATTCCAATATCTAGAATCGCTTGAAAACTGGCATCGCAACATGGCGTGTCGCGATACGAGCTCCAGCACAGCAGCTTTGAATGCCTCTGCAGTTATCGCATACTGGAGCTGGATCGTCACAGCACGGACTGGTTGATGTGCTGTCCATTGATCAAGTTCCAATGAAATGGGCCCGAGAAGAGCCTCTTGCATGGGCGACACCCGAATAGGGGACTGCAAGTCATCACCATCATCCGCATCGGCATCCTTGACACGCGAGGCGAGATCACGGATACCACTGCTCCGGAGAATATCCTCAAGAGTCAATTGAATCCCGGCATTTCTACACTGGGACAGGATGCGAAGAGCCCCAAGACTGTCACCGCCCAAGGCGAGGAATGGCCTGTCGACTGGGATGGTGTCGGGTGGCAAACCCAGTGTTCGGCTGTACATGTCGCGCAAGGTAAGTTCCAATTCGCTCAAGCCCGCCTCACTTGACTCGAGTCCATTGAGACCCATGAGTTGCTGGTAAAAGGAATCTTTCATTGATACAAGCCATTTCATAACAAACTTGCGATCGAGCTTGGCAGAAATCAATAACGGCCATGCCTCCACGATGATCCAGACGGTCGGGACCATGTACGCAGGTACGCTCTTAGCGAGAAGTGCTTTGACCCGTTCAACTTGATCTTGCGCTGTCTCGTTTTCGACAAGATCGAGAGGCGGGTTCGCTCGACCTGGTTGTGCTTCGGTCGCAAATTCGTGCAACGACAAGACAGCCACAAGTCTCTCTTTGCAAGGTCCAGTCTTGGGGAGGAATACAGCAATGTGCTTTACGTATTGACTCTGGGCAATATTGTGTTCAATCTCTCCCAGTTCAATGCGCAAACCGTGAAGTTTTACCTGGTGGTCCTTGCGACCCATGAACTGGATGGTTCCATCGCTGTTGAACTTGGCTAGATCGCCCGTCTTGTACAAACGCATGGGTACATCAGTTGAGGAGATTGCCTTCTTCCACTCGGTGGACCAAGCAGGGTCAGTGATGAAGGCTTCGGACGTCTTGACTTCGTCGTTGAGATAGCCACGCGCCAGGATGGGACCGGAGATGAGAAGTTCACCAACAGCCCCGATGGGAATGAGCTTATCGTGGTCATCGGCATCGGTGATCCAACAAAGACCACCCACTGCCTTGCCGATATTTGCTGGGTCGCCATCGGGCTTGACGTATGCCTCGCCAGCAGCGGCGACTGAACACTCAGTCGGGCCGTATCCTAAATTCCGCCAATTCACCCATTGTTAGGTTCATCGAGGACATAATATGCTTGGGAGGAGGGAACTTTTGTAAACTTGCCATTGATCAGTTGGAGATGAGGTGCCCAGGTTTCGATGTCCGTCTTGTGCAACGGTTCACCTCCAAGACTCAAAGTTTTAAGTCCAGGAACAACCTCTTCTGGTTTGAGGAGTTTGACCATGGAAGGGGTGAGGAAGGTCCAGGTAATTCGGTACTGGTTGATGACCGCTGCCAGCCCTTGCATAAGGGCCGCATCACCCGGAGTGCACACAGTCGCACCGGATATGAGGGATGTCAATATCTCCAGCATGCTCACATCGAAGCTGTACGAGGCGAGCTGCATCACTCGGCTCGTGGAAATAAGGTTTCCTTTGACAGAGTGCTGTGTGGCTCCCGAGAGGAAGGCTTTGTGTTGGATGAGACAACCTTTAGGCTTTCCTGTGCTGCCAGATGTGAAGATTACGTAGACGAGATTTTCGGGTGAAGAGTTGACAGACGGAGCACCGCTGACAGAAGGGAGCGAATGGACGAAATTCTCGTCCACTACAATGGTCCTGACGCCCATCGACTCCCACGCGCCTGCTTGCTGGGGCGACGTGAGGACAAAGCGGCCGTCGATCTGTACCATAATCTCTTCGCGCCGACTCTGGGGATTTGTAGGGTCAATAAAGACCATGGCGCCACCTGCCTTGAGCACAGCCATGAGTGTCGCAACCGCCCAGCGCGACTTTTCGAAGCACAGCGGGACGATAAAGTCGGGCCCTACACCCTCATCGACGAGCCGATGGGCAATCCGATCAGCAGTAGTGTCCAGTTCGGTGTATGTGAAAGAGCCGTCCCAGGCTTCCACAGCCATGGCGTCGGGTTGGGAGGCGGCGCGACGTTCAAAAAGACGGTGGACACAGTCGTTGACGGTCTGTGGAAGCTGGGCTTTGTTCCATGACCAAAGCTCCTCTCGGTCTCGGTTGCTTACAAGGTCGAGTGAAGAGAGCGGGATGTGCTTAGAGCTGGAGCCGGTGGTTTGAATGGTGTGCGACAATGAAGAGAGGAGCCTCTCTGCTTCCTCGTCTTGTATCGCATTGGGGGAAAATTGGATTGTCAATTGTAGACCGGTGTCGACTTTGGTGACAACGACCTCGATAGGTAGTGGGATGGTATTCGGGAGCGTATTCGAGTTTAAGCTAAATATGACAAGAGAATTGAGGAGGGAGGACGTCTCGGTGTTGCTATTAACCCACGATGAAACATCTTCCGGGGCCAGCTTGGTCGCATTTGATGTCGCGCTGAGCAGTGTAGACACCGTTGTCGTCGCATCGACTCGCGCATCGGAGATCTCGTACCACTCGTGATTCTCAGTCTCTGTGAAGGAAGCAAGCTGGAAGCTTTCTATGCCAGTGTAGTTCCAAACGGCAATGGCCCACGCCGCTCTCACGACAGTAGGGATGGAATGGCCCTCGAAGCTTTGGGCGAGTGCTTCGATATTCTCAATGATGGTCGGCGCCGTGCTATGCCGGGCGGATGTAGAATTGTTCATTATGGGAAGGATATTTGGAAGATCAGTTGGTGAAGAGGTAGAACAGTATGGTATTACGATGGGAAGCGGAGCCTGTGAGGTAGGACGATGAGTTATGACGATATACAGGGAACTGTTGACACTGGAGCTCAAGCTGTTTTCTCTTGTACCAGCACCAAAGCTGGATTACCAGAAGCAGGATAAAGTGAAAGTATGAAGACGCAGGCTTGGTATTCGGAGGACTAATATGGAGCGGAATGTACTCAGATGCTAATTGGATTTCTGAAGGATGAACAAAGATAACCTTCATAACAGTAACCAAGTCTGCTTCGCTAACATCATCAGCCTCGCTTCTGTCTTCCTTCAGAAGACAGCTTACGGGGAGCTTCAAAATAGAGCTTCAGTTTGTGCAGGGATCCAAGAGCAAGGGTCTTGCATGGCAGACTCGAGGATGCCAGTAGGGTGACTGCATCAAGTACCACATAGCCATCATTGGGGGCTTGTTGTCCGTTCTTTTCCTTTGCTTCTCACACCCTCCTTCTGATTTGTGAATTGGGATGTTTTTTTTGTTGCTTACTACGCAACATGAAGATGCTGATGGGAGGGGTAGAGGTAAAAAAGTGCCTAATTGACGAAGGAGGGGCGGAAAGGCAACGTGTCGAGTGAGGGGTTGAAGGATTGCATACTCCTACTCCATACTCCTACTCCATACGGAGCATCTTCATATGCACGCTTTCTCCACTAATGGCGGAACGTGTTGAACATTGCGATATATACACCCCTCAAAGACGTTGACCTTTGCAAGTAATACAAGTAATAAGTCGACAAAACGGGAAATGTACCCGTTTGGGGGTCGCGTGCAAAGGCGGTTCAAGCTTCATCAAAATTCAGCAATCAATTGAAGCCCTACGGCCGCAGCCCTTATGGAGTACTAAACTACTAATAGATAGTACTCGTCAACCTCCGATGAACGATTTCGACAGGGATGTTTGCCCCTGTCAGGAACAGGGGTCCTGCCCCCTCTTGGCAAGGAAGCGATAATTGCAGATGCAACATCGGGTGGTTCACACCAACAAATGGCTCGCTCCATTGTGTAAGCCTAGAAAAGAGGATCAGTAGAATTGTGCCTTCGTTGCCGGGATGTCGGCACAAGGTACGGAGAATTATTCCTGTGTACGGAGTACTCCGTATATGATCCTCTTCTCGTGCCTATCGCCGTCCAGTACCAAAAACGAGGTTGGGGTTGGGTACCATGGTTTCGATAGACTATCGAATGGTAAATAGCTATAGCTGGTGAAAGGAAGAAGACTTGTGGGAAGGACAGAAGAGGCCTCGGACTCGAAAGTCAGGCTCGAAAGGGCTTTTGGAAGTTCTCCGTATCTGGTTGAATAAGTTTGTGGTATTCGTCATAGAAGGATGTACGGAGTAAAAATTCATCAAACAGGGATCTCGCCATTAAAGAGATCTGATTCGCCGCATCGCAAAAGTCTTGCTTACCTTGCATTCGAACCGAACGACTACGAACCGAACTACTACGAACCGCCGGGCACCAAGCTTTGGTGTGGTGGAGTTCTTGCAACTAAACCCTTTGGATCCTGCATGCAATAACCGAGATGTTAGAGTACTTCAGAAACCATCAACAATAACTAAACGCGGGGGTCCGTACCACAGTTCATAGTAGCCGGGGATAGACTCCTATTAACCAAAAGTGGTTTCTGATGTACTGTAACATCTGGGTTATTGCATGCAGGATCCAAAAAAGGGTTTAGTTGCAAGAACTCCACCACATCAAAGCTTGGTGCCCGGCGGTTCGTAGCCCCTTAATGGTTAGAACAAGAGCAATACTCCGATTACTCCGTACAGAAGAGATTGAATGGACAACTCGTATCTGCAAACAAAGATGGAATCTTATCGAACATCTAGGCCTATTGTAACCCTGCCCTGCAATAAGAGGTGGGGTTTAGGTGCACGTTGTCTTGCAATGGTGGAGGCGCGCATATGGAGGGAGGGTAGCATGTCTGTCCAAAGCAATCGTTGCTCTAAACTAGTAATACGGTGACTCCGAATCCCTTTGGATGTAGTTTACGTAGGGGAAGAATGTTAAGGTTTCGCCGCCAAGAGAAACACTCCAGTTATGGCGGATGCTATATTTGCTCCACCCCATGAAGAGAACATGAAGAACAGAGGCTTACGGAGTATTGACAAGCCTACCCAACTTCAAAGAACACATTAGCCGCTTCGTCGATCTATTTATTAGTATAGCTAGGGCGAGCACTGCCATCTACTCCGTAATGAGGGGAATAACGTCCAACGCCGAAAACGGAATTCAAGCAAATGAAAGGGCCCAAAGACGTAGTTTAGTTTTACCAACGAACGGAAAACGTGCAGACACGAAAGGGTTCCTTCCAGGAACAGGAAACGAAGAATGACAGGGGTGAGTTTACGTACAGGTAGCATTTTCGCATGGCTTGGCCCCCACCGCTCAAGGAATACTTGTACGGCCGCTGGATGATGGAAGGCCATTTGAATGACACCTGCCTTGTTCATTCCAAGACCGAGACCCATAGAATGTAAACTGATACAAAACAAAGAAAGCGAGTAAGCAATTTATGACATGAGTCGACCCCCTCCGTAGCTTCGCGGGTGTAGTATGGGGGCCGGATGTACGGAGTATGGAGAGGACAAGGGCCCGACGACATGGGTGTGTAAATAGGTTACGTCCACCGTTGTCCATTTTAAACTACTCCATACGCATAAACTACAAGTAAAGTAGTTTAGTACTGAAGAGAAAAGAAAGAGGCCTGATTCCTTCGTGACGGGAATCTAATCTTGGATCTCGAATGGTCCATGTACTCCGTACGAACCGAAAGACGGTAAAGGAGCACTCTACGGAATAAACCGTTTTTTTTTTCTCGATACGGCCGTTTCTTTATTTATTTTTCTGATATGGACAGACAAAAATACCCCCGTTTCGAGTTCTGGGGGCTAAATACTTTGGTACTTTTGGTGGGGGAGGAGGGGATCCCAGAGTTGAGGGAACAGGAATTGAACGAGAGAAGGAAACGGGAATACATAATGGAAGGCCTATGGCCAGCATGCTCATCCCCAGGATTCTTGTCGCCTTGTATTTCACATGTACAGAGAAATTTATTACCAATACTGCGGTTGTGTAGATTGTCAGACTGCTGATCCGGAAGCTGCCGTTTTGGCTTCCTCCACGAAACCCCGCTGAAGGATTATCCCGGCACCTGGCTGGCAGCTGGCCCATTGTGTCTACGTCACCGTACATTTGATTAAGAGCGTCTTTGGAACTTCCAATTAACTTCAATTGGCCTCAACTCAGATCCATTCTCTCTCTCTCTCTTTTTTTTTTTTTTTTTTTTTTTTTTCGTATGATACATTTTTATTCCTTATCAGTCCCCCAGAGTGTCATGAGTGGCCATGGGCGGTGCCTCGTCAGCTACCCCAACGCCGAGGCGGCGCAGCCAACAGATTGCAGAGACCTATATTGATCTCATGAAGCCGGATGAGAACTGGACGCAACTGGAAGACGCAACGGAGAGGAGAAAGATTCAAAATCGCCTCGCGCAGAGGGCATATAGTAAGTCAGTGCCTTCCTCAATTTTGTTATGCGACTCGATTCACAGATCTCACTCACGCGCGTCCATAATCTCAGGACGAAATATGCGCGACAGAGCGCGCGAGGTCAAGATGCTCAAAGAAGAGCTCGAGCAAATGCGCGAAATGGTCAAACAAACTCCTCCTAGCACCGTGTCCTCACCCGCCGCCGCCGCCGCCGCCGCCGCCGTCGAACCATCGCCACCAAGCATTCAATCTCAATCGCCCTCTGCAAATACACCAGCAGTACTAGCGACAGATGCGTCTCATCAAGCACCAAAACACCTTCATCGTCATCAAGAGCCAATGCCGTCCTGCTCACATCGGCCTCAACAGCAAGTGACGCCGGAAACCGTACCCGCGACGCCCTTGCAGATCGTTTCGGACGAAATGGCACCCGCTTTACCCCCGGAAGCAGACTGGATGGGTTATTTCGACACTTGGAGGCGAGTTACGACGGAAAACGGCGACGCTCTCACCCCTTGTTCCATGGCCGTCTTTGACGCTCCTGGTGTCCCCCCTCCCCAAGACCTTCCCTTTGCACAGACTGCACGCTCAACCCTCTCACCAGCACCAGATCCCCAACAATTCCATCACCACCCTCAGCAATCTTCGGTATATCCACGATCCGAAAACGGCTCTGAATATCACTATGTTGCCCAACCCACAACTCCAAGATTCCCAGCTCTACATCAAGCAACACTCCTCCCACAACACCCCCCCCGCCCAGCCTCAATACCAGAATCCATGCCCGACGCGAGCGAACCACTTGTGCACCTTGCAATCGCGGGAGGCCACGTTGACACTCTACGGTATTTACTGGCTGATTGTCAAGTCTCTTTTGATGTGCGGGATAGTGCCGGGTATACGCCGCTACAGAGGGCAGTGATGGCGGGACAGACGGACATGGTTGCTTTGTTAATGAAGGCTGGGGCCAAGGTTGATGGCATTAAGGGTGGCTAGGAAGGCGGATGTGATATGATACCCGGGTGTTTTTTTTTTTCTCTCTTCGGGATTTTTTTTTTTTTTTTGTCATTTTTTCCTGTTGTCTACTTTGACCGCGTTGTTAAGGGAAAAGAAGGACGAAGTACACGAATTGATTTTTTCGGTTTTGCATTGCATTGGATTCTATCAGAATTCCTAACTAGCTATCTAGGTTGCACGCTTTAGTATGGGCTGGATACTAAAACGTGCTCTTGTTTTCTCTTTTCTCATCTCTATTAGCTTCTTGGGTCTTGTATAAAGTTGTGAAAGTTATGCACAGATTTGAACCTTGAACATGAGATCTCATCAAAGGGAAGGGAAAAAAAAGAAAAGAAAGAAAAGAAAAAACCTTTTATGCAACTTCCGTTTTGGTTTCGGTACCATTCTCAGACTTCGAAACACCGTTCTCCTCGGCAAAACCGGTGATTTTCCAGCACCAGCCCTCAGTGTCCTCGGCCAATCCGCGCTGGATAGCAAACATCTGTTTCACGAGCTCAATCATGCTACCGTCTTCGCCACACTTGGGGAACACGAACTTCTCGTTGGTGGAAAGGCGATCAAGACACTTGATGGGGACAGCAGCGGCAGCGGTTCCGACAGCAGCCACTTCATCCAGATCACCTAGCTTCGAGAACGGAAGCTAAATTCGGGAAAAGGAGCATTAGCCTTCTATAAACAGACTAAAAGGAGACGAGAGAGTAAGCGACATGACATGGGGTTTCTGCGTACTTGGCCTCGTTCAATGGTCCAGCCGGAGCGCTCCGCAAGTCTGATAAAACTATCGCTTGTGGCACTGGTAATCGCAGTCTCCGACGTCGGGACGACAAGGACATGCTTGCCATCGACGAGTTTGTGGCCTAGGAATGCACTTGTAGCGAATTCGTCTATCATGGTACGAGTGGCACTGTCTAGGTGCAGGGTAATATGGTAGCCCATTTTCATGGCTTTGGCATGGTGTCTCCAGACCTAGAGTTGGTTGCCGGGTTAGTCTTCTCAAGTGCCAGAAAACTTACAGGGGTGAGATTAGGGAAATGGTGGGCTCAATCCTTCTTAGATGGTATGTGCCCCCCCTCCACCAGGATCTCGCAAGATCAAGTGGCCAAGGAAGAGAGGATGACGACTAAACCTACCGGGGCATAGTTTCCGCCAACTTTGAAGCCTCCAACACCCCTCGGCGCAGCACGATCAAATTCTTCGCAAACAATGCCCTTGATCCCGGCTCCAACACCATGGTACGGCATAGCAGGATGACAATAAACCGCGAAAATAGTCTCCTCGCAAGGGCCCAGAGGCAACCCATCCGAGCTACCAAACAGGACAGGACGAATATACAAGAACCCCTGTGTTTCAGCAGGAGGAACGTATTCCCCATTCGCTGCAACAGCCATGCGAATACACTCCAAAAATAGCTCCTCGGGAGGCGGAGGCAGACAAACGGCGGCAGCGGAACCCGCCATACGTTGCGCGTGGAACTGCGGACGGAACACGACAATTTCTTCGGGCCTGCGGAATGCCTTGAGACCCTCGTAACATTGCTGACCGTAGTTAAGGGCAGGGGAGATTCCCGAGATGGGGATCCGGGGGTCTGCGACTAGGGCCGGAGTCGACCATTTCTGTGTGGATTGGTAGAAGCGGGCCTCGATGTGGCCGTTCAAGGGGAGGTGGTTTGTGAGGGAGAGGTTCTGCCAGTCTTTGAGGGGAACATCATGTCAGCCTTGCTTTTCTTATAAGAGCTAAGGGAGGGAGGGAGAGGGAGGTGTTGATAGGGCCTTTGCGTACCAATATCGGCTTTGGGGGCTGGGACTGCCATTGTATCTTGTATATTCCCTCTGGTACTTGTTTTCACTTGTGATGGATGCTGAAGTGCACTTGTGATGCTTGCTCTTCTAAGTTGGTGTTCTTGTTTTTATATAGACGATCGGTGAGGAGATTGATTATGGCACCTCTCATGAAAGTCTCTTGGGAAGACCTATTTATAGAAGAATTACAGGTAAATAGCATAGTTTAAAAAAAAAGTAAGAGTGCTAAATATAAAAGACCGTTCCTCCATCAATAGTGTCCGAAAATGGGAGGCGTTGCGTTTCTCCTCCTAACTTCCCTCCCCCCGCATAGACAGTTACACGCTTTAGTCTTACTCATCGTTTATCATCACGGACATGTTTAGTGAGCGAAAGAAAGGGTCGCGGCAGATTTTTTTTAAATTCTCTCGGGGGCCCAAGCTCGATGGTATGGTACTGTAGCGTGAAATAATAACTGTTGTATTTACGTAAACATAAAATCGATTCTGGTTATGGGGAGTGCCACGGGGAATGATATGTGAATACGGCTTCTTCTCGTTATTTCGTCTATTTTCACAATCAATGGGGCTTACTTGTGGAATAGTAATCAACGCACAAGCGTCCAGGAGTCTGTTACATCAAACAGTAATATCAAAGATACTTTGCTTTACAGCTTACGGAGTACTTTCTTTGCTTCAAGTGCGAGGAGAGAGGTTTGGGGGCTAGGGGTGTAAGATGGCAAACCAGAAACAAGAATTGGTAAATGCGTCATTATCCGTACGCACGTTGGCATGGGTCCTAAGTCGTATTTACTACTCCATAGGCTGCCCGAGGATGGACAGTAAGGATGGCGATGGAACGACTTTTAATGGCCAGCCAGAAAGTGTAAACTAAATACGGAGTACGGAGTACGGAGTTTCGGCTTGCAGAGTAATATTAATACTCACGGAGTACGGAGTACAGTATTACAATCTTGTCAAATCCAAAAAGATGGCATGATCTTGCGGGTCTCTCGGAAAGCCAAGAGCACTGGGCAAGGGGGATGGGGGATTGACTGGGATTGGAGGTGGCCTAGGCGCCCAGAAGGATCCTGCACCCTGACAACCTTGCAGGGTTAGCTAGTTTCCAAATCTGGTTGTCAAGACACTACCCGTTGATACTAGTACAGACTCCGTACACAAGAGAAAACCGCAAGGGAAGGTAGTAGTTTGGATAGTTTAGGAATATTTGCAAAAGCTAATTGAGGTATATTACCTGTTTACGGAGTAGATGTGATAACAAAAATCAAACGCTCAGACAGTCAACCACCCCGTTTTCTTCAGTAAAATGGCAGGAGAAGTATATAATAGAAAAGGAACAAACAATCATGGACTATGGTGTCACCCCCCTTGCTGCTACGAACTCCACCAAGCCCTGTCATCATAATATGCCCACAACCTATCCTACACCAAACCGACCATGGTAGGTAGGACAGAACTTCACATCCCATTCACACCCCCCCCCCCCCCCTCCCCCCCCTCCTCTCCTCCCGCACCTACTCTTCAGAAGCCAGTGGAGAAAACTGGAGCCAAGGTCCAGTCTTCTGTCCCGCAATGTGCTCCTTCAACTGGTACTCGTTTGGCCGATGTCGTCCAAACTGCGCCCCCTCCCTCCCCTTACCAACAAGACCCAACTCGCCCTCTGCAAAGCGGAAGTCTCCCCGCCGCAGAATTGTCCCAACAGTAGTAGTGATCTCATTGTACGCGAGGCTCTTCCCCAGACAGGACCGTTGGCCAAGTGAAAAAGGGTTGAACACTGAACGGGCGCGCTCAATGCTATCGCCCGAACCGTCGTCTTCAAGCCATCTTTCAGGTCGATACACGAACGGATCTTTGTAGTATCTCTTGTCGTGATGAATGGCGTAGATGCCAACTCCCATGTTGCAACCTTTGGCCACAAGACTCCCGCTGACCATTAACCCCCCTGGTGCAACAACTTCGCGACCAAGGACCGCGCCATTAGGTGGAGACATGCGCATGGCTTCGTCGATGCACGCCCGTAGATAAGCGCAAGATTGCAAAGAATCTTCGGCGCAAGAACGGACTTCGTTGACGAGTCGATCGTAAACCCTTTTGTTGTCGGCGAGATAGAATAGAACTGAAGCAATAGCCGTAGAAGAAGTCTCCGAACCAGCGACAATCAAAGTAATGCACTCGCTCCCCAGTTCTTCAGGCTTCAAGGTTTCGCCTGTAGTGTGATCCTTGGATGTAGACAAATTCTCAAAGACATCGCCGCCAGCGCCGCCAGCGACAGCATTTTTCGACGGCGGGGTGTTTGAGATGCCCAATTTTTGGTTCCCGCGATCAATGCGTTCTTTCACGCAGCGAATCACAAATTTCAAGAACCTGTATCGCGCGATAATCGCCTCCTTGAAGAAATAACGATCTGCGTTGAAACGCGCCAACCAAGGGATGATGACGAGAACCGACATCCGCACGTTGGAAAGAGAAATTGTCTCCGGCACATAGCGGAACGTCTCAGAGCCCAAAAGGTTGTAATAAGCGCTGAAAACGACGTCGGACATGATGTCGAAAGTCAACCAGTTGCACCAGCGTGCCATGTCCAGAGGTGCGCTCCACGTTCCGGGCTCAGCATCCTTGGGATACAGGACTTGGCAGAGTTTGTCGACATGTTTCGCCATTCGTGGCTCGTAACCTCGTTGGGCCTTTTCCGATACGCCTTGCGAGACAAGTCGTCGACGACGCAAATGGTCCTTCTTATCCCGCGAGGTGAAAGAGCTGGGAGCTTTGTGCTCGAGAGGGACGTAGTGTGCGCTTTTAATGACGCTTGCTGCCGAGCTTAGGCCATAGATGTCGTGAAGCCCTGGGCCTGAGCAGACGAGGACTAGGTTTGGACCATAGCGGAGGAAGTCACCTTTTCAAGGAGAAGAGAAAGGTGTTAGTGATTCTGGATGAATGAGAGCAATGCGAGTTCACGGTGGATATGCGTACCATATTTCTGATGGTCCTCCCATATCTTGAGGTGGATGTCACCCTTCCATGCATAGTAGGCATAGTATATGTCGGTAATACGGGCCAGAAGAGGGCCTGGATATTTGGCCAATGGGTGGAAGTTGAGCAGATAGATGATGCGTCCAATAATCTATAGATGATGGAAGAAGGTAAAATGTCAGGCGTACTCTTATCGTCCAGAGCTTTTGTGTAAACTCACCCCAATGGCTGCTAGAGCCGGCACCAAAGCCAACACCAACATGTTTAAATGCTGTTATGTGTTGGAATCTTCAAGACCTTCGCTGAGGCCAATGCTCAAAAGTTTCCGAAGAAAATGTAATAAGGATAGATTACTTCTAGCTGAAGAGCGGCTCAAGCCGAGGATAAAAACATTCTATGTTCTGTAAGTCCGATCTGGGATGCAGTTTTGTAGCTCGGAGCATTTCCCTGCATGAGGGTCGTTTCTATATACACTGCCTCTTAAAAATGTAGACACCCCAGAATAGTAAGCAACGGGTTCCAAGTGGTACGTCTTTTTTTTTTTCCCCTTCTTTCCAAACTACATCCTATCCTCCTCCATATTTAGAATCGTACGTGCTGCCTCTGGCCTTTTACTCTTTTCGTCTTTGTTTCCCCCCTCCCTCGCTTGTAGTTCCGGTCATGGCATGCGACTCCGTTGTGACGTGTAGAAACAAATCAGTAGAAAGCCAGGGCGTTACCCAAAAAACCGGTACCAAGTTCATATCCAGGCTGACACCTTGCATTAGTGTCAAAGCCTAATACTAGGTAGTTTGCAGAACGATGTGTCTTCAAAATATACCTGTCCGTTCACACTCGGCTTCTCCGTGGCGGAGGTATGAGCCCACGCCGAACTCCGATTGTACCTTGTTTTGGAACATTCTTCAGACTGATAACGCTATGTAAGTCATTACTGGCGGTATGGAGGAACGGAGAGGTGGAACGAGGCAAGGGGGCTGGGGCAAGCAGTTCATGTTAGCATCCTGGCTCGATTCCG
Organism: Graphium sp. VPRI43844; assembly: GCA_019925285.1. Lineage (NCBI taxonomy): Eukaryota > Fungi > Ascomycota > Sordariomycetes > Microascales > Graphiaceae > Graphium > Graphium sp. VPRI43844. The sequence goes on from JADHKT010000016.1 coordinate 306,059, forward strand.
ATAAGACTAGTATCATTACTTGGCAGGCTTTTGGATTCGGAGGACCAATAAACATGCCATTCCATCCTCTACTCGTACACAGCCATCAAAAGTCGGCTCACTAACTCCGTCCTCCGTAATTGCAAGACCATTCTCCAAGCCGAGTTGAATGCAATATTGCCATTAATAAGCAGCCAAGGGCTTTTCCCTGGCACCCCTGGACGTCACCTTCGTTCCCGTGTTTAAGGCGAGTTGCACTCGGGGCTTAACTATGTGGAGCCTCCGCCATCTTCTTCTCGACACGGGCCTGTGGGGGCCGGTCGGGGGTGAGGGTGGAGATGGTTGAGGGGTGTGTGCGTGCGAGTTGTTGATTACTACACATTTACTACACATCAGGCCCCCTGTCATCCTCTCTGTGTACTCCGTAGTTTACTACCGGTTCCTTTCTAGGCATTTGCAAAAGGCCTCAGGATGGGGGCGTGCTGAATACTCGGTCAGGGAAGGGGTGAAAGGATTTGTACTCCATAGACAGGGCCCATTTGACAGGACGCCTAAAGGATTCCTGCGGATGAACTCCCCAGAGAGCAACGGTACTTTGGATTATGGGACTCTGCTAACGTATTCGGCAGTATGTAGGCGTGAGCAAAGTTAAGTCGCCGTGTCTAAGCGGTTCATCAGGCGCATGCGCCGAACTATCAATCCCATAGGTTAGAGGTTCAAAGAGACCGGAAAACAGCCTTAGGTGAATCTAATTCTACGGCGAAGCACTCGGTGAACAATTTGATGGTAGCTCCAGAAACTAGTTTATATTATCGTTTACATCAATAACCTGGCAGGACGGTTCAATAGCCCCATCAGACCGTACAAGTAAACTTCAAGTGCTTTGAACGAACTTTTGCAAAGGCATGGATGCCTATATCTCGCATAACATATAACGCGGGAATTGATCACGTTTTTGTTTGACTCCAGTTGGTTACGAGCTATTGGTATTCTCCCTTGTCTGATCGTGAAGAGTATGATTCGGCGAAGTCCGAATTATAGCGTAGTATCTGGCCGGTGTTCTTTGGTCCTGTGTTGATGGAGGTGACCATCAACAAAAGGTCAATGCAGGGACATAATGATTCTTGGGTATCCCACGTGTGAGGGGTAGCGTCCAATGCCATTTCGGTTAGATGGACGGGAGCAAACGGTATCTGCGTCGCATTTATCGCCGATTTGCCATTCACACTTCTTCAGTCGACCGGACGAGCGAGGTAAAGAGCAAGCCGCAGGTAATCAATTCTTCACAATACTCCATATTAGCTTGTAGACGGAGTAGGAAACAGTCATGTATTATGATACTCTAATACACGTGTCATGTTCAAGCGCACTGGGCCCCAGAAAAAGTCCTAGGTTGTCCTCATGATTGAAACTTCAAACACAGTGATGAGAGGCTATAGCAGCTTTTAAGTTTAAATCTATAGTTTACACGTGGCTCTCAGGTCTCAGGTAGTCTGCAAGGGACAAGTAAAGTACGTAGTGATAGAAGGAACCTATGGCTCGAGCGTAAACAGCGGCGATCACTTCCATTTGTCAACCTTCTACAGTCACTAAACGCAGGACAGGATCAAGGACCAACCGGATTCGTTATCGCTGCCAGCGGAGTCGGTGCAATTCAAATTTCGCGTTTGAAATAAAACTGTATGCATACAGGAATTGACAACCAAGTCATCCACGTTGTTGTAGGAAACAATTAAATTTGAGAGCCAAAGTATCCAATCTAAACAAATAAGTTGCAACAATGCTACTCCTCCAGATTGACAATAATCTTGGCGTTCAACGTATTCATCTTCTTCACATACTCATTCATCTCCGACATCTTGACATTCACCGTCTTCGGCTTCACTAGACCCCGACGAACAAACTCAATCGCTTCCCCTACTTCCATACGACTCCCGATAAGAGACCCGATCATTCGAATACTCTTATCAATCAACGCGATAGGATGGAGCTTCATAGTTCCAGTTGGTGGTGGAATGCCAACGCAAACCAGAGTGCTGTAAAAGTCGAGACATGTCAACGCTGTCTCATACGCTGCTGGTGATCCAGCAGCCACGATAATCGCGGAACAGAGCTTTCCACCCGTTTGGCGCTTAATAGCTTGAGCAACATCCTTGTCCTGCATGAAATCCACGAAAATCTCGGCGCCCAGCTCTTTGCACGTCTTAGCCGCCGCTTCACCACCCGTATCAATACCCACCGGTCTGTAACCCATGGCTTTGGCATACTGCACAGCCAAAGCCCCTACACCGCCAACAGCACCAAATACACCCACCCACGACCCAGGAACCGCACCACAAGACTTAAGAGCCTTGTACGCTGTTACACCAGCACATAAAATAGGAGCAAGCAACTCAGGTGCGACCTCATCTGTAACCGGAAGGAGATAGCGTTCAGGAACAACCGTATACCGCGCAAAAGTCCCCGATACATCGCGCCCGCTATACGGCTTGATAACACAGCGCGCCTCGTCGCCGCGGAGACACTGTGTGCACTCCTGGCACGCGTCACGAAGCCAGCCAACACCAACACGTTGGCCAATTTTAATGTCGGGGGAACACTCGGAACCAACGGCGGCGACGCGGCCTATTCCTTCGTGGCCGAGAACCGGTTGCGTTGGGCCCATGAACCCGTTGGCGAGGAAGAGGTCGCTTGCGCAGAGACTTGATACTTCGAGTTCGACAAGGATGTCTTTTGGCCCGTATGTCGGCTTGGGGATGGACTTGACCTCGAATGAGAAGTCCTTGCCAGGCTAGAAATTGCTTGTCAGGTCGGAAGATCAATATTTTGGCACGTTTTTGTCGAAAGACGTACGTTGTTGAGCACCAGGCCCTTCATTTCCTCAGTGGAACCCATCCTTCGAGAGTAGGGTATGAAATCAATCTGTAATGCGATTGATGAAAGACGTGACGTTGAAACCCCAATGTATAGGTTAAAATGGTAGGACAAGAAAATTGCAGGTGAAAACAGAAAGGAGAAGCGACAACCCTAGAATTCACGACCCGAGACGGCCCTTATGATTCAGGAAGAGCTACGTACATAATGCCCGACGCCAAGTGGAATTCCCCAACTATCTCCCCTCACTTATTAGATGCCGAAGAGAGTAATGCTATTCTCTACCAACTAGCGGCGTTGCAATTGATTATCCTAGACCAACCCCGCACCAGCTGATCTCTACCGTGCGGGGAACCCATCCATTCTAACTAAGATACGGAGTATGGCCGCCGATAGGCACGTGCTAGGACAAGTTTTGTTTCGGTTCAGTGGTAATTTGCCGATACTGCATTCAAACGCCATCAACTGCCGATCCGAAAATATATAGGAACGATCTGTGCCATTACGAAAAAGATATCAGTCAGCAGCAGAGGAATTAATGATTTCAAAAAAATTACTAATAATTCAATCCCGGCATGACTACTCCGTACGGAGTAATAGAATGAATCGAATTCCAATAGGGCGATTTCTCCTAGTGGCGATTCGAAGGTTATGATTCTCTTGCCCTTAAATTTGGCCAGACTATTGTTGTAGGAACATTCTACTTACTCAAGGTTTCGTGACCTAAGAGTAACTGGGTTGCTATATTATAATTATAATTCCATGTTGATAAAATGCATATTACATGCTTGATCGCGTCCACCTGCCTCAACGCACGAGGAGCAACGAAAAGTTATTTGCATGCGTCTGCATCTAAAGTTATCAAGGACTAGGGTTTGATATTCCCCATGGGGCACCTCAAGATCACACAATATTAAAAGTTGCGGGGTTACGCGTACAGTGACACCTGAGTCATTTGCCACCTTAGTGTGTATTGGACGGTATGATGCTAAACGAAGGCGGGACTCCCTCTGCGAAAGTATCACCACGAGCACTGTGCTCGATCAATGGTGTATACCAGTCGTAACACTGGTGTTCTCTATGAACAGCCTGCTTAACACTATCACCTACTGAAGCCACTTGATACCCGGAGTAGCGTAGCGGTAGTAGTCTGGGAGAGAAGGGCCTTCTGGAAAAACCATGGAGATCCAAGACACTAGTCATCGTGCCCCCCACTACTCCGTACAGTGCTTTCGATCTTCCATGTCAGATTCTGTAATGGGTGCGGACTGCAAGACCGAAGGTCCCTTAGGGTGGATGCGCGTGAGACCAGTTGAAGGTAGGTGTTGGCAGATTAGAAGAAGACTTCAACTTGGGGAACTAATTTACAATGCCGCCTCCGGCCTCTTTTGTAGTTTACAGTCTCCCCCAATCCTTCGGACCGACGTCGGCAAGGTACCCCACTCCTGGCGGCCAGCCAGACATACTCCTTACACACTAGACCCAGACTCCTTACAGATTCTCCCGATAGGTGCACTCTACAGGCTCCATTCATCTTACTTGGCTGGCCAGAGTGTCTAACGATGAGGCCGACTACTCACAGAACTGTCCCAATTTTCATCAACAGCTGTGTACCAATCAGATGTGGGTGAGCTACCTGGCCTGCTCAGGGTGTGCGTACGTCGGGCGTGGGGGCTGTGGCCTTTTCCGCCCCATCGTAAGTCTAGAATTTCTGTAGAGGAGAGGAGAGTTTCCACCTAATATAGATTTTGAAAGAGGTTATAGTAGAGAAGAATTTGCCGTACGGTTGTCCATTCGGCTTGTGGGATCATTCTGTCGGCAGGAAATGATGATCCTACTTGCATAAAGAGATGATAGTGTTGGCGTTTTTAAAATACAAAGGATGCAAGCGTGAGTGATCCGGGAAGGAAGTTGATATTCACCAATCGCTCTGTGTGAACTTATCTTTTTGAAGAAAATAAGGGGCTACATAGTCTTCTTCGTAGGGGACATCTCTACACCATCACCTCATCGCACATCGAAGCGGTTTCTGTACCTCATCCACATTCGCTAGGAGCTCTGCAAACTATCAACAACACCAGACTACCGGATATTTGTCATGTTGCACTCGGCGATGCGGAAGACTTATACTCGGATGACCTGACAAACTCAAAAAGTCAAGAGTGCCAGTCAGAATCCTCGTATCCTTTCCATCAAACACCTCAGCTCATTTACCTCAGTATAGTAAGAAATTGAATAGCTGCATCTGAAGCGCCAGATGTATCGTCTTTCTCTTGCTTTGTGAACGAGGTGCAGTGCCCTCTTCTCTCCCCCTTTGATGAACTCAACTGGGAGAGGATTAAGCATCATATCGCCAGCTTAGCCGTTCAGCAGCCCGTGGTTGCAGAGGCCATATTGGCAGTTTCAACAGTACATAGAGCTCAGGTAGATCGCCTTCCAATGGGCCACGCTACGGTGGTTTATGAAGTGGTTGTTGGTTGCTTCCAGTCCACATCTGACGATGATAGTTCCGGCCTTGACGTCATTATCGTCATTGCCTTCCTTATCTGCCTCTGCGCCGTGACTCTTCCAAACGAGGACGGACCACATCTTGCAGCATTTGATGGCGTCTTCTCAATCAGACTGGAAACCTCGTTATCAAATGGTCGCCAGTCGGCCATCTCGCTACGATTATGTGCCTGGCTACAACTTCTGAACACGACCACGAAACATCCTGGCAATGTTGGTATACTCTCTCCAGCCTTCTCTATCAGCATATTGACGAAGTACCCAATCTTTCTGTCCTAGACCATAAGGAACACCCAGAGCGCTGCTTATATTATGATACTATTGCCACACCCGTCTTCAGTTTCTACCTCAAGGCTCAGGCAATGTCGAACCGAGTCGCAGACGTCACCCACTACCGCTGATATCGAACAACTCCCGGAGACCGGGCAGAAGTGACACTGATCATGGCTGCTTTAAAAGAGGAAATGTCACGACTATGGGAAAATATGCCAGCTCCTCTACAAGTTCAGCCAGAACAGCTCCCAAACACTTCTCAGCTTATAAATATCCCACTCTCTTAAATCTCTCTGTGGTGTTTGTATTGCGACATTCCACACCAAGTTTGTTGTAATCGGTCGAGTCTTGGGAAATCTCCCATTTCCATCTTCTGACGCGAGGCAATCTAAGCAGCAGATTCGAGACATTATCGATGGTGACTGGAATGTCTTTGATGAACAGGGAGGCCTCAATGCAGGCTTCATCCGCCCTTTATTCGTTTACGCATTTGAAAGCTTTGAGAGCGAAGAATCGCAATCAGCGTAGGCAATAATATGAACCAATATATATTGCCAATATGAGAGGCTCGCAATATTATTGCAATACGATTCAGGGCATATCATACGGGGTCAATATGGAAGGGGTCATAATATATTGCAACCCATATATATTACCAATATACCCAATATGAACCAATATCATAACTAATCGTAAAGATCAGATGGGACAAGTCGGGCGGCAAGATTTCTAGAGTCAACCCAAATGTGGATGTATCGGTGATCTCTAGAATACGGCAAGGGCCGTCAGTCACCGAATTATGCCTGCTGGCGTTGTCCTTTTGGGTTACGAGGCGCTGTCAGTCGCTGTATGATAGCGTTATGGGGTCCCGTGGTGCCCTGTATTTCAAAGTTATTAAGGCGCTGTATTGGATCGCTAGGAGACGCTGTATTACAGCCCTATGGGGCGCTATATCGCCTTGTCTTTTAAGCCAGCGAAGCGCAGTAAGACGCTATATCACAGCGCTGTTGGGCGCTCTATGATAGCGCTATGAGCCCCGGAAGTATTGGGGCATGCTCTAGCAACTAGGCACTGTGGCACCATATCCCCCCGTAATTTCCGGAATACGATAAGTAGTACCATATCGCAACTTTTGAGACAACCCAACCTTCAAATCGTTACTGAGCACGGAAGCAGGTCCCTACGCCACACTGTGCCACCTGCTGTGCCACTAAAAACAGTGGGTACACACTCCCGGGGATGAGAATATCAGGGGAGGAACGACATTTTTTTCTTTTCTTTCTTTCAATAATGGTTCACGACAGGCGATGATCATTGATTCCTATTGTACAATAGTTGATCATCAACCTCTTTCGACAATCTTTAATACACCACTTTCTGCCATTCTAACTGATTTCCCCCCCTCTCGCCTCTTGATCTTCCTTCTATTCATCTCATGGCCTCTAGGCTCTCCCATTGAAGCGATTCTTGGAGTGTATCGTCCCGCCATGTTAGGGAGGCACTTTGGTAGGAATGTCGATGCGAAGTCTGGTCGCCATCTGATGGGTAGAAGGAGGCAAGTTGGCAGAGGTTAGGGTATTCCCTGAAAGTGGATGCGATATGCGCGTTGGCTTCTGAGCTGAATGGTTTCAAACCATGTAAACTGTTCCAGGAATCTAAACATGGCATTTATAATGTGTGCTTCTTTGTGGAATTTGAGGACGGGACGAAGTGGGCTGTTCGTGTGCCGCACGCACCGCGAGTGTGGAATATCTGGGACAAGGTGGACAGCGAGGTTTCCACTCTCAGGTAAGTTTGTATAGGCCCTCTGCTCCCCTTTCAGTCAACCTTCGCTCCAGGGTTCACTCAGTATGCCTTAAATGGTTTTGTGCCATTTGGGGGATATTTGCTCTTTGCAGTAGAAAGGTCGCCACAGTTGCTACCGCAATTACCTATGGAATCCGCGTCGGCCTATTTGGACCACCTCCTGACTCTCATTGCTCACCAGCACCGCTAGCCCTATAGCGTTCACCTACTTTACCTCATACAGATTGAAGAGTTCGCGATCGACCAACTAGAGCGTAATAAGGATGACCTTATCTCTCCTGACAATGGGCCATTTGTACTCTGCCATATGGATCTAAGGTGGCCTAATATTGTGGTTGACGATGACCTACGAATCTCTGGGATTATCGATTGGGAATGGACTGCTGTCGTGCCGCGAGAAGTCTTCACTGCGCCTTCGTGGCTTATCGGACCAGTATCCCCCTCCATTCACAGCCTCGAGTATACAACCGAGTTCCTTCAGTTATACGATGTTCTTACTGGAAAGTACAAAGCCTCCAAGAGCGTCGAAGAGTTGGGCCGCTTCTGGGAGTTGCTTGACACCTGGGCTCCAGACCTGCCACGCTTGCTCCGGCTCTCGGTCGCGGAGCTGATACGGTGACCGTCAGAGCTTGTCAACTTATTTTACCAGGGAATATCTCGCAAGATGCCGAACGGCAACGCAGCGACGCGGGGCACCGCTCTCCGCTTTATAGCGAGCGACAAGGGCAAGGACCTCGCTGACAAGGCGATGCGGCGATTCGAAGAGTGCCAGCGCTACACAGAGTATCTCAAGGACAACGGTCTTTTTGTTCCTGACGAGAAGATTGAAAGGCAGCGGAGGTGGATCGAGCTTCACAATGAGATACAGTCCAAATTGGATGGTTTAGCATTGCAACTACCGCCTCATGAGTTCCACGAAACCTTCAATCAATTGAAGGAGCAGTACTCAACCCTGTACCTAGTCAATGTTCTGAAAGAGTGATGCTCATGTAAATACACGATGGCCTGCGTCCGCCGCCCCTGCACGCCTTCCTCGCCTCAGGTTTGTAAAGCTTTGGGAGCTCTCCATGATTGACTTGCGGATAGGTGACTGAAAGAAACATCCGTGGTTTCTTTCCGTCTATGGAGAGCTTTTGTTATTTGAGGCCATGCTAAGGCTGATGAAGTATGACTACCAGCCAGTGTTGGGAGGGGGCAGATCTCTCTATAGTCCCACATGACTGAGAGCTCTTAGGTTCATATATAAAGTGCAGAAGAAGGCCAAAAAGTTCTTCTTGGAGGGGACTGAGTGTTCGTGGTTGGGCTTCTCGAACGGCGGAGAGATGATAAGGTCTACCAAGTTATGGAAATCACAGTGGCCAAGATATCCATACACGAGGAACCGAAGCTCCGTAGGGACTCCAGAACGAATGTGCCTGTCGCCTGTACGGATTTCGAAAACCGGGAACTGAGCATGCAGTACTTACAATCTGCTACAGTCCTGATATACGGTACATCCGAAGATATAGGACGTGTGCACTCCAGCCTGCTTCATGACACTTTTGTTAAACTGGACAGGATCTCGACAACTACTCGCCAGTGCGCTGTATTTATATTTCAACCAGAATTCAAGGAGCTACTGATCAGATCAAGAGTATCTTTGAGCTGACGACTTGGGAAAAGCCACTCAAGGGTTCTATTATGAATATATACCCCGAGTTGAAGGAAGACTTCTGTGATATTTTCACTTTTAGTGAAGATACTAACTTCCGGCCGCTGCTCCGGGAGATCGGGACTGGGTGGAGTATGGATCCGCATAGTGGGTCCCGGGTGGTCAGATGGGGTCTCTTGAAAGACGATAAGATAAGTGGGATCTGTTCAATCTATTTTGATGTAAAATAGAAGAGAAATATAAGAAACTATATCATTAGAGTTTTCAAGTGGATTTTTTTTAATGCAGGGAGCCTCTAAGAGGGCAATGCGTTGAGATACTCGGATAGAGTAACTGAAAAGCCCAAAGAGCTTCATGACTACCACAAGAAGTCTAGCACCAGTTAAACAATTCTCAAACTAGGTACATACTACTCCGTAGTTTACTCACGTTCTCTAGTATCTATTTTAGGTATGTAGCTGGAGTTCAGGGCTACTGAGGAGGAACTTGTACACTGGCGAAATTTACTTTGGACTTAAATGTACTGTAAAGTAGTTATGGGCCCGTATACCTGGACGATTTCATTTCGTATTTCACCCCCTCACCCCCCCACGCCCCAAGTGGGGAACTCATTCCGCACTGTTAGCATTGAGGGGCTCTAGTTTACTCGAAAGACAGGGGGTTTTTACTTGTGGGCACGGGTCCCCGTCCCTCTAGTAAATTTTCATAAATTAGTCGTGCTTTTATTTCCTTCAGCTCTTTTTTTACTTGTTTGTTTTGATCGAAACTTCAAAGTTTTTTTTACCCGTCTAGGTCGGAGAATGCCCCTGCGATTAGCAGGAGTATTCTCTGTGCACCTCTGGGCATCCATTTGACCTGCACATGGAGGCATCCATTTTCTGCTCCCTGCTTTGGTATAGAGGAGACTGGTTTTGGGCCTCAGAACATCCATTTTCACACTCCTGTATACCAAAACCTCAGATGTATGTGCACAAACTCCCTGCTGACCTAACCCGGATCCACTAAGCGCAGATCAGGGCGACTTACACAAAACCACTACTAACCTAACCACTCCCGCACGATGATGCAAACTCAGGAGGAACAAGGACTTCATCGTGAAACTCCTCCAGAGTGGGAACCTCGTTTTCAATGGTCAAGTTCGTACCCCCAGTAGACTTAATATGTATCATTGCGTTAGTTGATGATCTCCAAAGAATATACTCAAACTCATTGCCAAAAAAGAAAACTATTTGAGGGCCAAAAAAACAGCCAGAGTAGAGGAAACATACCACTTGTAAAGGCTGCACCGTCCAAAAGACGGAGAATAAGCTCTTGAAGTCCACCGAGCCAACTGAATACATCAATCCCTCAGTGCGAATGGACTTGATAGCCAACTGGTGCCCTGGGATTCCACCCTCTAGGCTGTAATGACCCTCGCAAAAGTTCAAAAGCGGTGGCTTCGCCGCGAAGCCGGGCAAATCAACGAAGAGTTGGTTTCCATCCGCGCTGATGATAATATCCTTGGCTGGGGGACACCCTGCGCCTGTGAAGCTGTACTTAATGAGATTCGGGGTAGCAGGGGCGCGCGGAGCGATGGGGGTTGCTAGAGAAGCTGCGACGCTGTTGATTGCTGTGGCGATTATGGCTGCGAAGGTGAATGAATTAGGGAGATGCGTGGCGTAGTGATGGGGCCAATTGAAAACACTATTGAGGCAAGGTACAATGGAATGAATGGGAGGACAGCGGGCTTTGTGTAACGTGTATGAAGAGGGGGGCGATGAAGTCGAAACCGACGTGATTCCATGTGCATCGGCTTCGAGGACGCGCTCCCCTTTAAATCAATCAAAACGGTACATGAGTTATGTCTCTTTGTGGACCGGCATATTGCACAAGGCGCAGACCGATTAACAAATTAATATTTATATTGCCTGATCATACCATGAGAAGGGCAACAAGACCCGAATTGGCATGCTGGACGGCCATGGCCAGACTCTCGATATCGCCCTCGTTTTCTGAGAGTTCTAAACAGGGAAAACGAGCAAAAGTCGTACAAGGTTATTGGTGGCATTTAAAATGCGTAAACAACTCTAATTCTACTTTTATGGGCGGCCTGTTGGCGGCGCAGTAAAAAAACAATCCAAAAAAATTACAATGGGCCCTAGTGGCTGGCTATTTCAGGGGTAGAGTATCATTTGTCCACTTCGAATCCCGCTTTTTGCCAAGCTTCCTTGTTTCCGAAATTTTGAATGTAGTAAGAGATAAACTCAGGTGTTGCGCTAGGGATTTCCTCCTTGTTGAGAATTCCATGGGAATGACACCAGTCAAGTAGGAATATGATATCTTCGGCATCGCTGGACTGCTTGGACCCCTCCTGCCTCTGGGGTAGGGAATCGCATTTGGCGTCGAGTAAAAGTGTCGGCTTCAAAACTTTGACACCGTTGACGATATGGAAAGGCGTCTCGTTGCTGAAATCTCGCTTGAACAAGGATGGCGGTGCAAGAATATTAATAGGCACTTTGATCTTGTCGTCCGATACGAAGTGGGTGTGCAAAGTCCGGCTCTCTACTTCAAACCTCGTTCCGTCCTTCCGCAGAACTTGTCGTGTGGCACGGGTATGTCCTTTGGGTACCACAATATCAATGTCCGTGGTCTGTCTTGAGGACCCCAGCAACGCACAAGCGGCGCCCCCAACTAACGCGTACGGGGCCATGTCGAGAGCATCACGAATTGCCTAAGCTGCTTGAATTATTTCTTCGTTCACGGCGTCCTTCGAACCATCCTGTTCGAACTCCATTCTGACAAAGATAGACGAGTTCTATTTTTAGATTAGCTCCAAAATAAACATGGGGAAGGGGGGTTAAGCCGATCTTAGCTTAGGCAGATAGGACGGATGTCTTGATGTTGATCAGACATGGGAATCTTGCTTCACCTACCTATTAGCGTGTAGACGGCTCTCTCGTGAGCTTCTGGTGCATCAAGATGCTTTTGGTCGTCTCGCAGGAGGATAGGCATACAGTCCTTGGAGGACTTTTCGAAATCAATAGTCATCGATGTAGAAGAGAAACTACTATTTTCTTACGGAGTAGTGTGGGCCAACTTGCCCAGGTTGCCAGGGTATATCCCTGTAGTGGGTCACGTATTGCACAGTGTCTTTAATTTTTCTTTCCTCTTTAAAAAGTAAATTTAACACTGTGTGATTAGTGGATCATGTTGTCACATGATGCGGCGGTCAAGCGTGGCTGACTCCAATAGTTAGGTTGTTGGCCAGGGGAATCTCCTGGTTTTCTCAATGACCGAACAAACAACTATTCCACCTTCGCCAATGCAGAAAGATGGAGAAGAACATTTCGACCCGCTACAAACCTTGCAAAATCCTCCACGATGCCAGAATACCGTGCGTCTATTGGTTCGAGGATGCACTTGCTAAATATGGAGTCCCTACGTGTCTCTTCGAACTTTTCTTGCTCGTTGAGGACCCCGAGGTTGCTGCCCTCGCTCTGCAAAACAAAGGCTGGTCATCATCAACAGCAAGTTTCCCAAATGATGCCTACAGCTTCATCGACGACCCTACTATGAAGCCACATCACCGCCTCATTTCACCCGAGACTCCTTCCTCTCGCATATTCCTACTCCGAGCCACCGATTGGTCTTATCACCCTGAGGACCTCAGTAGCCCAGACGAGTACACATTTAAACCGCCACTACCCAAATTAGCCGACGCCATGATAAGCAGCATCCTTGATGCAGAGCCCGAGTCTGGCGTATACCGGAAACTCCGAGTGCAAGTGGGATATCTCTACCAGTATGTGAAGGAGATGAGATCCTTAACATTTGCCACCAAGCTTCAATACGAGAATCGGCAATTCCACATTGACATTCTCGCTGTCGACAGCTTTTCGCTTGCGGTCATAGCACATGAACGCCAAGTTCGCGACCTGCTGAGAAAAGGAGAAGCGAAGCTAGACTTGAATAGTCAGGCTTTGATATCGAAGCTGGAGACTGGTATCGTAGCATAGGCCTTGAAGATACCCGTGATTAATTTAGCATTAACGAAAAAAAAAAAAATGTGGTCCTCGTTGGTTTGGCTGTTTGCCTAGACCGCTACGCAAAAGTGTGATGCTCGCTGACCCGCTACTTCCAGGCCCTCCATCGGCAGTGTATCCTTCAGTAGCCATGATAACATAGTTGTGGCCTCCCAGTCTCATGCCCAGCTTTGCCCACTCCTCAAAGTGTTTCCCTGTCGAAACTGTGCCACTCGTTCGCATCTCAGATCGCACTGACCAGTATTGCTCAAATGTTCGAGTCCCTTCATACGATACACCTAAACTTCTTAGAAATAGGCCCTGGACCCTATCTCTGAGGCCTCATGTTGTAGGTTCTGCCCTGGTGGAAGACAGCGAAACTCATAGGGGCTGTGAGCTCTTTAGCTTCGTCATTATTAGACACTTTTTCTGCAGATTTCTTCTCCATCTCTTTCCCTCAGAAGTGGCGTAGCTATATCTTTTTGCTAGGTTTAATTGTGCTTGTTACTTCTAAGTTCCTTAATTGTGGGCCTTTCAGCCACAGTACACACAAACTAAACTACATAGAAGTGGGCCCAAAAGCCCAGTGTGCGCCAACATATCTGTATTTACTAATATAGAATGAAAGGAGCATATTAGGCTCTTGCTAAGTAGATTAGGAAATGGTAGGGGAATCGTGATGAATCCACGTCACGTGCAGCCAATAACAATTAAGATTGCACCCTGTGACTTTTTGACAAGGTCCAAGTCACGTGAAGGTATCTCTTTTCGGTATAGAGGAGACGGGGTTTGAACCTCAAAAAAATCACGCAGCCATCTACCGACAGAGAAGGCGCAGATCCCCGACCTTACCCGAGAAGGAAACACGACACCCGCACGAACGAAGGAAGAGAAGGCACAAGCGTTGGCGGAACGGTTCTTTCCCAACCCACAACCGAGAGAA